>OX123189.2:37492603-38052643 GCA_944739405.2 Euclidia mi
AAATATAGTACATATATTACTAAGTTCTACACAATTACTAAAACTAAAAATAACAATATAAAAATATAAAATTTGTAAACTAAAACAACAATAAACTTAACTATAGGTGGGAACTATAATTAATTTCTTAAATTCAGGTACTTATAAATATGTTTTAATAAGACACTCTGTGCGTTAAAAAATGTCTGCATCTCTACTATATTTAAAAAGCTCATTTATAAGCTTATAATCAATCTTGCCGTAGGACTGTTTTCAGCTTGTGGAGAGCGCCACATAGTTGGATAGCAAACTAGTTTATGCTGTCTTCTTCCTACACTACGCAAATACTGGTCGGGAATATTAAAATATTCACTGTTTCCGGCATTGAGTTCAGTTCTCGCAGCGAATTCTCTTTTATGTCTTCTACCGATTGAACATGGGTGCCACAAAGTGGTTATTTGACTTTAAGAAAAAGAAAGAAGTCAGCTGGGGCCATACCTCGTGAATGTGGTAGTTGCTCAATGGTATTTGTTGAGTGTTTGGTCAAAAGTTCGTTCAGAATGATGGCCTTGTGCGAAGGCGCATTATCGTGGTATGTATATCTTTCCACAAATCTGCCCTTTTCGTCGCATTCTCTTAAACATTGCATAACGCACAAATAATACTCTTACCGTTCGACCTTCCAGCGAGAATTCCAAATGCACAACACCACGGTAGTCAAAAAAAAAGACTTTGGCGTGTTTTTTTTTTGGTTTCGGTTCAGTTGCAAGGTGCCACTCCGAATCTTGTTGACTAGTTTGCATGTCAAGCTCACGAGTCACGAGTAACAATGCGTTTCATGAATATTAGGTTGGAATTGACTCGTTCCTGCATGTCCTCAGCGACTTTCATGCGATAGAGTTTTTAGAGAAAATCCAGGTTTTTTGGGACTAGCCGAGCGGCAATATGTTTCATACCCAAATTATTAGTTAAAATGATACGGATTGAATCGTGAGATACAGAAAGTTCGGCAACTGTCTCTTTCAAAGTTGAATGAGGATTTTCAGTCACTGTTGCCTTCACATTTGCGATGTTAACTTCAGTTATAACATTTACATTGACTACGAACACGAAATTCCATTGGTAATGCAAAATTTAAAACAAACTCTATTTTCGATGTTTTTGTCCATTACGAAATTCGCAATACTCACTAGATGTTATATAACTAAAAACAGCACTATATTTAATACAACTAACAGATGCATTAACCTCCGCGCCAAAATGGAAAACAGTTATGCCTATCTAACAACAACAAAATTAAACAATAAATTGACTTCGGAACCATAAACAAATAATCCATACCCGATACTTTTTTGAGTGAATGTTTTTGCACAAAATATTTTACTCCCCTCGTACCCTCCAACCTCCTGGTGCTAGTTATAATCGCAATAAATTGTGAATTTATTGCAATTGATATCGCGTAGGTAAACTGTATTCATTTAATCTTCCTAGAAATAAATGCAATATATATTTATTTATTTATTTTAAACTTCATATACATACACAATGTATACAGGCGGACTTAATGCCATAGGCATTTTCTCCCAGTCTACCTTAAAGTGGTGCAGAGAGAAATGAAGTAGGTGTAATGTATGACTAAAGAAAAAGAATTTAAACTAACAAAATTACATAAATTTTTAGGTTAATACATGCAAACAAATAAACATATTTTATATAGATACTTAACAAATAACACATAATTACAAATTATACACAAATATATATATCCAAATTATAAACCTACATACAAATATACATGACTAGTACATAATATTATATATAAATATATATATACATATAGATAAATAAATATACATAAATATATTAAATTAATTTGAAATTTATATGTTTTTATGATACAATTGCCGACTCAGCCAATAAAAGTTCCTTCACCTTAGTCTTGAATGTATACCTAGTCTTGGCCATCCTGATTTCAAGAGGGAGGGCATTCCAAAGAAGGATAGATTGGACAGTGAAAGAAGAGTGAAGAAAATTGGAGTTGTGAGAAGGGACCGTAAGAAGAAGGTTGTTAGCAGAACGGAGGTTTCGTTCATGGTTAGTGCACAAAAGTTGAAAATAGGGGGCTAAATACTGCGGAGAGGTGGGGGACGTAAAGATGGTATAAAGGGTAGTGAGAGCACGCAATCAACGGCGATAACGAATAGGAAGCCACTTTAGTTGGGAGCGATAAGTAGACACATGGTCATACTTGCGAAGATTGAAAATGAATCGAATGCAGTTATTAAGAAGACGGTCAAGTTTATTAAGGAGATCTGCATTCAGGTCAAAGTAACATACATCGCCATAGTCGATCAGTGGGAAAATTAAAGTTTGCACAAGCATTGTCTTAGTCTCGGATGGTAAAAAGTTCCTTAGGCGGTAGAGGGCACGCAGAGAACCAGTGACCTTCTGACTCACCTGGGTTATCTGAGCTTGCCAATTCAGCGCGTTATCTAAATGTAGCCCGAGGTTTTTGACTGTAGGGTACAGACTGATGGTGGTCCCATTAAATGTTATGTCAGGCAGAGATGAGAAGTCAAGTCTATTTAAAATCCACTGACTACCCACAATGATCGCTTGAGTCTTTTTAGGATTGAGAGTTAGACCGAAGTTATCCGACCAGGTCAATATAGCTGCCAAATCGTCGTTGATCTTACCGATGGCCTCAGAAATGCAGTCCGCATTTACTTGTGAGTAAATCTGCAAGTCATCTGCGTACAGATGGTAGGCGCACTGAAGATTTTGTGTTAAGAGGTTTATAAATATAGAAAATAAAAGAGGTGAAAGAATGCCGCCTTGAGGAACGCCAGAGGTAGTGTCAAGCCATCTTGAGGAGGACACGTCGATGCGGACGGACTGCTGGCGACCTCGAAGATAATTTGAAAACCAATCCCGAGCTCCAGGCGAGACCTTGAGGTGGGATAGGATATGTAATAGGATATCGTGACTGACGGTATTGAAGGCATTGGAAAAATCAATCAACACTAAAACAGTTAGTTTGGTATCTTCCATACCTTCACGAATATGGCCAGTCACTTTAAGGAGGGCAGTCGTTGTGCTATGACCTGGTCTGAAGCCCGATTGTAAGGGACTCAACAAGTTGTTGTGATGGACAAACAAAGATAGCTGCTTGTGCACACAGGCCTCTAGCACTTTGGAAAGGAATGGTAAGATAGAAATAGGTCGGAAGTTTTCAGGGAGCGTTGGATTTTGGATTTTGGGCAGTGGGATTGTATAGGCTTTGCGCCACAAGGAAGGGAAGGTACCAGACTCTAGGGAAAAATTAATGATGTGGGATATTGCCAGCAGGAGATGATCCAGGATCGTCGTAATCATACGACGGCTAATGTTGTCGCATCCCACAGCATTAGATTTTACGGAGAGGATGACCTTTTTGATAACAACCGGAGACTCAGGAGAAAAATTTAAAAAGTCTATGTTGGGTTGAGGTAACCCATCTAAAAATTGAATCGTATGACTCATGACCTGGTGATCAAGCGAGGCAGTAGTGGTAAAAAGACTATTGATATCATCCAAATCATGAGTCCCACGAAAATCAACACTCCTTTGCTTACCAATACCTAATGTTCCAAGGAACTTCCAGATACTGGCAGGCGAAGAACAAGTGATATTACTTAGAATATGTCGGCGTTTAGCGTTGCGCACCATCTGATTGCATCGATTTCTTGCAGATTTGAAAAGCGACCAATTATCCTCACACCGATCCCTCTTGTACCGCCTAAACGCCCGGTCTCTACGGCGCATAGCCATTCGCACACCCGCTGTAATCCAGGGTGCCGGTGGACGCTTCAGCTTCACCTGCCTAATGGGGGCATGCACATCATACAGTTCACCAACAACAGCATTAAAAATATCCAGTTTTTCATCCACCGTGGAGGCAGATACCAAATTGTCCCAGCTTATCCACATCCATTCGACCAAAACAACGCATGCGCACAACTTTGGGCGGGGATTTGGGAGGTTTCAGACGGTATTTAAGGTAAATAAGGTATATATAGTACATATATTATAATATTATAATATATATATATATATATATATAATAAATGAATATGAATATGAAGTGAATCCCATTGTAATTGTGCTTTTTTAGTTTGAAATAAAAAAGATTTAATATTCTTTTTTTATTTATAAAATTATAACCAATTTCACATTATTTTAAAAACACATCTGAACGCAAAAACAGTTTCATACTAAATCGGTGAGAGGAAAAATAATGTTGTGCAAACTTCAGTTTATTCATAGGTATTTGACATAATAGTGTAACATCTCCGTTTTTCTAATAGTAACAAGTTAATAATTTGGCGTCTTACTAATGAAAACCGCAATAAATAAGAAACTTAATGCACATTTGGTTAGGAAGCAGTTAAAAACAAAAATGAATTGTTACTCAAAAATGCATCACCTTGGTTTCCTAAACATAAGTGCAATAAATAGGTTACTTATTGCGGTTATGACTAGTAAACATTATTTCTACATAGTAATAATACTTAACATTATTTTATTTATTGGTTTTTATATCGGGAATAAATGTGGAAACAAACATTTAGTATCACATAATATTCTTTACATTGTTATACATCATGTAGTAAAAGTTTCAATGCGATACCTTGTATAGTGATGGAGATACAAACAAAACAAAAATAAAATCTTTACCCGCGTTTTTCTCGAAATCGGGTTTGACCTAGTTATTGCACTTTTCGTAAGGACGGCAGAACAGTCCACTGCTGAACTGGGTCTCTCCTTTGAAAGGAGGAATTAGCCTACTATACCACGCTGGCCAAACGGGTTGGTATAGGGTATGTATCAAGTTTTCCTTCTCTTACAGTGCTGTTCTCTGCATAATATGCTCCCTCTGTCAGCTCTTACGACACCCATGGGAAGATATGGGGTGGTGACAATCCGTATTCTTAATCCGTCACCACAGGGATAAGATGTTATAGATGTTATTCATTAAGCCGGGCTAAAAAAGTCAAAGTAATAAATACAATACGAATTACTTGCCTTACCATTTCGATATAGCGTGGCTTCGTGATCAAGCCAGAAATAGAATAGAAATAATGAAATGTGGAATCAGGGGATGATAATTAATAAGCTAAGTTGACGGAGCTCTGTTTTTCAGGGCTCTTATGTTTAGATGCAGGATCACAAGAAAACCTAACACAACCTATTCAAATGGTTCTCCTGGTTAATCAGTCAGTTAGCACATCGATGTCCAGTACGGAACTGATTGAAATAAAACTTTACAAGCTTCACTTCACCAAATATATTACTTCATCTAAGAGTATTAAGTTGTTATATAAAATAGCTAGTTAATGTGATTACTTCGGTGTCAATTATTACTTTGTCCAAATTGAGTAGATATTATACATAATGCCTAGATAGTATAAATGATATCTGGATTTATTACTTTGGCTGTAACATCTATATATAATATACCCTCTTTGGGTTTTTGGTGGTTTGGTATAATTTCGAACCAGAATTTAATTATAAAATATAAATTATAAAATTAATTTTAATATATAAAATCCTTGCGTTACTAACTGACTGACAGACAAGCTACAGCCAAAACTATTGGGCACAGGAAGTTGAAATTTGGCATGTATGTTCCTTGGAGACCGTAGGGGTGCACTAAGAAGGGATTTCCCGAAATTCCCACGGGATCGGCCAAAAAATGGGTAAATTTAAAAAAATGCAGGCGTAGCTTCTGGCGTCCTCTAGTCAATTAGATATCGCAACAGACTGAGGGATATCGGGGATACAGGCGTGAGTCTTTAAATAAATAAATAAACAAATAATGTCGCAACACATATTTGCTGCCGCAGTGGCCATTTATCAATGCCTCTCTAATATTGCATTTTCGAGTTCTGCCCTTGTTGCTCGCAAAGCGTCCTTACAGTACGTTGTGCAATGTGATCTCGGATTGTTACGAAGAGGCAGGGAGTATCACCAAACTTTTGTTTGTATTTTCTTTTTAAACACAACACTTATATCTAGTGCCCTGTTTGCCAAAATCGAGTTATCAAGTGTAATAAAAAGAATAACCTTTAAAATATTTTGCTTTTGACGTATACAAATTTAATAATTATCAATTTAAAGCTAAGGTAGCTGGAAGTTACTTGTTCATTGACTGAGTATGATTAGGCGTCATGCCCATCTACATATTATATCAAGCCCAAGGAGGAACTAATAACGTGTCCATCCTTTGAAAACTACAAGCATAAAATAAAGAGAGAAACTATTTGTGTTCACGATAGTTTACGTGGCGGGGAAATCGAAATTGGCATATGTCATGTCGATTATTTTTTGTATTTTTAATAGTCAGGCAGCAAATATTAACGCAAACGCTCTTTCAGACCGTGCTTAAAGTTTGATCCACTTAATTTCTATTTAAATCTCTCTCAAACGGCTTCGGAAATCAAATTAACATGTTACTTTAAATTGTTTGTTTCTGTATAATGCTAAATTATCTTAAACACTTACAGTTCTTAATTACTTACGATTGTATGAAACTCGATTCCATTCTGAGATCTCCTGCGATCAGTCATATATCAAAAAGCGTTCGCTGCGTGCGACAGTTTCAAATAACTTTTGAAGACAAACAATGTAATTCACTTTGATGGGATTTATTGTTTAGTGTAGCGGAACGGGCAATGTCTGTGTTAGATGCGTGTTTTTATTTCATGGGTTTTATGATGATACATTCAATGACACAACCAGTATAAAAATGTATTCTGTCAACTGGAGGAAGATATTTGTTTTGTTGGTTGTGTTTCTTTTCGTAGAACTAGGGTCATGATAATTTTACCGGTTGTTTTTTTTTGGAAAACACTTATCTCATAACAATGGCTTAAATAAATTGCGTTAGTATCGCACACATTTACACGGTATGTCTATGGCTCGCCACAGCACCGAAATATCAGAGAGTCAAAACCAAGGAAACCCTCAAGACCTATTAAAAATCCTGCTAACGTTGACTCTTCAAACTGATTTATTAAAACATGGTGTCAAACAATAGTGTTTAGAGTTTGGCTAGAAAAGCTGGGAAAGGTTTGCAGAGGGCAACGTAAGCCTGATTAATTCATCCAGTCTGGTCTAGCCAAGGCAAAGGTCTTACATATACATATACTGTGTTTTCACAGCGATGAAATTAAACTAATACATGTGCAAATTTACCTGAGATCTTCTTGTGATGTTCCGGAGTAGACCTATAAGATTACACTCATAATTTTGGCCAAAATAATAAGGAAATCGTTATAGTTAGCTACCAGAGTTTTCTTCCAACGAAGTCCTCGGGCACCATACACGTGGACGGATTTGCACAACTTTACAAATGTTCAATTCGATTCGCGAAGCAACCATGTGCTTTCCAAAGAGCAATATTTCACGAGAGGACAAATCCGTGTTAATTTTACTTTTTATCAATCGCTCACAAACTTTATCGAGCAAACTTCAATAGCGACAGTTGCAAGGTTATTTGGTAGTTTTACAAAAATACAATGTCAAAACGCGTTCACAAACGGGAATTTTCCAGAACGAAGTGAGAGAGTTTTTTGCGGAAACCGACAATGAATGAACAGTGAATGATTTGACAAAATTCAAAATTCAAAAATTCTTTGTTCATTTGGGTCACAATGTGTTGCTTATGAATGTCAAAATAATAAAATTTATAAAATCATTACTTATAGACTCTACATTTACGTTTACTGCCACGTTCGCAAAGCAATAGGTAGAACCATGAGAAAGAACGGGCAATAAAACTCACGGTCACTCTTTTTATCGCCAGGTTTTGCATAATACACAATTTACATTTTGTAAGGTGCTGCAACTGTTACACCTTCTATATCACTTGTATATATGTATTTACTGTACATAATAATACTCAAGCAAAATACTTTTGGTCAGCCTCCTCAGAATAGACATGGTGAAACAGGAGCATCCACTTACATTATATATACCTAATAATGCAGGCAATCCGCGAGAGTGATCGGAACCATGATGGAAATGATGCAGTTAAATATTAAAATCTAATACCAGCCCGCAAGACCGTCATCGACCAGTCATCGCAAGAAGCACCCGTTCACGAGTATGACGCATGTGCCAGCCATCATCCCTCTCGCCATATTAGAGGGACGGAGATGAACCGACACACGACGCCACCACAAGAAATGACGTTTTAGTGAGCATGACAACAACGGTATACGAACCAGCAGTAAGAAACAATCTATTGGTATACTGACCATGACCGCCAATTACCTCCATTTTCCAGATCGTTATTATTAACATAAATTAGTGGAACGCGTGAAGGAATGCAAATGTAGAATAACATGTTACTAATTAAGAAGAGAGTATTTTACACAGTCATAAAAAGAACAATAATGGTGAATTTAAAAAAAGCAACTAGACCCATGATGTCTTGTCATCTAGAAATTCTTTAGTAGTGTAATAACCCCTTTTTTAAAAAGAAATCCTAGTAGTGGTTTTAAATTTGTGCAGAGGTAAATTCATTATTTCCAGAGGTAATTTGTTGAAGAATTGTATACCGAGTCCCGCAAATGAGTTATGAACTTTATGTAGACGGTAGTTAGTGCCCACCAGTTTATGCTTATTCCTTGTGTTCACTTTGTGCAAGTCACTATTTTTACGGTAAAGAGTTAGGTTTTTCTTAACGTACATTAAATTAGCAAATATATACTGCGATGCAACTGTAAATATTTCTACTTCTTTAAATTTATCTCGTAAAGAATCTCTAGCACCTAACTTATATATTGCACGTATGGCCCTCTTTTGAATAACAAAAATTGTCTGAATATCGGCCACCGTACCCCATAATAGTATCCCGTAAGACATTACACTGTGAAAGTAACTAAAGTTAACTAGTCTAGCAGTATCTACGTCTGTGAATTGGCGAACTTTCCTAACTGCAAATGCTGCAGAACTAAGTTTGACTGCCAGACAGGATATTTGGGCGCCCCACTGAAGCCTACAATCTAAAGTTAAACCTAAAAATACAGTTGAATCAACTAGGTTAATTGTTTTGTTATTTAAAATTATATTATTAAGAACATTTTTGACATTCGGCAAAGTGAATTTCACACATTTTGTTTTGCCAGATTTGAGTAGCAAATTATTTGTCGTGAACCAATGTAGTACTTGCGCAAGAGAATTATTTACGCTGTCAATGTTACTTGTATTACGATCAACTTTAAAAATAAGTGAAGTATCGTCAGCAAAAAGAACAATATCACATAGATTTCTAACAAAGAATGGCAAGTCATTAATATATATTAAAAAAAGAAACGGCCCAAGAATAGATCCCTGTGAAACGCCCATTCCCACTGGCAAACCTTGAGACCTACTTCCACTAACATCTACATACTGAACTCTATCTCTAAGGTAAAAGGTTGAGTGCGCTATCTTGAATACCATAATGGTTGAGTTTACGTAAAAATTTATCATGTTCAACACAAGCAAAAGCTTGTGACAAGTCGCAAAAAACACCAATGGCATCCTTCGAATTTTTCCAAGCGTTAAAGATATGTTTTAATAGAGTTACACCGGCATCAGCGGTGGAGCGACCTTTAGTGAAGCCATACTGTTCACTGTGCAATAAATTATTTGTGAGAAAGTGGCTCTCTAACTGATGCAAAATAACCTTTTCAAAAATTTTACTGATTGCAGGCAAGATAGAAATTGGCCGAAAGTTACTAGGGTCGCTCTTAGATCCTTTTTTGAAAAGTGGTATCACCTTGCTGTGTTTCATTAAATCAGGAAATACCCCGACAGTTGACCATATAGTGTGACCATAGTCAGAAATTTTGAATAAACAAAGTTACACGCTACTAAACTGATATAATCAATTTAACTTATTATAAACAATATTTCTATTTCAAACAAATAGTCTTTTGGTAATCCTTAGCCACCAAACGAAGGGTCAACAATTATTATTTACAACCTTACAAGTGAAATACTGAAAAGTACGTAAGTAGTTACCTAAGCAAAAACTATCCACTGCTTACCGTATTCTTAGAAATAATTTTCCAGTCAATGTTTTAAATATCCATATATAAATTTTAGAGTTTAACAAATTTCAACATGACAGGATAAATTTAGATGCCATGTAAGTTGCTAATTAGAATAAATATGTCATTATATTTATTCTAATTAGCAATTTACACGGCATACACTATTATATTAATGTATGAATGTATTTATGTATTATATTAATGTGGTGTATCTTTGACAAACACAGTAAAGAATTGTGTGATAAGAGAGTGTTCGGGGGTAAAAGAAGATGTAGTGACAAGCATTGAGAAAGACATGTTAAGATGGTTTGGGCACATGGAGAGGATGGATGATGATAGACTGACAAAGAAGATATATATAAGGCAAGTGTGAATGGGGCAGGACAAAGAAGAAGACCTAGGTGGACGTTCTCTGACCAGATTGGAGACATCCTAAAAAGGACAGGTCAGAATTACTCTTAACAGAAGAGCATGCATGAGAAACTTGATGGGATTGAATGAAGCAAGAGAGGTATGGCAGGATCGTTGCAAATGGCGTTCCGTAGTCTCTGCCTACCTCTCCGGGAAACAGGCGTGAGTCTATGTATGTAGGTATGTATTATATTAATGGTTGAGCTACGCATGAGCTTACATCCCTGATGAGATGTTATCTGTCACCTACCTACATAAACGAACGGTCTACAACAGTAAAGATCGCACGTCAGTTTAGAGGGCTAAAAACAAAATTTATATCACAAATATATTCGTCTAGATTGAATCTGAAGTATTTCTGCAGGAGGCTGACCGACAAATTAGATGAAGACGCACGGGGGAGCATATCCAATATCGTGCAGCGTACTGGTGATATTTGCAAGAGGGCAAAATTAAAAATTTTTATTTTTATGGGTGAACGACCCGGGATATCGTAGACGCTTCTAATTTCCGCCCAGCCGCTTCTCTGTAGAGTTATAACCTGCATACTTTGTAATGAATATTTTCTTCTTTTAGTACTGTTATAAAAAGCGGATATCGTTTTACAACCTTACACTATTAAGGTAACGTTGTACGTCTTTAATGTTCTTTATTTATTATTATTGCGCCATTTGCGTTGTACTCAAATTACTTGAGAAAAATAAACATTAAAGCTTCTACCTGAGTTGTATTTTAATGGGTTTACGAGCTGAACTGTAATTTTAGTAGTTTAACAACAACATTTAATTTTATTGTATTAAACATTGAAGCTACTGTAGCAAATCCCAGGATATTCGGAATACATTTTAAGCTTCTGTATATTGCTTATACATATAGGCACAAACTGTAGTTATTATTTTTCACACCGTTTGATTTAAGCTTATAGGTAGGTAATCTAGAATATTACTTTTAGTTTTATCGAGTGAATACAAAACGATACGAATGAAAAACAATGGTTGCTGACGAAATAATAGGCGCATTGGGAAGCCGAGCCTCGTAACAATATTGTAGTCACAAAGCCCGCGACATTTTACTGTGTTATAAAAATAACGCTTGTTTTATCACGCGTGACATAATTAAAAACTCAACATGCAACAATATTGTTGGGTGCTGGCAATTTTAAATCATTTTTATAACATGCCAACAACATATTAATAAATTAAGGTTGAAATTGAAATAAAACTGCAGAATATTATAGTTCAAGGCGTTTCACCAATTCCATCATGGAACGAAAATTATTCAACGGGGTGCGCCTCAAGCTTCAGCCCGGATTACAAAAGTGATTTAAAAAAATATCAATCAGAAGTTTATAAAATTGAATTCGGAATTGGCTTTTGTGAAATTGTAATGCTTTAGGGTTAATTTTCCATTTACCGATTTGTAGTTTGCAACGAAGCCATTTAATAAGTAGGTAAGGCGATACTGCGAACGGAATGAAATGAACGCCTATTTTATTTTTGCAAGAAAATAATAATTGCTTATAGTACAATTTAGATTATATAAGGGATAGTACGAAACCTTACATTATGAGTGATGATGCTTCAAACAAGTTGGTTTTACGTGGCAGTATTTTGTGAAGTTTTCTTAGCGCGTCCATAAAATGTAGTCTGATTTCTACTCCATTGTGTGAGTAGTTTTTAAGATCATTTTCTTAAAGGTTTAATTGGCTTATGCCTCAAGATCGATTAATTATTATTTTTACAGGAGATTACAAGCAAAATAAGCTTTTAGTCACCACAATAATTTTGATTTGATTGACAGCATCGGTGACTCATGTGGCGATATGTTTTATACAAACGTAAAATACTATTGAAAATTGAATTTTTATGAAAAAATAATTACAAGCGCAACTACATTAATCATTTGCATTAACTGTGTATTTTTTAAATGCTGTTCCTAATGTTGGCCTATGAAACGGATACTCCGCATTGTGCAAAATGAAAAATTAGCAAGCTACTGCTTTTAAAACAGATAATCCTAATATTGTATTTAGAAAGTCTGGGTGACTTTCTATGCAAGAAAACAGCAACAATAGGATTAGGTACTTAAGAGGTATATGGTTATTTTAGATTTTTCTAAGTTCTCCCTCCAAAATACTCTTTCTGCTATATGAACTCTGTGCGTCAAATGATTTCAGCACAATATACATTTATGATCGGCAGTTGTAAGTAGATCATAATTTTTGACAATCTTAATATATAAAATCCTTGCGTTACTGACTGACTGACAGACACGCTACAGCCGAAACTATTGGGCGCAGGAAGCTGAAATTTGGCATGTATGTTCCTTGGGGACCGTAGAGGTGCACTAAGAAGGGATTTTCCGAAATGTCCACGGGATCGGCCAAAACGGGTAAATTTAAAAAAAATGCGGGCGTAGCTGCTGGCGTCCTCTAGTTTGTTTATAATATAATTACGTAGTGTCATATTTTTGTTTAGTTTAATATAAAATACGAGAATTATTTTATAAACACTTAAATGATTTATGGGCTATACGTCAAAGAGTGGGTAGTTAGTGAAGTGAGGTGCGCCCTCACTTCACTAACTACCCACTCTTTTTGATTATAATGAAGGGGGAAGAGTCGAAGTGAAAGGCACGATGCCACAGTCAGTCAGTTTACAACTCTTGGATGTAACGGACGTAACTAAGTAGCTAGCAGGAATTATTGTAACAGTTTGTAATTGTGCCAAAGTATTGCTTTATAAAAGTGTACCTGTAATAATTAATAAAAATAAACGTGGAGTGTTTTATACTGGACTTGGTGTTCTCTTTAAAGTAGGTGCCCACTCAAGTTTTGAATATCGCGAAGTTTATTCTATGTCTATACTAAAACAACATATTATACAAATACATATGAAGTATAAAAAGATGTGGAAGCGAAGTATCTACTTCATAATCTAATATAAACAACAAAAATATTATATAAACGTGGAATGCATTGAAACGGGTTCTAGAATTAAAACGCAGAAGAGGGTCTTATGCGTTTATTGCCGAGTATTGCCTCACTTCCCTTGCACGAGTACGACCGACCAACAACACGACACTGGCCTGAACACTAAGGGCTGCAGTCTCCCACGCTGTTCCCTCCGCTAGTGTGCAGGCAGGCTGCTCAAAGGCTGCGCGTAGCGGTGCAGACCCTCGCTGACGTTGGCTTCAGCTGGCAGGCGCCGGCGGTGTGTGTGCGATGAGCAGGGCAGGCCAGACTCTACGGCAGAGGTGACGCCGAAGGCGATGCAGGAAGTATAGCGGTCTAGGTAGCGTAGCCCGGAGCTTTAAGGTAGACCTGGAACCTGAAGGGAAACAGCATTAGGAAAGCCACAACCAATAGAGTCAGGCAGGCGGCGTCAGCCGGCCTCAGCTAGCAGGTAGAGGGATGGGCAGGACGTTAGTGCAGTAAATGTAGTAACTCACCCAGCTGCTGGGATCAGGATACACGTAAGACGTAGGGTCAGTAGGTACGCGTAGGTATGTAGTAGAAGCGACGTTAGAATAGCCGGCCTCTATGTCGGCCCCTTTATATACCGGGCCCTCCATCAGAGTTGGAGTCCGTTCATGGCCGAGCGTATGGACGGTACTGTGACGTAGACGCGGTAGGTACCGGACATACGTCACAATACCGCCCGCCTTAGGAGAGGATTTTGCGTGACTAACAAGAAAAATCCGACTAGCTGCGTTAGGTCTACGAGTCCGCTACTGTCCAAGCTAAGACGGCATATAGAAAGAAAGAAGGGAAAGTTTTATACGGTTTGTAACAAATGGTTAGGCACCATAGTGTATAAGTTTTAGGTCCTTTATGTGCCAAAACCCAATAGAATTTCCAGACGCGTCCGACAACTCGTAAACAAGAGGCGACTTTTTATTAATCACTGTGCACTTCACGAATTTAGGAGCTAGTTTCTTACAGAAGGACTTATCCTTGTCGCTCTGATAAAAAGTCCTTTTCCACACAGTGCCTCCCACATTAAACTCAGCTGGTTTACGGCGTAAATTATAAGTTTGGGAATTTCTAGCTTGAATCTTCCTAGCTTGAATGAGGAGTGCCTGAACTTTGTCAAATATGCCTGATAAGTGACCTATGTTTTCTGCGTTATCGTTCTTAGGTATGTATACTATATCATCAGCGTCCGTGTCGACATAGTGTGAGCCGCATAGAACTAATTCACGTCCATAGACTAAAAAACTAGGTGTATAGCCCGTGACTTCATTAACTGCAGTATTTAATGCAAACTGCACCTTAGGTAGGAGAGTGTCCCATAATCTCTGGTCATTTCCTACAAACGCCGCTAAGGTAGAACAAATAGTTTTATTATAGCGTTCGACCGTATTCACATGTAATATTTAGAAGTATAATGAAGATTAGGGATTTTGTACTTGTGCAACATAGCTTTTAAAGTAGCACTTACAAACTGTTTACCATTGTCCAATATAATTGTAGATGGTATACCATGAACTAAAAATATTTTTCTTCCAAAATATTAGTTATTATTTCAGCAGTTGCGCGCCTGATAGGAAAAAGACAATATTTACTAAAACAACAAGTTACTACAAAGATGTAGGCGTTTTGTTTTCCTGTGACGGGTAATGACCCCACTAAATCTACACTAATGGTTTGGAAGGGTCGTGAACACACTTTGGGTCGTCCCATGGTACTAATGGTGCATGGTTCTGATGTTTGTGCGCGATACAAGTAGTGTCGCAAGAATTTATGAACTTTACCACGTCAGCGTGCATTTTGGGCCAATAGTAACGCAGTGCTAAGCGCTTGTAAGTTTTAAATATACCGAAATGCCCCGAAGTGCGTTCGGCATGGTTCTCTATAATGGCATTATTTCGATCAGAAGAAGGTAGCACTTCTTTCCATTCGAACTCCTTACGTAGCATACACCTAGATTTTATCAAACGATACAATTTATTATTTTTAATAGAATAGTCTGGATAGTCATTAGGCGAAGATAAACAATCATTGTAGGTGGCTGAATACCATTGATCAGTGTCAACATTAGGGTTGTTCACGTTATTATTATTATTACTATTCGCGTTAATTATATTTACAGGTAGGGATCGTGATAACGCATCTGCTATAATATTATCTGCGCCACGCCGATGCTTTATTTCGAAGTTAAAGGCTGACAGACGAACCGACCACCGAGCTAATCTACCAGTCGGGTTGCTCAAGTTTAGGAACCATTTCAGTGCGGAATGGTCAGTATACACAACAAACTTTAACCCGTTATCTAAATAACAGCGCCAATATTCGAGGGCTGTTAGTACTGCTAATGTCTTCCGTTCTGTTATACTGTAGTTTTGTTCCTGTGCATTTAGTGACCTACTCATGTAAGCGATAGGTAGTTCCACGCCATCTATTTCTTGTGTAAGCAACCCACCGATGCCACTCGTACTCGCATCTGTGTGAACTTGAAAAGGTTTCTCGTAATTGGGACACGATAATATTGGTGCGGAGCTTACCAATTGTTTTAGTTTACAAAACGAGTCATCAGCTTCCACCGACCACTGGAATGGTGCAGCTTTCTTACCGGTAGAAGTAAGTTTGTTCAAAGGACCGGCAATAGTACTAAAATTAGGTATAAATCGCCGATATCATGATGCAATGACTAAGAACCTTTTGACTTCTTTTTTATTCTTCGGCGTAGCATATTGAAGAATGGCTTCCACCTTACATGGGTCTACTTGTAATCCTTTAGAGTTTACTACGTAGCCCAAGTATTTCATTTTTCACGGAAGAATTTAGATTTTCCAAGTTAATAGTAAGGTTGGCCGATTTTAATTTTTCGTATACTTTATTTAATAGTGACACATGAGCATTAAAAGATGGCGATATAAGCACGATATCATCTAAGAAAACGAATACAGAGTTTTCAAACTCAGGACTGTTCGTAAACAAGTAATCCACCAAACGCTGTTGTGTCGCAGGCGCATTCGTTAAACCAAACGGCTTAGTCACAAATCTAAATGTTCCTCTAGTAGGCACATAGAACGCAGTCTTATCACGATCGCATTCACGAAGAGGCGTCTGCCAAAAGGACTTAGATAAGTCTATACTACTTAGATATCTAGCGTTTCTAAGATTGTCTAAAATTTCGGATACGTAAGGTTGTTTGTACACGTCTTTTTTAGTAATAGAATTAAGTTTCCGACTATCTAAACAAAACCTTAGTTTACCGTCCTTCTTAGGCGTTAGTAAAATAGGTAACGACCACGGACTTTCGCATTTTTCTACCACTCCCAATGCAAGCATTTCGTCTAATTCGTCAATAATTATTTTTAATTTCGCCGGCGGTTACCTATAATATCTTTGGCGTATCGGCGCAGAATTGCCAGTGTCTATTGCATGTTCTAATAAGTGAGTTCGTCCTAACCCGGTTTTTTCAATAGAAATTGACTCGTGTCGCTTTATAATTAACTTAGCCGTTCTTTGTTGTGACTCACTCAACTCACTAAAAGATTGCAATACGTTCATGTTACTTGGCTTATTTTCACTTATTACACTACACGGCATTGTTTTAGACATGCATACGTATGCGATATGATTAGGCAGTAATTTAAATAGTTTCCAGAAATCGATGCCTAAAATTAAATTATTTGTAACTTCTGGAATAATATAAGCTTTCAATAAGTGGGTTTGATTATTAAAAGTAGTGGGTAAGTTGATAAAACCGCGCGGCAACAATAATATATATTTCCACCCGCGGACCGAATAGAATTAGTGTTGTGACACTGCTGTATTTCTAAACCGGTTTTAGTCATCACCTCCATATGGGAGTTGTTACCTAGAATTGTAATGGCTGAACCGGAATCGAGCAATCCACAAATAGGTAAACTGTTAATCGTTACGTTAACATAGGGCCGTAGGTCGTTTTGAGGTTTATTATCCAGGATTGAGGCGACGGAATAACTAGAGAAATACACTTTTAGAGTGTTTAGCCAATTTCTCCAATCATCTTTGTCAAAATAGTTGCATAGGTTGTAGAACCTAATTTAGGTTTTGACACGCCCCGACCCTGACCAACTAGTTTTTTGGTTTCGTCGATTTACAGTTCGGGCAGTTAGGGAATGTCACATCCCTACGGCCGCACTTGAAGCAAATTGTGATCATTGATACGGCAGCGCGGCAGTACTTGGACGTGACTAGAGCGACAGAGCTAGATTTAGACTTAGGATTCCTAGGTTTGTTGTTCTCAGTGTATTCGGGTTTACCGGGCGTACCCTCTATAGTGGCAACGGTATAATTATTGAAGGAATTATTACGCGCTCGGTTATTAGGTTTGTGACTGTAAGCTAGGTCTGGTGCCAACGTGTCGTTACTATAATACGGTTCGCGTAATTGAGAGTTCAAACATTTCATCCGTTCGTAGTTTAAACATTACGTCTGCAGTGTTGCTATACTGTCTATTGCAGATATTGACGGAGCTAGCACTAGCGAGTAGCATGGACGTATGTTATGCAATAGGATGTCTAACTTTTCGCGTTCGGACAATCGCTTTGACGGTGACAGCCTAGCGAACAGCTGATTCATTATCGAGAGATAAATAATTATAGTTTCGTTAGCACCTTGAGTACGTTGGCGGATTTCATTTAATAACCGGTAGTCATAATACAGTGTGAAATCGTCTATTAATTTAGTGGTGAGTTCTTCCCATGTAGTGAAATATTCTTTTAGGCCGCGATACCAGTGAAGAGCGTTGCCGGTGAATATTTCGGAGGCATACGATAAAATTTTAGTGGAAGGTAGATTACGCGCGGTTTGGAATTCGGTTACGCGTTGTAGGAACGCTCGGACGCATCCCGTACCGTCGTATTTTAACTTGGACAGTTCGCTAACTCTCAAATGTTCGCAATGCAATACTGGGGCTAACTCTGCCTGCATCGAGGTAGACGGCACAGGTTGGACCTCAGCCACAGCATCAGCTGAGCGAACACCTGATTGCTGTACTGCATTGGGTGGACAGCTCCGCCGAGAGCTTGTCGAACCGGCTGCACAATTCGTTAATACGTTTGTAATACGCCGTAGGACGTTCCATCCTACGGAGTCTGTGGAATAAGTGGTTGTGCGGTGTGGTAGACCTCCTAGCTAGGTTCGCGTCGTAAGAAGCAGATAACGAATTTAGTCGCTTGGCCAGCTCAGAGACGGCCTCGCTAGCGCCCTCAAAGTCCACCGTGATGGCTAGGCCGGGCTCCAAAATATCATCATCTGGAATGGCTTCCAGTAATTTAGGGAGCTGCTTCCGCAGACCTAAGACAGAGGTAGCCGGCTCCTCACCTCTAATCGCGACCTCATTAGCTATCTCGTTCTTAATTAGCAGGAAGTATTTTATGGGGTGTGAGCCCATTGTGTATGTAATAATTAAACCGCGTAAGTAAGTTAAGTTTATATTACGAATTCAAAACTGAATAAATGAATTTGATTTTTGTGACTTCTGGTTATTTACCAGAAGTCATAAAAATGAAATTGATTTGTTCTATGCAAGAAAACAGCAACAATAGGATTAGGTACTAAAGAGGTATATAGTAATTTAAGATTCTTCTAAATTCTCCCTTCAAAATACTCTTTCTGCTATGTGAACTCTGTGTGAAACCAAAACTGAACAAATTAATTTGGATTTTTACCCGACTGCGCGACGCAAAAGGATGGTAATGTGTTTATCAGTCTATGTATGTATGTATGTATGTTTGTTTCTATGTGGCGTTCTAGAGACCAAATGCGTAGGCCGATTTTGATGATTCATACTTCAATCGATTCGTCTTAATCTTGCGAGTCACTAAAGACATGACAGTAATCAAAATTCACCACTGTGACAACCAGACGCCATATTGTCAAAATGAAAAAATGTCGATGAACTATGTCAAATGGGATGTCGTTGATGAGGTATTTTAAAATCATCTTTAGGTTTCTTTAATCATTTTTCATTTAAAATTATAGTTTAGATATAACGATTAAAAGTCGTTTAACAAAACAATAACTCTCGCAAATTTTCTAACTTATTGATTTAAGTTTTTATTTCAATTACAAACGATATACAAACAAAACAAGCAGTGAATAACTAAAAAGTATAAAATATTTTTTTTTATAAAAAATCAAAAAAACCCGACTGCGTAAAAAATAAAAAGAAAGAAACAAGCTCAAAAGTTTAGAATTCTGTTAAGCAATACTAAATAACTACACAATTGAAAAAGTTTTATAATCGATACACATATAAAACGAATCATAAATTCTAATGCACACCAGAACGAGTCACAGTCGGGGCCCATTCAAATTTTACCAATCAAATCTTCCCAAGGGTCAAAACTAAATAAAACAACGTGTAAAAAACCGAAGACAGCGCATACCTACGTATCCCGTACTTTAAAATATAGGGATCATTCGATACTGGTAGCGCCATCTATCCTTTCCATTGCTAGTTAATTATGTCAACGTCAATGGTTCTTTGCTGCTCGGCCAATCCGAGCGATCATTTCATGAATCCCCTCCCAAAACGCCTCGCTATTGGCTGCCCTGCTCAACGGCGACGAAGAAAGAATGGAAGACTCGAGACGCTCGGGAACTCATGTCCGCCGCACCGTACCTCACTGAACCGCACCGCCATATATAATTATTACCGCTTATACAAAACTCAACAAAACCGCTCGCGAGTGAAATTGATTTGTGTAGTGGAGTGATTCAAGCAGCTTCAATATACTTGAAGACACCAGGAGGCTGCCATTTGCAAGGTAAGAGGCTCCTAACCACATAGCCTTTTCCGCTTTCCCTCATTTCCTAGTCGCTGAAAAACCGCCATCCTACAGTCCGATCGATTTGGAGAAGGATTAATATTGTGGACTGTAGTCCACAATATTAATCCTTCTCCAAATCGACTAGGAACATTCGGTTTGCCGAAACATTTTTTTTTATCCATACGAGTCGGATTCATTTACGTTTTATACGTAAAACCTCGTTATATCTATATACCTAGGCAGTTATAGCACCTAGCTATACTCCTAGTCCATTCACATAACCGTCACATGGTTGTTTTCGCACGCATCAGTAGGTAATATACTTTTATGTAGCTACCTACTTACCCAATTATTATTTCTGGAACTATCATAGTTGTCTTGTAAATCTCATATTTCAAGCAACTTTTAATTCCACCGCTTTAAAGTGTTGCCTAGGTACTTAGGTAAAATAATAGGTACTTTAGCTATTCTTATTTTGTTTCGGTCTCATTAGCTTATACTTACGTAAGCATGTCACAACAAAAGAAGTCACGCGTGTCGGAAGACAAAGAGATGACAATCTTAGAAGCAAAACGCAATATTTTATTTGAGCGTATTCGAAACATTTATGAGCGTTCAAAGACCGCAGCCGTTTCTGATAGTAATAGGGAGTCATTTCTCAGCTATTGTATGACAGTAGATAGTATTCGAACAGATTTTCATAAGTTGTTAGATGATTATAACGCAAGATTACTTTCTACTAATCCTGATGAAAAACCGAATTATCAGGCGTACACTTCTTTCGAAGACCTTTATTGTATTATTAAGCGTATACAATCGCAATTGGAGGGTAAATATTCGGCACAGCTCGTTTCCGCGGCTCGCACGCCGAAGTTACCGCCAATCGAGATTGTGTCGTTTGATGGCGATATAAGAAACTGGCCGTTATTCTATGCGAGTTTTAAGTCTACAGTGCACGATAATGGTTCTCTGACAGATGCTGACAGGTTGTACTATTTAATAGGTAAACTGTCACCGAAGGCCTATTTTGTATTTGCAGGTGTCAGACCCAGTGCTGAGAATTATCAGGTCATATTTCAGTCACTACTTGATAGATATCAAGACACTCGCGTCCTGGCGTCTACTTACTTTGACCAAGCTTTAAATCGTAAACTGTCCGGCAACGCGTCTGTCGCGAATTTCCAGCTGTTTACAGATAACTTTGTTACCGCGGTTAACTCTCTTAGGAACTTAAAATTAGAAGATCTTTCCGACTTTATGTTGCTTCAACTCGCTTTAAAAAAGTTTGACACTGATATAATTCGTGCTTTCGAGATGACGGAACGCAATAATAAAATACCTACACTAGATAGTTTTATTTCGTTCATCAAAGATCAGTGTCGAATATTTCATAATACGCAGTCTAGTTCATCTAGCCCGTCTAACACTAACAGCAGCAAACAAAGGTTGAATAAGGCACGAAATAGTAATAATAACTCGGTCCCTAATCCACAATCTTACGTAACATGCTCGGAATCTAATGGTAATAATTCACAGAAGTGTCTGTGCAGTAATAATTATAGTGCACGACCATTTCTACAAGTGTCCCGCCTTCAATGGTTTAAATCCAACTGCTTGTTACAAGTGCGTAAAAGACAACAAAGCATGTATTAATTGCTTAAGTATAAAGCATAAAAATAGTGATTGTTCTAGTAAGACGAGATGTCGTTCATGTAATCAACGACACCACTCATTGTTGCACTTTGATAGAAGTAGTCCGTTGTCAATCCAAGCCGCTAACCTTGACACACTTATGTCGCAGGTGCAGGCTACGATAACTGCGCCTCCCACGATTCAGAATGAAATATCGTTGTGTACGACATCCATCGCGCGGGCGACGCGCATGCGAGGACGGCACTCGCGCATCTATAATGATCCGCGCAGGGCCAAAACGCAGTGTACGGCGTCTAAGACGGTACTGTTAGCGACAGCGCAAGTTTTCGTTTATGATGTAAATGGCTCGTCGCACATGGTACGTTGTCTACTCGATAGCGCGTCTCAGACCAATTTAATAACATTGGAATGTTTCAAACGCCTCGGATTGTGGAATAACTTTAGAAATACTAGTTCAGTGGTCAAAGGAATCGGCGGGTCAGAAAAACATTGCAAGGGTTCCGTAGATATTAAAATACATTCGCGTTTTGATAGGGATATTAATTTTAACATTTCTTCACTTATCATGGAGCGTATTACGGACGCATTGCCAAACGCTAATGTGGACGTATCGCTACTCACACACCTCGAGTCATTGCCACTGGCAGACGCGGAGTTTGCGAATCCGGCAGGCATTACTCTTTTGATCGGAGCTTCTATATTTCCGCACTTGCTACTAACTAAAATAGTACGTAGTGAGCGATATGATTTACCGCCCGCTATTGAGACGGTATTTGGGTACGTGATCATGGGTACCGTACCTACGTTACATACTTCTCAATATATTACGTCTTGTTGTTGTTCTGTTCTTCAAGAAATCAAGGTGGGTGCTAAAACTGTGTGTAAGATAAAGCACTAATTAGCTATGCTATGCTACGCTATGCTACGCCATGCTACGCCATGCTACGCCATGCTACGCTATGCTACGATATGCTACGCTATGCTACGCTATGCTACGCTATGCTACGCTATGCTACGCTATGCTACGCTATGCTACGCTATGCTACGCTATGCTACGCTATGCTTCGCTATGCTACGCTATGCTACGCTATGTTACGCTATGCTACGCTATGCTACGCTATGCTACGCTATGCTACGCTATGCTACGCTATGCTACGCTATGCTACGCTATGCTACGCTATGCTACGCTATGCTACGCTATGCTACGCTATGCCACGCTACGCTACGCTACGCTATGCTACGTTATGCTACGCTATGCTACGGTATGCTACGCTATGCTACGCTATGCTATGCTATGCTACGCTATGCCATGCTACGCCATGCTACGCTATGCTACGCTATGCTACGCTATGCTACGCTATGCTACGCTATGCTACGCTATGCTACGCTCTGCTACGCTATGCTACGCTCTGCTACGCTATGCTACGCTATGCTACGCTATGCTATGCAATGCTACGCTATGCTACGCCATGCTATGCTATGCCATGCTATGCTTTGCTATGCTACGCTATGCTATGCCTTGCTGTGCTATGCTTGGCCATGCTATGCTATGCTACGCTATGCTACGCCATGCTATGCTATGCTACGCAATGTTACGCTATGCTATGCTACGCTATGCTACGCCATGCTATGCTATGCCATGCTCTGCTATGCTACGCTTAACTCGTGCAGTCGTTCTGGCGGCGCTGGCGTGCGGAATATCTACACCAGCTTCAGGCTAGATCCAAGTGGAATAGTCCTGCATCCCCTATACAGGAGGGTACGTTGGTCGTCATAATACATGATTATGCTCCGCCGCTTTCATGGCCGTTAGCCATCGTAGAGAAACTGCATACTTCCAAGGACGGTATAACCCGCGTTGTTACCGTGAAAACCGCGAAGGGTAGCTACGTGCGCCCTGTTGTACGTTTCTGTCCGCTTCCAACTCAGTGAGAACTAGCTTGAAGTTGGATCTACCTCTTAGTTTAAGTATTTAGTTTGTAGTTTTCGCTGTTATTGCGTTTGTAGTTTTCGCTAAAGTTAATTTAGATTAATTTTAATGTCATATCGCTGTCTTAGCCTATTGATGGGTTATGCGGTAGTACACCCAACATAGCTAAGTTCAATTTTATTTATATTTTTTTTAAAGGCAACCCTTTAGGGCCGGGGGGATATGGTAGCGCCATCTATCCTTTCCATTGCTAGTTAATTATGTCAACGTCAATGGTTCTTCGCTGCTCGGCCAATCCGAGCGATCCTTTTCATGAATCCCCTCCCAAAACGCCTCGCTATTGGCTGCCCTGCTCAACGGCGACGAAGAAAGAATGGAAGATTCGAGACGCTCGGGCACTCATGTCCGCCGCACCGTACCGCACTGAACCGCACCGTCATATATAATTATTACCGCTTAAACAAAACTCAACAAAACCGCTCGCGAGTGAAAGTGATTTGTGTAGTGGAGTGATTCTAGCAGCTTCAATATACTTGAAGACACCAGGAGGCTGCCATTTGCAAGGTAAGAGGCTCCTAACCACATCACCTTTTCCGCTTTCCCTCATTTCCTAGTCACCGAAGAACCACCATCCTACAGTCCACAATTTTTTTTTTTTTGTTTTTTTTTTTTTTGGGCGGTAGGTGTGAAAAAGTTAACAGCTGTTAAAAAGTATCAAGTTTGTATTTAATTAATTTAAAGCTTAAAACTGAGTTTTTATTCTTGTATTAGTTGAAAAAATACAGTACTTACATAGACAGTATTGTTTATGTAATAAACATCCAATAAATTACACCACCTGCCAGCACTTCACATACACACTTCCATTCTCAAAACCACATTGAAGAATCCTTGTAAAGCTACAATGTCACAGCTAGATGATATAAAAATGGCTCAGAACTGTCTTGAGGAGTCCTTCTCAAGGAGGATGGCGGAGCTGGAGGCACAACTTCAGGTTGCTGGTCCGGCAAAGGAAACGGTTGCGAAGGTAGCCGAAGAGTTTCGCACCTTTAGAGAGCTGATGTTCTCAATGCTCAGCCTCCTGCGCAAGCAAGTTAACGAATGTTGCCATAGCATTGATGTCATAGAGACCAGGCACAGGCGCAAGGCTCTTGTATTTCTTGGGGTGCCAGAGGATAAGAAAGAGGACTGCAGGGCTTCGGTTCTAAAAATTGTTCACAGTCTGGCACTTTCCACTGTGGCGGCACAGGACATCAATGTCTGCCATAGAATTGGATCGCTCAAGAAGGATCACCGTCGACCAATATAAGCCTGGTTCACAAATGGGGATGTCAGAACAGCTGTTTGGAAGGCCAAGACCAAACTCAAGGGAACATCTATATCAGTCAAGGAGTTCCTGACAAAACCACGGCAGGCAATCTTCGCAAAGGCCCGTCAATACTTCGGGATGCGGGCGTGTTGGACACAAGACGGCGTAATCGTGGCCAAAGCATCCGATGGTAGCCGCCTCAAGATAACCACCATGGAGCAGCTAAACTCCGTGATGATGAAGCACTCCGGGGTTGCAAGCGGTTCTTCATCGGCGAGCAGGAGCGAAACAACGAGTGCTGGTACGTCCAACACAAACGCAAAACCGCGTAAATAATCAATCTCGTTACGTCCTTAGTTAATGTGTAAACGTTAGTCATATTCATTTACGCGTGTTTCCTTCCATCAATCTTACATTTACTTTGGTTTGTTTACGTAGTAGCCGCCGTTACCCACAATTATACTTTGTAAATTGTTATAATTTGATAATTAATTTTGTTTATACCGCTGTATTCTAGTGTATTGACAAGAGTGACATGACATATCTGACAACAGCTGTCAATAGTGTCAATTCGACGTGAGTGAAAGGCAAAGTGAAAGGTAATGAATGCATTCTGCGTTCGGAAATGTTATTGTTACTTTTGTTCAAGGAACTTTTGTTTATTGCGTTTAGTTTGTGTGAGCTGGCGGGTGGTGCAGAGATGTGTAGTTCACTTGTTAATTAGCATTGGTTTTTTTTTCTTTTTATATTCGTGATATATATTATTAAGTATATTAGTATATATTATTAAGTATATTAGTATAATAATTTTATATATTTTATATTATTTATTCAATGGTTTATTATTCGGATGACGATGCATATCTATCCGCCAATGAATCAGCTGACTTAAACAATAATGACAGTTTTTGTTCCACTGAAGGCACTTTGGGTGACTGCTTGCGACAATCCTTTGCTGCCCAGCAATCCCAGCCATTGCTAAATGTTTGCCATATAAATGCGCAAAGCATACCTAGTCATCACAATGACTTACTGGAGACATTTACCGGTACTAATGTCCACGCCGTCCTGATTTCGGAGAGTTGGCTAAAGCCTGAACTACTCTCTACATCTTACTCTCTACCCGGCTTCGTTTTAATACGGAATGACCGTCCTGACCGGAGAGGGGGTGGTGTGGCTATTTATCTCTGCAGTGCCATTCCATTTAAAATTATTGCGTCCTCACCGGCTTTTTCACCTGCAGAATTCCTATTCCTGGAAATCAACGTTAAAGGGGCTAAAGCCATTCTTGGCGTTGTCTATTGTCCACCGGCTCTCGATTATTTCTCCAGTATCGAACCGATACTGGAATCTTTAGGGTCAGAGTATGAACATCACATCATCATGGGCGACTTCAACACCAATCTCCAGTTGCTCCAATCCAGCCGTTCCCGAAAACTCCTTGATATCACCGAGTCGGCCAACCTCCACATTCTCCCACTACAACCCACTCACCACAACACTGATGGGGCGGATACGTGGCTCGACTTGATAAACACGTCTATTCCTGCCCTAGTTTCCCTCCATGGACAATTCCCAGCTCCCGGATTTTCCCGTCACGACCTTGTTTTCCTTTCATATCGCCTAAAACCCCCCAAATCCTTGCCTAAAGTTTTGCACAGGCGTTGTTTTGGTCGTATGGATTTAGTCAAACTCTGTGAGGACGCGGCTAATCTTAACTGGGAAATTATGGATGGCTCCTCTACGATAGACGAAAAAGTGCGCATTTTTAATGATACTGTTTGTCAACTTTATGATGTCCATGCCCCTATACGGAAAGTTAAATTAAAACGCCCACCGGCACCCTGGATTACAAGGGGTGTGCGCATGGCAATGAGGCGTAGGGACCGGGCCTTCCGTATCTATAAAAAGGACCGCAGCGATGATAACTGGAACCTGTTCAAGTCTGCAAGGAATCGGTGTAATCAGATGGTACGCAACGCTAAACGCCAACACATTCTGAATAATATTTCTTCCTCTTCCCCTGCCGATATCTGGAAGTTCCTTGGAACTTTAGGTATCGGCAACCAGCGACGTGTTAGCTGTCCTGGGACACTCAGTCTGGATGACATCAATACACATTTCACAACCACCACCACATTGGATCACCAGACTGAGTGTCTCACAGTGAGCTATTTAGCTTCTTTAACCCGATCCAATATAGAATCATTTCACTTTTCTCCACTAGCCCAGGATGAGATCAAGAAGATAATCCTTTCTATAAAGTCTAATGCGGTGGGATGCGACGGCATCATCACTGCTATCCTAGACCAACTCCTTCCCGCCATCTCCCACATCATAAACTTTTCCCTTACTTCTGGCAGCTTTCCAGCCCTGTGGCGTAAAGCTTTTATCATTCTTCTGCCTAAAGTCCAAAACCCTTCTCATCCGAATCACTTTCGTCCTATCTCCATTCTTCCTTTTTTGTCCAAAGTCCTAGAGTCCTGTGTCCAAAGGCAATTATATAGATTTGTCTACAACAATAACTTATTAAGCCCCTACCAATCTGGGTTCAGGCCTGGACACAGTACTACAACGGCCCTTCTCAAAGTGACTGGCGATATTAAGGAGGGCATGGAGAACACCAAGGTCACTGTGTTGGCCTTGGTTGATTTCTCGAATGCCTTTAAAACCGTCAGTCACGACGTCCTGCTGTCCCTCCTTACCCATCTTAAGATCTCATCCGAAGCTCTGGATTGGTTCTCAAGTTATCTTCGAGGACGCCAGCAGTCTGCCCGCCTCAACGAGTTATCGTTGGAGTGGCGTGACAATAACTCTGGTGTTCCTCAAGGCGGTGTTCTCTCTCCTTTATTATTTTCTATCTTTATTAATTTCCTAACTCAAGATCTTCAATGCGCTTATCACTTGTATGCCGATGACTTGCAGATATACTCTCAGGCATCCGTTGAAGACGTCTCCTCCGCAATTCTTGAAGTTAACCGAGATCTAAGCGCCATTCAGAGCTGGTCAAACAAGTTTGGTTTGTATGTAAACCCTAGCAAATGCCAAGCAATTGTCATTGGTAGCCAATGGGTAATTAAAAGATTAGACGTCTCAACTTTGCCACCACTAGTTTATGATGGTAACGTCATAGACATGTGCCCAGTGGTCAAAAACCTTGGCCTACATATGGACTCTACGTTAAGCTGGCGAAACCACGTCACTCAAACCAGCAAAAAGATTACCGGTACTCTACGTGCTATCAATCGCCTAAGGAACTTCCTACCACCTAAAATGCTTGTGCAAACTCTGGTATTTCCCTTGATCGACTATGGTGATGTATGCTACTATGACCTGAATGCAGATCTTCTTAACAAACTTGACCGTCTTCTCAATAACTGCATTCGATTTATTTTCAATCTTCGCAAGTATGACCACGTGTCTACTTATCGTTCCCAGTTGAAGTGGCTTCCTATTCGTCAAAGACGCAGTCTGCGTGCTCTCACTACTCTCTATTCCATCCTTATGTCTCCCAATACTCCCAACTATTTAAGTTCTTACTTTCAGTATTTATGCACCAACCACAATCGTAACCTTCGTTCATCTAATAACCTTCTCCTTCTCTGTCCTTCACATAGATCTTCTTTCATCCATTCTTCTTTTCCTACTCAAGCTATTATTCTTTGGAATGACCTTCCTCTCGAAATCAGGGCGTCCACTACTAGGTATCGCTTTAAGACAAAGGTAAAGCAGCTTTTATTGGCTAAGTTAGCGGAAGTATCATAACATCTAAATATATTTTTGGTACATATTTATTTATATATGTATACATATTATGTATGTGTATTTAAGTATAAGTATGTGTATGTAGGTATATGTAAGTATGGGTATGTAAGTATATGTACTTATGCATTTCTATCTATGTATATATGTATTATTATTATGATTTAATTTTGTTTAATGTATGCGCGTCTATCATATCTGTTAAATATATGTTTAAGTCAAACTCCGCTTTTTAAAATACACCTACCATCAATCTCTGCACCACTCTAAGGTAGACTGGCAGAAAATGCCTAAGGCATTAAGTCCACCTTTATACGCTATGTGTGTATATAAAGTTAATAAATAAATAAATAAATAAATAAATATTTATCCTTCTCCAAATCACCTAGAACCTTCGGTTTCGGTGTAACGCCGAACCAGATACTTTAAAAGAGGATAATGCAATAAACTTAATATTGCAATCAACAGAAGCAAATAATGCAAAGTACAAAGGATTTTACGCAATTTATTAATCTTTTTTTTTCAGTACAACATACATTGTGTAGAATGATTAACTTACATACTAAATCGGAACATACCAAAAAGAGATGGATAACAAATAAATACCAAAACAAACTAAATACCATGAACTTGGTTCAAGTTCATGGTATTTAGTTTGTTTTGGTATTGATAACAATTAAATACCATAAACCAAATCCACAAGTCTGATTAAAATTAACTATTAAATATTTACATGATTTATATTAATGTCAATAGAAGATGTCAACAAGTTAATTAACTATATAATAATAATAAGTGAATTAATAATAGGAATGTCAGCATGTCAATAAAAAAAAATTAAAAAAGATTATAATGTCAGAAGATAAATTAAAATAAAATTACAGTAATGTCAAGTATCATTTGGAATTCCATAAAAATTGTTATGAATTTGACATGTTATCACCCTGGAACTCCTCAATGCTGTAGTATCTTTTTTGTAAAAGAAACGCTCTTAACTTATTTTTAAAACCTATTAAGAAGTTAAACCTTCATCTCAGTTGGCAACTTGTTAAAAATGCTTACTGCTTGGACTCCAGAACTGTGTTGTACAACATTTAGTTTAGGCTGAACAATGCTGGTTAAATCGACGACTCTTTTCCCTAATCTCTTTTTGTTCCTTTGTTTCAAATTTGTCTAGATTTTTTATAAAGTTGGACATGAGCACAAGAATATACAGGCAAGGAACGGTTAATATTTTTAATTCTTTAAAGTGGCTGCTGCACGATTCTATTTGATCAATACGCAGCACGGTTCTTATAGCCCTTTTCTGAATAACAAAAGCTGAATTGATGTTATACTTATAACTATTACCTTTTAATAGAATACTGTACCCTAGTTTGGATTCCACTAAGGCGTAATAGCCAATTTTAAGCTGGTCTATAGTTAATTCATCCCTCAAACTTTTAATGGCATAGCAGGTAGAACTCATTGTATTGACTATAGCTGTCAGCTCTGATTTCCAATTTAACAAAGAGTCTATGTGTATTCCAAGAAATTTTAAATTTGCCACCATTTCAACATTATTAGAAGCCGAAATAATTGTTAATTCTTGGTTACTTTTTGCTGTTGACTTAAATAGCATACACTTTGTCTTTTTGATATTCAGTTTAAGATTATTCCCATCGAACCACTTGCAAAATGCAGATAAAAGGTCGTTTACTTGTTGGTCTAGACATTTTATATCGTTTGCAGATGTCACTGCGTTTGTGTCGTCCACGAATATGACAAACTCAGTATTCGGGCTCATACTGGTGACATATTCAATAATATCTTTTAGGAATATAATAAAAAATACAGGCCCTAGCACCAATTCCTGCGTTACCGGAATTTACTTTGACTTATGTATTGTTTCCCTTCCCTCTAACACTGATTTGATTTCGACGTATTGTTTCCTGTTTTGGAAGTAGGAAGAGAACAGCTTCAAAACGTTATCCCTCATTCCATAGTGTTCTAATTTTTCTAAAAGGATATGATGATCTACCATGTCAAAAGCAGCGCTCAGATCCAGGAAAAGGCCTGCAACTTTCTCCTTACAATTTAACCTAGCGACAATGTCACCTACCAAAGTATTTACAGCATCTACGGTACCCACATTATTCCTATAACCAAACTGTCTATTATTTAAAATTTCATATGTATTCGAGAGCTTTAATAGTCTTGACTTAATGATTTTCTCGAATATTTTAGATAAGACTAGTAGGACAGATATTGGCCTGTAGTTCGCCGGGTCAGTTATTGATCCCTTTTTGAGGACAGGCACAACCCTGGCTACTTTTAACTGGTCTGGAAAGGTGCCTCTATCTATACATGCGTTTAAGACGCCAGCAATAGGAATGGCTAAAATGTCAATATTGTCTTTAATGACCGTCAAGGGAATTTCATCATAACCACAAGAGCTTTTGGAATCCATTTTTTTAACAAGCTTTAAAACTTCGAGTGGTGTAACGTGATCAAAAGTCATATTATTGACAATTCTTTTTACGTTTTCTATAAAAAAAATTTTGGCAATACCCGAATCAGAAGATTTTAATACAGACGTGATTTTAATACAGAAATCAATTAAATTTAGTTGAAAGTTCGATGGTGGTCTGGAATTTAATCGAAACGGAAGCGGATTTGACCCCATTACACGTAATGAATAGAAATACTTTACTACATTTCGGGTACATATAACATGTGGGTATAAGCGCACATAAAGGAGTGTTTAACTGGGCGTATTTGCATATTTAATTTTAAGCTGTAATCTTCTAAAGATTGTATCAATGTAATAGATAGTTGATGTTCAGTAATATCTTGACAGATTCATAGTAACTACTTATTTATTAAAAATAAATAAGCATACATTTTAATTTATTTGGGATATAATTGAGCGAATATGAGATAGAAAATAAAAGTAAAAATTGCTGGGCTCTATGACGCATTAAGCTTAGCAATTTTTTAAATAATATAATGTTTTTCACATTAACCATTTTACCCTCCCTGCTCCTGAAAGAGCGTGTTAATCAGAGGGCGCTGAACGCAGTTTGAATTGGTCACTGCGATTGTTTTCTTAGTAGGATAGTTTTATTGACTTGCCAACAATTTATATGTAAAAGACAATATTATTTATTTCATTAATATAGGTACTTGAAATGCCAGCTACACAGTGTCTCGGGTATACCCACGACACGTAACACTGTCTTTAAAAGTTATGATTGTTAAGTAATGGGTGCTAAATGAGCAAGGAAATCTCCATGATACAACCTGCATGGCTGACAGTTTACCATAACTACCTCGTGAGATGTGTTTGAGACATATCGCCACATCAATCAATCACAATCACACATGGCCAGCGTAGTGGCCTATGACCTAGCACTTCTCATAGTGTGAAGAGGTCCGTACCCAACAGTAGGACAGTTTTTATACAAGGCTGATATTACAGGCCAGCTTTAATAAAACTCAAGTCTGTAAAAAACTTTAGTCCCTACAAATTTAGAAGTGGACGTTACATTTATTATTCACTGCCGGTTACTTAAAGCCTATGTTTAACTCAGGTCTAAAGAAGTAAAGCAGGATCTTGGAAGTTTGTTCTTATAAATTTTTTTGCGTAATATATTTTGGGGGTACACAGTTGTAGTGTAGGTTTAATCTCTGGCGAAGTGATATTGACACAAAAGTAACTTCGTAAGGAATACGGGTTTCATACCTAACTTAGGTAGGTATGTCAATGCAAAATTGCTGTAATATACTTGATACTTGATGGCACGGGCTGTTTCCGCAACTCCACGTCTTGGCGTGTATTTTGCGTGCGGGTGGGAATGGTGTCGTCATTCGAGCCACCCCAGCTCTTCGAGGAAGGCCAGCAGACTCTTGATGTGGCCCACGGCCTCCCTCAGGGTGCTGTATCTGGTCAAGTACTGCTGCTTGTATTGTGCGACCTTAGAGCAGTCGAGGAGCAGGTGGGCTGCCGCCTCGTCTGCTGCCATATAGGCCCTGCACAGCGGGCTGTCGGTGATACCTATAGTAAATAGGTGTTTATTAAAGAATCCGTGTCCTGTGTAGGCGGCCGTGACTGTCCGTAGTTGTTGTTTGGACAGCCAGAGGATTTGTTTGGCTATCTTACCGTCTACTGCGGGAAGAGCCTCCTTGGCCTGCCTACATGTTTCAATACCAATCCAGGACCCTCTTCTGGCAAGTACGTCGGCTGCGTCATTCCCTCTTGAGCCACTGTGGCCCTTGATCCATTGCAGTGTTAATTTGTTTAGTTTACCTACCTCTGTTAGTTTCTGGTGGCATTCAAGCGTGAGTGCCGAGGTGATAGTATGGCTTTTGAGGGCTGAGAGGATAGCCTTACTATCTGAGAAGATCCTTATGGATCGTTCCCTTACCTCACGTGCCATGATTGCTGTGGCAGCTAGGATTATGCCTAAACATTCGGCCTGGTAGACCGTGTTGTAGGCTCCCAGCGGTGCTGCGATGTTGATGTTTAGGTCCTCGGAGAATACTCCTGAACCCGTACCTGTATCTGTTTTAGACCCATCTGTGAAGATCGTGAGCTCGTTGTGGTTAGCTGCTCCTTCGTGTAGGTCCTCGTACAGTTGGATTTTGTATTTCTTGTCGAAAACAAATTGTTTGGGTATACGGTCGCCAATGGCTTGTGTGATAGGAACTTCTTTAAAGAGTGTATTTAAGTTGTTAGTGTGCGGTGTGTTAGTGTCTTTCCAGAGCTTCAGAGCTCTTAGCCGGACTGCCGACATCGTTGCTTCCTGTTGTATGAACAGGTGCAATGGAGTCAGGTCCAGCAACACTTCAAGTGCCGCTGTTGGCGTTGTTTTCATACAGCCCGTGGCCGCTAGGCATGCAAGTCTTTGAAGCTTTTGAAGCTTGTTGGCGGCCGTTATTAGGTTGGTCCGCGGCCACCACACTACTGCGCCGTAGCTTACCATCGGACGTATTATTGTCTTATAGAGCCATAAGACAATTTTAGGGGATAGGCCCCAGCGTTTACCTATCATCTTCTTGCACTGCCAGAAGATGATGCTGGCTTTATTGAGCTTATTTTCCATGTTGCTGTTCCATGTCAATTTGCTGTCGAGCATGACGCCCAGGGACTTGACCTCGGTAGACAGCTTAAGCTCTGTATCAAATAACCTGGGCAATCGGTAAGTACCCAGCACGCGTTTGTGTGTGAACATAACTAGTTTGGTCTTGGTCGGGTTTACAGATAATTCGTACTCATTACACCACCACTCTACTATGCGTAGGGCTTGTTGGGTTAGGTCGTACACTGTACTGGTTACCTTACCTGAGGTGAGTATGGTTAGATCATCTGCATAACCTATTGTATAGAAGTATCTCGCGTTGAGTTTGTGTATGAGTTCATTGATGACTAAGTTCCACGATAGCGGGGAGAGTACACCTCCCTGCGGGCACCCTTTAGTTATCAAGGCTGTCTGAGTGTCGCCTTGCAGGCGCACTACCCTTTTGCTGAGCATGTTTTGCATCCACTGTATGAGCATCTGGTCCACACCATGCCTGGCTAGGGCGTTGCTTATGCTGGAAAAGTTTGTCTTGTCGAAGGCTCCTTCTATGTCGATGAAGGTGCCTAGGCAGATGCTTTTTTGTTGTATAGCAGCTTCTATCTGGTTCACGACCTGATGTAAGGCCGTTTCCGTCGATTTCCCTGAGCTGCATGCATGTTGGTTGGCATGTAAGGGTAGGTGCTTAATAGCCCCACTTCTTAGTTCCCTCTCGCAAAGCCTTTCCAAGGCTTTAAGTATGAAGGAGGTGAGGCTTATTGGTCTAAAGGACTTTGCATGGGTATAGTCTGTTTTGCCTGGTTTTGGTATGAAGATTAGTTTGACTTCCCTCCACCTCTTCAGTACATATCTGAGGGCCAGGCTAGCCCTCATAATTGCCAGGAGTCTTTTAAGGACAGGTTCTCCTCCCCATTGTAATAACCCTGGGAAGATGCCATCCAGTCTGGCTACTTTGAAGGGGTGGAAGCTATCGATGGCCCATCGGAGTTTTTCTTCTGTGACCACGTTGTTTGCGTGTCTCCATTCGTGATCGGTCGCCACTGTTGGTGTATCGTGCCACGTTATTACCTCCTCCTCCGATGTGGTGTATGTGTTATCCGGTTTACGGAGAGTACCTGGTGCAACCGTTGGTTGCTGGGCCAGTAGTTTCCTAACCCGGTTTGCTTTTTGGCAAGATTCAATGCTCCCACAGAATTTTCTCCATCCCATGGTGCGTCTGAATCTGAGGCATTTCCTGTAGTTTGATTTGGCCGCTTTATAAGCGTCCCAATCTGCGTCCGCGCTTGTGTTTATTGCCCTATTTAGAGACTTTCTTACCTTCTTGCGCTTACGTTCAAGTTCAGCGCCCCACCAGGGTTGTTTCCCCGGGGTTGAAGGCGGAGTGATTTCCGGGCAAGCTGCATAATAGCTGTCTAGCATCGACTGCGTCAGTATACATACCTGATCGTCGATCTGTACAGTGTCACCCAGTGCCGGCGGCGTGGCCGTAAGGGTAAGTTTCTCTTTAAGTAGTAGGACATACTTCGCTTTGTCAGTGTTGTGTGGTTTCCTGCGGGGCTGTGTGGGCTGTATATCGACTTTTATGGAGAAGCTGATCCATCTGTGGTCTGAGCATGATGCCTCTTTCGAGACGTGCCATCCCTTGATGCGTTCAGCCACTCCTTCTGTTCAGAGAGTTAAGTCGATATTTGTCCGACTACGTTTAGTGACGAAGGTGGGCTCCGTACCTGTGTTTAATAGGGTAAGATTAGTGGTGAATAAGTATTCAACCAATGACATACCTCTGTTATTGTTGCAGTCCATGCCCGACATTTGGTGGTGGGCATTGGAGTCCGTTCCTATTACGCCCTCCGTATTGGTTCTCTCGCACTGGTTAATCAGACGCGTGAGGTCGAGCGGAGGCGGGTCTTCGGCCTCGGGCATGTAGACCGATGCGAAAACGACCGCTATACTCCTTGGCTGCTGTATTATTTCGATTTTTATTGCTGTGATGTCTCTGGAACAGAACTCCATTAAAGCTTGGGCTCTGATGTTTTTAGTTGTAAGTATGCAGGTTCTTGGATGTGTGTGGTCAGTTGAAGAGTAAATCTTACCTCCCAGGCTGGAGAGGCCTCTAATGAGGCCACCCCTTATCCAAGGTTCCTGGATGAGCACGATGGCTGAATGTTGGACCTCCATCCATTTGCGCAGTTGCGCAGTGGCCGTTTGGCTATGATGGAGGTTGATTTGTAGGCAGCTGACGTCACTAGGCAGAGGGTTCATCTGTGGGTGATGTCCCCTCCTCCCCGACCTTCAGCTGCGTTAGGCCAGCCAGGATGATGTTGCTGTAATATAATAGTATGTATGTCACGGGCAAAACGAAACATTATGCAAATGGCGGTGTTTGTTTAAAAACTATCTTCGGTGCAGTTTATTACTCGCGTTACGATAGCCACAGGAAGCGATGTGGTTGCCCGCATAAACCCGACGTTAAGGGATGAAACTTAGCTCTTAGATAGCTACCGTTATAAATAAAGCGAATTCCCTGTATCAGTCGACCTAGCGCAGAGTTGTGATGAAATGTTTAGTCAGTTTTGGCCTAGTTGCAAACGATGTTTGAATTACTGATTCATTTTTTTTTACTGACTGATTTTACTGATTCATATTGTCGAATAGGTATACAGGCTTACACGAAACCGAACTGCTAGCTGCTTACGAATAGTGCTGTGATTTGCGAAAGTGTTCTTTTGTTTGTGTGTGTGCGTGTGTTAGCAGCGCCTTCATACTGGCATTTTTCGAGCCTACGGACATTCAGTGTGAAGGGGTTCTTATAGTGCATTTGCGTGTGGGTGTAATAATCATTATTTTACCTCACAAGAAAGGTTCAACACGTAAATTACAAAGAAGGCTTGTTCATTGGTCAATTCTTTGTAAGAAATTGGTGTTCATACTAGGTAACACTGTATAAACGGATCATCATACTGCCAACCCAAATTAACACATTCCATTTAAGAAAAAATAAAAACAAAGAAATATGTACGTAAGGTACGTCATGTAAAAAATAAGTTTAAGCCGTCTGCCAAAATTTCTTTTTTTACACATACTTAATTAATACATAATAAAATATAAAAAGAAACCTTGCAGTACCAGTAACTTTCTAAAAGTGTTGCTGCCTATCCCATCTTTTGTTACGTCACGTCTTCTCCACATTATTTAATACTAAACAGTATGAAAAACTACAACATTTTTCTTTCTCTTGTTTCAAATCGATCGGCCGGTAATATCATTGTTGGGAAGCCTAATTATGGGGCAAAGCTGACCCATTTTTATGAAGTAGGTATCCACGTTCTCGATATTATTTTATACGTGACCTGAAAAAGTTTTGAAAGGCAACAGGGTGTTGGCAAATGTATTTTTGCAGATTTGTCAATGATATGTATTGGTGAAACAAGCTGCACGATCATGCCGCTATTACTTATTATATAAGGAATATCGACTATTAGATGTTACCACATCTGATCGTCGTACGACGTTAATAGAAACGTGAAATGTTGTCGACAGTCGGTGGCAGCCTGCCTAATGAGAAGTTTTTAACCTATAGACTTGGTAATAATACAAAATAAACACACCTACACGCCGCAACAAGGAGGATAGTAAGAGCAAAAAGCTTTTGGAAAGAAATAATTTTATTAAACAATGCCATAACCTGACATTACCCTGAACTCTAAATTAAACTTGTAAGTACCTGGTCTCGAGATTTTAAATTAATTCATTAGTTTTAAACGCTGAAGCGCACCTGCCAGTAGAGAAAAAAAAACAGACATACTATAGAATAATAATAAACGTTTCATCCAAAGGGCTTCCAATATATTTGAGAGAGACGAAACAATCAAATCTATTGGTTTTGTTCCTATTTGTGAGTCATGCACATTATAGAAACTAAACAAGAATAAACATATGGTCTACGTATTTCACATCAGTCGGTGGATTAATGCAGAGCTACCGAGTACGCCCGTCCCTCGGGCAAAAACTATTGCACGGATACGAGTGTTATTGGCGATCGGTTTCAACTCACCGGTACCAGGTGAAAATTCGTTTTGAAACATTGTATTTAGATTTCAAAGTTCGATTTATGGAATTTGATTGGCCTGACAATTGGTTTTGTTATAAGGAGATTGGATAATCGAAAAACCGTTGATTTACACTTGCTTCGCTTTCTTTGGGTGAGTTTGGAGTCTGCTTTTTAATAGTATCGATGGTTCAGATTTTCTGCTCCGAAAACCTGGTTGCGGTTATGGCATTGTCTGAGAACATTAAGGGCTCATTTGCTGCAGTTAGATGGGCAAACCGGACGTTTAGTCAAATTTGTAATTGGTAATCGACTGAATATGGTTGGTCGTGTTAATTAGGCCAGACTCAGTCTTTATCTTTGAATTTCAGGTAGTTTATTATTAACAAAATAATTAAACAGGATGTCACAAGACCCATCACCAAAACAAAGTCTATTCGTTTTGGACATCATGCCAAGTCATACTGAGCAAAAATAATATCTGGGAAACAATTTTTTTTAAGTAGACATATTTTTAAGCCGTTATTAAACCGGTTTAGGTGACGTTGGGCCTCAATATCTCCTGTACCAGTAATTTCCCAGGTATGGTGCCGAGGTAAAAATGTTCGTGATTATTGGTACAATGTGTGGTTTCAGTTTTCGTTAAGGTATTTTTTTTATTCACAAATTTGATAGGACAGAAAAAACCTTCCTTAATATTACAACAACGATAATGATAGCCTTTGTCCACCCTGTGGCAGTGAACCCAACATGATTATGAGACGGTTGTTACATAGGTTACAAAAGCTAATTTGTCTTTATACAAAAATCTTTTTATTAATAAAAGCTGAGTAAATAAAAATCTAATATGGGGTTCTGAGGAATTGTCGAAGTATGTGCTGCGTTATGGTAGACACAGACACCTAAAAGGCAACTTTACTTTCGAGTTATCTCCTCTACACCACCACCTATGCTAGACGGTGTTAGACAATAAGTTAGATGGCAACAACTAAGGGCCAAGTTTAGCTAGCTTTATTTGATTACCATCATCGTAGTACAAAAAATACTAACCATGACTTTTACTTAAATTTTCTAGCAATAACTTTTAATAAATAATTAACCTTTGCGCATTTATAGTTTTCAGAGTTTTATCAAAGAACAAACTTCAAACGCAGCAGAGTAGGTAAAATATAACGATAAAAAAATACTGAAATCGTAAACAAAGTAAACCGCCGCATAGTAACTAGTTTCAAACAAAGATTGAATTCTAATCTCGCGTTTAACGTAGCACAAATAATTTAATCTGTTTCTATTAAGGATCTCAATTATGGAGGCAGAAGCAATTACGAACTAATGGATTCCGTAGCACTGTAATTTTCATTAACCTATGATTAAAAAACCGTAAATTTCTTTGTGTTGCCACCCGAAATAAACTTTCATATTTTATTTAAAAAAGTGTTTGTGTTTCGTAAACTGTATTTTTGCGTAGCTAAGGATTTTAAATGACAATCCCCGAGAAGAAATAAAGAGTTATTTGTTCTCCATTTTGTATGTTTACGTAAAATATTAGGCTGTGTTCACGTTGCGGTAGAATACGTGTAGTATGTTTTGAACACACAGATTTTATTTGGTTTCGTGTTAGTATTCTTTGATTTTATTATGTTAGCCAATTTTTATACTTTTACTGTCATGGTTAATTCATTTTACTAGTAAGAAGCATAATGACGTAATTCAATTCAATTTAAAATCGTAATTCATTACAAGTCATCATCATCATCATCATGGTCGTACTGATTTTGTCTTCAAGCTTTGTGGTATGGGCGACGAGAAGACCAGACGAAGTTTTCCAAATGCTGCCCAGCCCAGCTGTATCCACCTCTTGATTTCCTTATCGAAGTTGTTCTACCTAATTGTATGATCTGTTTAGGTTTAGGTGTGTGTTTTTGGAAACAACCTCGATGGAGACTCTATTTACGTCGACTGGTTCCGGATCGACATGTTTATTGATCATAATATTTGTCTTGTCAGAGTTCATCCGGAGACCAATCCGCTGAGTTGAGGCAGCCAGGCTGTCCAGCATTTGCTTTAATTCTTGTTAAGTTTCAGCCATGATAACAATGCCGTCTGCAAATCGTAGGTAAGGGATGTGTTTGCTGTTTATAGTGATGCCGTGATCTTTGCAGTGCAGCATCCTGAACATATTGTGACGGCCGGTTTCATGTCAAACTGTCATCACTACGCTAGTCAAGGACTACTAACGTCTACACGGCTAAAGTAACCCAAAACTTTAGTAAGTCAATCAATAGGGAGTTCGGTGTGGCTAAATGTGCTGTTATTCATATGAAGCAGGGAAGGATGGTGGAATCTAAGGGGATCCAACTCTCAGATTCCATTAACCTAAGAACGCTTCTCTAAACTAATACCTATAAGTACTTGGGTATGTCACAGGCTTTAAGTATCAATGAAGCCATCATGAAGCAATCGTTGCAAGAGCGTTTCTTTGGCCGCCTGAATAAAGTACTAGAAAGTCTTTTATCAGGTGGCAACAAAGTTCGTGCTTGCAAGGGTTGGGTCATGCCACTTCTTGTATACTTCTTTGGCATACTCAAGTGGACTCAGTCTGAATTGGATGCCCTAGACAGAAGAGTCCGCACATTGTTGACGGCATATCGTATGCATCATCCACGTTCATCCGTGATGAGGTTGTACATCCCGCAGAAGTGTGGGGGTCGTGGCTTTCTGAATGTCAAACCCTACACAACCGCGAGATGTGCAATCTGAACGTGGACATACATCGAGATGTTGTCGCAGTGGACAATGGACTCACCCCGCTCAAGTTGGCTAAAGAGAACTGTCGCATACCTGTAGTACTCGGTACTGATGATCGCAAGCGTGTATGGCAGAGCAAGGACCTTCATGGCAGGTTGCATCGGGCTCTGTATGGACCCGATGTAGACCTATAAGCCTCGGTGAACTAGCTACGCTTCGGTGACCTCTTTGGGGAAACCGAAGGGTTTGTCTGTGCAATTGCGGACGAAGTTATCGAGACGAATAACTACCGGAAATATATCCTGAGGGATGGCACTACGGATATCTGTCGTGCTTGTCACCAACCTGGTGAATCCCTCAGGCATATCGTTTCCGGGTGTTCTCGTCTTGCTAACGGCGAGTACTTACACAGACATAACCAAGTAGCCAGAGTTATTTACCAGCAACTTGCTCTGAAGTAAAAGAAAAGAAAAGAAAAGTCGCTGAGCCAGTACTTGAAAATGGCCATGCCACATAGTACTGGGATCAATCTATCATCCCGGACGAGACTGTTGTAGCCAACAAGCCCGATATCGTGTTGATAGATCGATCAGAGCGCCTCGCAATAATTGTTGACGTCACTATTCCTCATGACGAGACTCTCGTGAAAGCTGAAAAGGAAAAACAGATTAAATATCTGGAATTGGCTCACAAGATTGTTGACATGTGTGATGTGAACTCAGCAGTTATTGTGCCGATAGTCGTGACCGTTAATGGTCTAATAGCCAAGAGCCTCGACCGTCACCTAAAGAGGCTCGCGTTGGGTGCTTGGGTCAAGGGTCTGATGCAGAAGGCAGTACTTCTGGACACGGCACGTATTGTGAGGACGTTTCTGTCTCTGGAGCCCTAACCACCTGCAGCTTCGACCCTGTGCCCGATGCTGGTGGGACCCCACGGTTATTTTTATGTTTTTAAATGTTTTTTTTTTTCTACATTGTATATTTAAAAATGTAATTTTAATTTGAGTTATGACGAATAAATGAATAATAATCATTTATTTCAGACTACAAATACATCCATATATGGATGTATTTGTAATGTGAAATTTGAAAGTTAGTAAAACGAACTTATAAACTTATGTTAGTAATAGTGATTGATTGCCAAATATAGAAAGATTACATTAATTAAATAATGGATAATATAATATACAATAATAAAAAAATCATCAAAAAATCAAAATACATCAAAAAATCAATATTAATTTATATAACTAAACCAAATAATACGTGGTTCTTCCGGGTGGACTCTGCGATGTTGGTTGCTAATTACTACACGACTGCGTGCAGTCGGATCCAGCGAGCCAGCATCGGAGAATCCCACCGGTCCACCAACGCGCACAGGATAGTATTGGGGCTGTCACGCATTTATGGGGCTTTACTCTTATTACAGACGTTTTGTAAAGATTTTCTCGAGCATCGCAAAACCCTTACATGAGGTGACGGAGCCAAAACGACCATTTAATTGGGATGAAAAATGTCAAACTGCTCTTGAGGAGTTGAAGATCGAGGGTCATATGCTGAAGCACTGAATAGTCCACAAAGAAAAGAATGGTCTGAAGCTATTGAAGAGGAATTGTTAGCACACAAAGAGAATAGTACATGGCAGTGGCGCCCAACGTGGGGCATTGTAACGTAATACTCCACGTATTGCGTTATAATATCTCGTAGGCGCTTAGCCGCAGAGCGTTCGCAATATTACCAAATATGGTAATGTTCAGAGCCACAGTCAATCAGTGACTCATAGGTCTAGGTCTATATAAGATGGGTGCGCGATCTAAGTCGGTCACTTGCCGTACAAAACACCTCGCTGATGGTTGTAGTGACAACCAAGTATAATTCTACTTTCTATCTACTGTCCCGCTGGGGGTAAGCATATTCTAGTCGTCTGTGTGCCTATATGTTCCGTCTGTAGTATCTGTGTCTGTCTACGCACCTACTAAACGCGTAGGACGAGAGAGGGGGTGCGGCGCGCGGTAAAGGAGGCGCGCGACCATCAGCTGACCACACACACAAGAACGATAGGCAGGCGCGGGCGGTTGTAGCTCGCTAACTCAGTCCTTTCCATACAATATACTTATTATACCTACCATTGTAATCCTGATTATATACTCAGTCAAGAAATACAGTCTTTTAATCACATCGAAGTAGAACCAATTGGTCCTTCCACCGTAAAAGAAGAAACCTGGGCTGAGCAGAGAGGATCCGAAAAGGACTGCAATTGGCGGGCGTTGACCTTTGAACATTGACGCGCATCGCCTACTATATCGCTGTGTCATTGCGGTCGCTGTCGCAAGACTCGAAGATTCTAGCACATTCTGTAATCACCTGTGGTAATTTGGATAAGGATAAGGACGTTTTGTGAGTTCGTTCCAATCATTCCTTTACTTTTTCCTTTATTCCAAATCTCTGTGCTTTAAATTTGCAGCATCCAATTCACTTCGCTTTTTTCTTTCCTTTATTTGAGTTGGGGCAATCATATTTTCGCACGTCATTCCACTTAGCTTGCGGCGGTTGCACCACCGTTTCTATATACATTTATTTGTTAATGAATATCATATGCGCACGGACATTGTAACGGTTCTTTTGTCTCGAGGCAATGGCCTTGGCCCCGTTATAATAAAACAGCTGTGCGTCTATTCATTACTCGCCGTTCATTCAAAAGTTATATACATAATCTTATAACTTGGCTTACTTACATATTTTGCTAATTTCCCGCCATTTTTAATATTTGTTTTCTTCAACATAGCTGACAAGCTAGTTAAAAAACGTAGCTAACGTAACTAAAAACTAGGTAAAAAGCGTAACTTTAAAAAGTTGTGATCGATTGTCCGACCTGCAGCAACTCGAACTAGAGGGTCGGTTTAGTAAGTTGAAAAGCTTATATAATGAATTTAACGATTTACAGACGGAAATCGAGCTCTTATCGGACGATTCAGACGATACCTACGCCGAACGCTTCAAATTTGAGGATTGCTACTTTCCGTTGGTTGCCGTGGCCCGGAAGCTTCTGTCTGCTGGACGTCAACAGCAGATCAAGCCTTCTGAAGGTTCCGCATCAGGCTCCGATGAATCAGGTGGGACAAAGAACAATTTTATTCGTTTGCCTAAAATAGATTTACTCCGTTTTGATGGTAGCTATCAGTGTTGGCTGGAATTTAGAGACACGTTCATTTCATTAATTCATAGTAATAGCTGTATCGATAGTATTAACAAGTTTCATTACTTACGGGCCTCTTTAAGTGGGGTAGCCGCAGAAATTATTAAAAATATCGATTTTAAAAGCGATAATTATGAGATAGCCTGGGGCTTGTTCTGCGATCGGTACAATAATAGTCGCCTTTTAATCAATAATCATGTTCAGGCATTATTCAATGCTGAACCGATCGCAATCGAGTCTAGTAAATCGTTACGTCGTCTTGTTGACGTGATAAATAAAAATATACGGGCACTAAAAGCATTGAATGAGCCTACCCAGCATTGGGATACGTTGATCATTTATGTAATGTCTTTAAAATTAGATAGTATCACCAGTAGAAATTGGGAAGAGTATCGTAATACTTTGAATCAGTCCCCGACATTATTTCAGTTTTGTACATTTCTTAGGAATCAGTCAGATTTATTGGAAACATTAGAAGACAATAAGAAATTAAATAAGTCACAAACACACAGCAACAATAAATCTAAAAGCTTTGTTATTACATCACAATTAAATAATAATAATGTACAAGACAGAAATATAATTAGTTGTCCTTTGTGTTCACAAAATCATTATCTTTATTCCTGTGATGCTTTAAGAAAATTAACCGTAGAAGATAGATTACAAAAGGCAAAGGAATTTAAAGTATGCATGAATTGTTTGCGTGTTGGTCATGTAGAAAAACGGTGCAGATTTTCGCGATGCAAATATTGCAAACAGAGACACAACACCTTATTACATTTGAATCAACCCGATCCTATAGAGAGTAGCGATCCTATGCCTTTTGCTTCCTCTAGCAATGTAACACTGTCGGCAAACATACAGCATACTACTCCGAGAAATATTTTACTGTCCACAGCTATCGTGAAGGTGATGATTGACAAAGGCGAGAGTTAGAATGCCAGAGTTCTACTCGACAACGGTAGTACATCTCACTTTATTACTGACACGTTATGCAATAAGCTCGGATTGTCTCGAGTTGGTTCCTATTCCAAGGTTATCGGTATAAATAATCTTATCAGTAATAGTACACAGTCTTGCAGCTTAACAATCAAATCTTCTTACGGCGATTATTGTTGTAACATCAATTGTTTTATTCTACCTGAAATTACCAGTAGATTGCCATCTTCCTATATAAATATTAAAAACATACCTTTTCCTCCAGGATTATTGTTAGCGGATCCATCCTTTAATATTCCGTCAGACATTGATATTCTGCTAGGAGCTGAATTATTCTGGGATGTTATTATGGGCAATCAAATTAATCTGGGAAAGAACATGCCAAAACTTTGCGAAAGTAAACTAGGGTGGTTAATTTCAGGGTTTGTACCTTCATTTTCAAATTGCACGCAAACAGCTTTATGTCATTTTTCAAAAATAAATACATATTCTGATTTGAATAAATTTTGGGAATTTGATTTAATTTCACCTAAACATTGTTTATCTATAGAAAAACGCGCGTGCGAAGAAAGTTTCAACTTAAATACGGTGCGCGGTTCAGACGAACGGTTTATTGTGACGTTGCCACTCAAGGCCAATCCCAGCGCTCTGGGTGATTCATACGCTATAGCTAAACGTAGGTTTTTATCTTTAGAAAAACGCTTTGAGCGCGATCCTACTTTCAAACGTATGTATATGGATTTTATGCGTGAGTACGAGACTTTAGGGCATATGTCTAAGAATACTGATACTTCGTTAAGTAATCAAAACACCATTAATTATTATTTACCTCACCACGGCATTTTGCGTGAGTCAAGTAAAACGACAAAATTACGTACTGTCTTCGACGCGTCAGCCAAGTCTAGTTCGGGATTATCACTGAATGATGTCCAATATGTGGGTCCTACAGTACAGGATGACTTATTTTCAATATTAATCAGATTTAGAAAACATAAATATATAATTTCTGGGGATATTGAAAAAATGTACCGGGCTATTGACATAAATCCTAGTCAACGTTCATTACAGCGTATTTTATTTAGGTATAATAATTCAGATCCACTTCACACGTATACTTTAAATACCGTTACGTACGGAATGGCAGCAGCGCCATATCTCGCGACGAAGTGTGTAGTTAGCCTGGCTGATGTTACAGATAAACCACACGTAAAAAGTAGTATTCAGCACGATTTTTATGTGGATAATTATTTAGGTGGATCAGACACTATCAGCGGTGCGATAGAACTTTGTCAGGAAGTAAGGTCTATATTGGTTTCCGCAAATTTTAATTTAAGGCAGTGGCAGTCTAATAGCCGTGAAATTCTGAATAAGATTGTTGATATCAGAGATGAAACTAGTCTAAACTTGGATTTACCAAATAGTATTATATCATAAAGTTTTTGATGGCCTTTTATGGATTTGCAAATCAGATGTACTATCATTTTCTATTAATATTGATTTGAGTGCAAATATAACGAAGAGACATATTCTCTCCGTAATAAGTCAGATATTTGACCCTTTAGGATTAATCGGCCCATGTGTAGTCGAAGCAAAAATAATAATGCAACGGTTATGGCTGAATAAATGCGACTGGGACGATAAAGTGCCTCAGGAAATAGCGGATCAGTGGTCTTCTTTTGTTACTACATTGAAGTACTTGAATTGTTTAAATATACCGCGATGTGTCTTAAGTAACAATCATTTGAGTCACGAAATTCATATATTTACAGACCATGTCGATTCTGTAAAATTCAAACAACAACTCGCATGTCACTTCGCTATTCGCTCTCACTTCGCATAAGGTTCTTGATTTTGCATTGTGTAAGCATCACCTTGGCACTTGCGAAGTGAAGTGAGCTCCAACGCGTAAAAAAATCTGTACTAGTGATTACCACACTCAACAAAATGTAAGTCAAGATTTATCGGTTTTTTATTTTCCCATTTTTGACACTGAATTTTAGCTACTATGATGTTTAAATAAAATTTTCTTATTTTAAGGAATTTGAGGCAGCTAATAAGTAAAAAAAATACAGAAACTCTAAATTGGTGCCGTGAATATAATCTATGCTTACCTTACGAAAAAAGATACTGACCAGAGAGGTTGGACTAGATACTGACACACAATGTCAATATTAATCTGTGCGTTGGTTGCTATTGGCAATTGGTTTGTTTGTTTTTTGATTGTTCAGTGGTGATAATTCTTACGTAGTATTTGTATACTCTTTGCTGATAATTATTGTGAAATAATCATGAAGTAAGTTTATATTTCTGGTTGTAAAGTTCAAAAATAATCCTAATTAAATAAGTGTTTATTTTGTTTTCTAATCCAACAATAATGTTTCAGTCGAAATGAGACACGTTCCTCTCAACCATCGTCGGCTCAGGTGGAAACTCTGGTAGAGTTTATGGAAAGAAACCCTGGCATGACGAAGGGTTTCTTAAGAACTCTAAATGCCAGAGAGCGAAGTCGACGCCAGTGGGAGGTACTAGCCGTGTGCCTAAATAGTGTAGGTGGCACCATCAAAACTTACAAACAGTGGACTAAGGTTAGCCGGGCTTTTTTAACATGTTAGAACCACTTAACTTTGCTTATAGCAAACCACTTAAAATGTGTGAAGAATCTTAGTTCAAAGTGTGTACCTTGATTCCATAAATATCTTATTTTTAATTTTACGTTAATTTCAATTCTTGACTATTAATAATAAGAAAATGGAGATTTTAATGTAGTTTGAAAAATACATATGTATTTAATATCAGCAATTTTTTATCATTTCTGTAACTAAATGTCTGATTGTAGTATTGGTCTGACAAAAAAAGCGCCATAAAAAGAAAAGTTGCAGCACGCTCAGCTGCTTGGCGTAGGACTGGTGGTGGGGTGGAGGATGAAGTGGAGCTATCAGAGCTTGAGGAAAGAATTGTTGCTTTATGTGGTGGAGAAATATTTTCAACAGGAGATGCACATTTAGGCATACAGCCATTTCCGGTAAGAAATTTATAAATGCAATAGGTAAGTAAGTAGTACTGGAAGCACTCTGCAAGGTTTGCTGTCGTTTTTTATAGCGCCCATTTTTTTTTGGTTCCTTAGGCCCTTTCTAATGTAAAGTGAATTTTTATTTGAATATATTGTTAAATTTACCTACCTGTTTCAGGAAAATGATACTCCTTCTCCATTACATGATGTGCAACAATTAATACAAGATGCTGATATGAACAATGTAAGATATTTAATTTTAATTCATAATTTTATGGGATGGTTTAATGATATACTCTTACCTAGCATTTATCTGTTTATATTTACTTATTATAGATTCATGAACCACAACAACAGCTGAGAGAGGCACCTACAGAGGAATCACCACCTATTGTATTTTATGTAAGCTATATTGTAATAAATACTAGGTACCTAGAAACATCAGATTTATATAGGTACATGTACCCACTATTATAAATCTGATGTGTGAAGATTATATTCTACTAGACGACGCCAGCAGCTACGCCTGCAATTTTTTTAAATTTACCCCTTTTGGCCGATCCCGTGGGAGTTTCGGGAAATCCCTTCTTAGTGCACCCCTACGGTCCCCAAGGAACATACATGCCAAATTTCAGCTTCCTGCGCCCAATAGTTTTGGCTGTAGCGTGTCTGTCAGTCAGTCAGTAACGCAAGGATTTTATATATTAAGATTAGATCTTAATGTAGTACATACCTATAAATATTAAAATTCATTACCAATATAATTAAAAATAGTAATTTATCTGTAGGGTACTATTTGCAGTCAAAATATTTACATACATACATAACGTCACGCCTTTTATCCCCGAAGGGGTAGGCAGAGGTGTATTTCTACACCCACTTTTCGCCAGATATACTTTAGTCTCACGTAATAAGGGGCGAGCCTATTGCCGTACCGGGCACATTTCCAGACTCCGTGCTGCTACTGAGAATTTCGTGACAGAAAAACCCAATAACACTGCCCGACCCAGGAATCGAACCCGGGACCTCCCGATCCCACGCGCACATTTATGCCGCTATTAATGAGGCAGTCGTATAGGGTTTGATGTCGAGTTTTCCGTCTCTACGCAAAGATGGTATTTGCATCGTGTTATCCCTTAGTCGCCTCTTACGAACCCACCGGAAGATAGAGGGTGGTGACACTTGTATTCTATGCCGTCAACCACACGGCGGTCAAAATATTTTAATCTAATTTTATCCCACAAGGAAGATATGGAGTAGTATTTTAGCCAATTTACTTTTCAGGATTCCAACCTGACTGAGAATAGTCAAGACAGACCTCGTAACTTCAGACCACCAGATCGTGCGAGTTCAAGAAAACTGTTTGCTTTCTCATCCAACTCAACTGTTGGAATAAGCCAAAGCATTTTACGTGTATGTATCTGAGTAGAGTCAGATTTGAGTTGTCACAGCAAGTTTATCCTGTGACTGTGATGATTCAAATCATACCATGAGAACAGATCCGCTACACTCTGACTCAAGTTATAGGGCTTTCGTCGGGTAACCATGTCACATGTTTTCTTTTTCTTTACTTTTATTTAACTACTTTAAACTAAGCACCCTTCTTAATCAACTATGATTAGCGTCAGATCAACTTTACTCCAAGACTTACACAAAGATTAGGCAATTATGGTATTAATAAGCTAGGAGTACAGACGGAGTTAACTATTCAAAATTTACTCCGGGAGTAAAAGTTCGGAGCCCCATGGCTTAACGCTTGAGTAAGCATCTATATTATTAGTTTTGTCACGGGGTATGGTAGACTCGATCGAAACCTTATCTGAACAATAAAACATAAAAATAAATAAATATAAATAAAATAAATAAATAAAGATTTCGAGTCGACAAGATATATCGGCAAAATTTGGATTATCGAGTATTTAGTTATATTGGTTTTGACAGACAAATCATGGACAAAAATTGCAGTCGCTATATTGGCGACTGTAGCGAAACGTCACTGTCACCGAATAACATGTTTAGTACTGTACTATGTAGTTTGTATGTGTAAATACTTCTTGCACTTATACTTCTTAACGGTAAAAACTACTAGTATAGTATTATATTTTCGGTGGTATATACAGTCCGTTTTGTGTTTTGTCGAACTTAACGCACAGAGTTGGCTCTGTTTGACATTGCTACGAAAAATGTTCACGATCTTCAGTCACATACGCTATTCACTGGACCACGGAGGGAGACACGTGATGCTATTTATTTAAGAGTTTTTACTAACGCATGTAATAATAGAGTGTTTTCTTTTCAGCATCACGTCACACGTCTTCTGTTGCTGCTCCTTCACCATCACAACGGCGAACGGAGTTCTCCACCACCACTGAGAGATTCCTGAGGGTGGAAGAGCAGCAGCTGGAGATACAAAGATTGCAGACACAGATCTTGCAGTCCTTTCTGGAGAGGAGTGCAGAACGAGAAAAAACTTTAGCTGAAGCTGTGGCTGCAGTCGGGAAAGAGCTGCAAGCATTGGCAGATGCCCTGAAGAGATAGGGTGTGGCAAAATGAGTGTTCTGTCTTCTCGTTTAAGTTTATATATATATATTATATAGACTCCCTGTATCCCCGAAGGGATAGGCAGAGGTGTACTATTACACCCACATTTCGTCATGAATTTTTTAGGTCCCACATAATAAGGGGCGAGCCTATTGCCGTACCGGGTACATTACCAGACTCCGTGCTGCTACTGCGAATTTCCTGACGGAAAAACCCAATAACCCTTTGCCCGACCCGGGAATCGAACCCAAGACCTCCCAATCCCACGTGCACATTTATGCCGCGAGACCAACGAGGCAGTTAAGTTTTTAAAGTAACATTTTTTGTTGTTTTTTTTTTAATATTTAAATAAAACACTTTTGACGAATACTTGCGCAGTTTTATTGAAAGTCCCACCTCACACACCACAGAATACATACAATAAACGACACCAGCGATCAATTAATTATGACGTGAATGCCAAAGCCTATTTACTAAGTTTTGGCTACGTAATTGCCCTAGAGCTGACTCGGCTTCAAATGGCAAATGCCTAGTTTGCCTCCTTTGAACTTCAGCAATTGTTTGGAGCTCTTCTAGTTGCTCTTCTTCTGAAATTGTGAATGCCGGCATTCCTGCGCGATTGCACATGTTGTGCAAAACACAACATGCAATAACTATTTTTGCAACTATATCTGGATGATAGTTGAGCACTCTGTGTGTGTGTACTAATTAGCACCTAAATCGTCCTTTTAGGAGGCCAATTGTTCTCTCTACTGAATTGCGAGCAGTTCAATGACGGTCATTGTAAAAAGCTTCGGGGGAATTGATAGCACGGTTGGCGTAGTGGTTTAAGCGGCCGCCTCGCCGCTTGACACTGCGCCGAGTGTTGTGGGTTCGATTCCCACACGAGACAACACTTTGTGTGATCCATAAATTGTTGTTTCTAGTCTGGGTGTTCATTGTGCCCGTTGGTTGTATGTTTGTAAAGTCCCCCGCGACACAGGATTTCTTCCTAGTGCGGCAGTTGTCTTAAAAAAAGATCAAAGATCAATTATCGTTAGCACCACTAAGTCAAAAGTCAAAGTCAAAAGTAAAAAATCATTTATTCATCTAGATCACAAGGTGACGCTTATGAACGTCAAATTTTTAAAGTAAATTACTAATGCTTCTACATTTACATTTACTGCCTCGTTCGCAAAGCAATAGGTAGAATCACGAGAAAGAACGGGCAATAAAACTCGTGGCCACTCTTTTTAATCGCCAATCGCCAGTGTTATGGTACATATTTTGTTTTTGTAAGGAGCTGCAACTGTTTCACATTGTAATTAATTACTTGTAAATAGTAAATAAGAACATACATAATACTTAACAAATATGCAGTTACAAAATTAAGTGCTGTAGTAGTCTTCCAATGTGAATCTTGTGTAACAGGAGCATCCTTATAATGTAGGCAGGCCAACTAACGCCTTATAATGTAGGCACCTCGCGATCATGTTCAGAACTATGGTGGAAAAGCATGTTACAGAAAGTGACGGTATATAAATACACGAAAATTACAAAAACGTTAGTATCCAGCCCATGATAATGAGTTATCTTCATCTAACACTAGCAAATTTTAATAAAATTTGTGGAACAACAATGAAAATGTAAATGTAGTAAGTTGAATGACCTAATAAAACATGAATATTAAATTAATAGAACTAGAGATATTCTATAAAAAAAAACGGAAAGCAAGGTATCTATATAAATTCAAAATAATCAAGAGTTGGGTAGTGTAAGTGACTATCTATCCTTATCACTGAAATAATCATTATAATAACAATAATAATAAAACCCCTCTGGGGCAGTCGTTATCTCACTATGAGACTAAAGCAAACTCAAGAGTAACAGCTTTCAAACATCACCTCATCTTGTGATATAAACAAAAAATGTATTACAAGAAGAAAAGAAAGCTTACAAACCGCAGGGCAGCTTTGTGGCGAGCTGAATGTGTGTGGCGACACTGCGGTCCCGAATGCTTCGGAGAGTCGGTCAGGGTCTCGTCTCCGGCTTGCCTTTACTGGCTGGTTGGAGTGGATGCCCAAGAGCGCCCGCAGGACTCTCAACTCTGACTTGCCTTGGTCGGCCGGTCAGAGGGAAGCCGCAAGAGCTATTAGCTCGGGGGTGGAAGTGTCATTTTCAAGGGCGTAACTACGGGGAAACCCGCTTCGGGTCTCCGTTGTCACGAAACTCGTGATGGCGAAACCGGTGCCGCACCGCTCGACACCCCTAGCCACTCGCACCGGTGTTGCCCTCTGGCTGCCTTTATGGCAGACTTTGCTTGCCTTGGCGGCTAATAAGAGAGGGCCCATCCAGTGAGTTGGCGAGTCACCACCTGCCTCGCGGATGGATGCTATAAGAGTATCAGGCAGGTGCCGTCTGTAATCCATAGTTTTTATCATACCGGTCCATTAATCACCCATCCTCATAACCTTAAGTAGGTACCAACTTATTCAGTTTATAACTTTGAAAACTTTATTTAAACACAATTTAACTAAGATTTCTTCTATTTTCACTCGTAAAATAGATGCTTTTAATTTGCACTTTGAATCTCGATTCTGTAAAATTCAATCAACAACTCGCATGTCACGTCGCTATTCGCTCTCACAAAGAAAATATAATACACTAGCGTTTGCGCTCTCACTTCGCATAAGGTTCAAATTGACCTTGATTTTGCATTCTGTAAGCATTACCTAGGCACTTGCGAAGTGAAGTGAGCGCCAAAGCGACCAATACTGTACTAGTGACTACCACACTCAACAAAATGTAAGTCGGAATTTATCGGTTTTTTATTTTACCAGTTTTTAATACAGAATTTTAGCTATTATGATGTTTAAATTAAATTGCTTATTTTAAGGAACTTGAGGGAAATAATAAATAAAATAAAAAACGGACCACCCTAAATTTGTGCCGTATATATAATCTATGCTTACCTTACGAAAAAAAATGACTGACAGACAAAATCATTATTAATCGGTGGACAATATTTGTGATATTTTTATTTCATATCTATATAGTGCCTTTGTAGTACCTTTGTATAGAGACGTCACTCAAGCCATAAGCGCTACCTGGCGGTCGTTTCAAGCATTTTTAAATATCGTACTTTATTATTTAAATTAGATTATTTGATAAATTTATTTTATTAGGATTTAAGAATGTAAACATCCATAAGAGAAAACCATGGTTTTCGCTTATGGATGTACATGCTATTAAACCATTTCATTTTCACCATGTGTGTAGCTGCGTACTGTATAATTATAATAATAATAATAATAATAATTTATTTCCAAACAACTTAACCTAATTACAACTTTGTGCGTAATCGGATAATTACAAATAATTTGCATATGGCTAAGTACATTGATGATTTGTGCAACTGAGTTTAAACTAGGAGTAATTCCTGTATTATAAACACAGTTACTTCCAACATCCGTGATCGATAGCAACGTTCCTCTACAGTACTTCAACAGGTTGTATTAATTTTAGGTGATTTTGTTAAGGGTAGTAATTAATTTATCATTTAAAATTATGTTTGAAAAGTATGTCTAGAGAAAAGTAAATAAAATAAAATAAAAATAAAATCATATTTTACCTAATAAGCCTTTTCTTTGTGCGCATGTGCTTGCATGTGTATTTGTGGATAGTTTAAGCGAGTGTATAGCGTGTGTATGTGAATAGTTTTTTCGTGTGTGTAGGGTGTGAATGTGGATGCGTGTGAGTGTCTTTGTGCGTGATTGTGTGCTTGTATAAGTATGCGTGTGTGAGTGTGTATGTGTATATGCTCGCTCGCACTTGTGTGTGTGTGTATGTATGTATATGTATGCTGGCCTGGCTCATAGATTTGTGTGCAAATATTTTTCGGTTTTATAGTAATCCCACTGAAGCAGTATATTTTTCAACTTACGCTTTAATTCCCTGACACTTAAATGTCGAGTATCCAGAGACTTATTGATTTTGTTATATACAAAACACTTGAGAAATCCCAAAAATCGCGTTCCAAAACTTGTTGATACCTTTGAAGTAGGTAGTTTAAAAACTCGTTTTGAAGCTATATATTTATAGTTCGGACTATTCAGTGCTTCTTTATGTGCTAACAGAACGAGATTTAAGATATACAGTCTTCTAACACTTAATACTTCCGATTCTTTAAAGACCTGAACTGTTGGGAAGCGGGAAGACTGATGAAGCATCGTTTTGAGAACGGCACGTTGAGCTCTTTCCAAAGGCAGCAGATGTACGGAGGGTGTCCCACCCCATGCCAAAATACAATAGGTTAGTATAGATTGGCATAGGGATAGGTAAACCGTTCGAAGCAAACTTGGTGAAGCAACATCCCTTAGATTTTTTATTACATAAATAATTTTTCTAGCCCTTGCTGATGTCGCATTGATGTGATCTGAGAAATTCAGTTTATGGTCAATTAAGACACCGAGATATTTAACAGTTTGTGCTCTACAGATCAACGTACAGACACGACAGTTAGAAAGAGGTGATGCTTTGCAAGAGTGGGCTTTAATTTCAAAGTTGTTAGGTGGAGCCGATGCCGCCGTTTTATGGAAACAGACATAACTGGTCTTGGAAGTATTCAGAGTTAGCAAGTTATTGCGCAGCCATCTTATTACGTGTCTAAGGCCGATCTCCGCTACTGAGCTCAATCTTGACCAGTTGGATTCATAAAAGACAATGACAGTGTCATCAGCGTAATTGATGACTTCTGCGCATTGGAGTTTAATGGATGAAAGGTCATTCATGTATACTAGGAAGAGCGTAGGCCCCGGAACACTTCCCTGGGGAACTCCGAATACTACTTCCTGAGGGTCACTGACGAAGGCGTTCAATCTTGTACACTGTTTTCTACCTGTTAGGTAGCTGCGGAACTAGTTCAGGGTAATGCCCCTGATTCCAACACTTTCTAGCTTCCTTAAAAGAATGTAAAAGGAAACAGTGTCGAACGCCTTCGCCAGGTCTAGGAAAATTCCAACGCATTGTCTTCCTTTGTCTAAGTGGGTGGCAACGGTTTCGGTAAGGAGAGTGACAGCATCTTGAGTTGATTTGCCTTGTCTGAAACCAAACTGTTGTTTGGAAAGGATGCTGTTGCTTTCCAAGTATGAGACCAATTGTCTGTTGGCGATTCTCTCCAGGATCTTGGAAAACGTACCGAGTAGAGAAATGGGTCTATAATTACTCGGCGAATCAATCGGTCCGCCCTTATGAATGGGTGTCACTACAGCCATTTTCCATGACTCTGGAAAGATCCCTGTCGCCAGACTTAAGTTAAGTATGTGAGTTAAAGGGGCTACAATATATTTACTAATTATTTTTACAAGGCGATTTGAGATTCCATCTAAGCCTGGAGCACTGCTAACATTAAGCTGTTTTATTTGTGTTTCTACTTCTGATGTATTAGTTGGGTGTAAAAAGAAGGAATTAAGTGGAGATGACGTGGTTTTTACTTTAGAAGCAAGTGATGTCTCAGTTAAATTAACATTGGAACATAATATTTTACCAGCGAGTTCTTTTCCTATTGATGCAAAATACTGATTACAGTAATTTAAGGAGTCAGATACGTTTCCCTTAATATTATTTAAACCTTCAGGAAAACATTTCTTTGTAGCTGTATGCGATATCTGTTTTAAGGCTAGCCAGAGCTTTTTTGGGTTACTCTTATTACTTTCTATCAAACTTATGTCGTATTGAGATTTTATTTTGCGAAGCAAATTGCGAAAGAAGTTTCTATACCGTCTATAAATATGCTGTTTCGTTGTATCATCAGGATGTTTCCGGGCGTCTAGGTGTAACTTATCTCTATGATTCGAGCATCTAAGTAAGTCCGGTGTCATCCATGGTTCAATGATATTCTTCTTACGATTGAGAGAGATAGTATACGAGTGCTTTTTTGTAAGTGTGGTGATTTTAGAATTTAAGAGAGAGGCAGCTAGTGACGGACACGTCTCAGCGTATATCTCAGACCAATCCTTCTTCTCCAGTTCTAAGCTTATAGCTTCAAAGTTTAGTTTAGTGATGGATTTTCTAGGAATTTTACGGCTCGGGTGTTGATAGCAAAGCCTGCCATGGTTAAATCATGGTCGGTTACCGAGGTGCCACACACTACCGCCTCAATCGGAGCCTTGGTGCAGGCAAATATGTGATCAAGGCATGCGTCGTTGCGAGTGGGGATATTAATTACAGACAGAAAACCAAGCTCTGCCATCAAACACGTGTAGTCCGAGGACAATTCGTTATGTAGAATATTGATATTCATATCACCCACTATAGTGCAGCACGGAGCTTTAGGCATGCTGGTGACAGTAGTCGATAAAGAATTTAGAAAGTTATCTATATGTTTGAAAGATGGTGATCTATATATTCCCATGAGTGTAATTAAGCCACGTATATGTATCTGTAAGCAATCGGCATCACATACGTCTGGTTCAGTTACTATAGAACTTTAGCTACTTTTGACATATATAACAACCCCACCCAATTGATTAATGTGTCTGGTTGTGGAAAAGGAAGTGTAACCTACGATTTGTCCAATTGTGGGGTTATTACCCAGGCAACACTCAGTCAACACAATTATATCAAACGGTATATTTAGCCGTTTAAGGGTAATGAGAAAACTGTTAAAATTGCAGTTAAGACTTCGTTAAGTATATTAAATGTGAGTATTTTGAGCTTATATTTGGACAAAATTGTGCTACAATGCTCGGCAGACTCTTTCCTGTGACACGTTACTGTAAGGGAATTGTCAATATCATTTATAAGTTGGTCGGTGTCCATTATTAAGCATTATAAGGAAGCATTGAGTCTAGGTTACCAGTTTGTAAATACTGAGGGGGAACTATTTTTTTAGAATCGTTTATAACAAAGTGTATTACAACGAGGCGATTGTTTGATTTTTTAAATAATGGTGTATAAATTGACATAATGTAAATTCTAATTATATTGAGTATTTTTAAATAGTTTATATTACAATGAGGTTTGTTTGTATTAAAAATGGTAGGGCTGTAGTGAGAAATTAATATACTTTGAGGTTCGCATAATTTGATGTATAAACAGTAAATATCCGAGCGAGTGCATACAACAATATAGATAAAGGTGTGAATAAATGTACGTGTGTCGGTATGTGTAGTGTTATGTGTTATTGCATAGTGAGAATTTGTGAAGCGACTTATATTAAATAATATACTCGTAGCAACGAGCTGCATGCTTAGAAATGTAACAAACTTATTATAACCAGCATAACAACGTAAGTTAAAGTTATGGTTTACATATGTATCACAAAACCAGGCGGATATTAGTCATTCTGACAACCCAAGCTTTTCTAACTGGTCAGCACTTTTTATGAGAATTTGCTTGGCACCAACTGCTTGTCTGAGATAAACATTGCCGTTGGTAGTCCAACAAAACATGTAGTTGTTAGACTTTGCGAAGTCCCTTGCTAGAAAATGCAATCTCCTAGCCTTGGGCGTTAGGCTGTCAGAGACAAATATCGTCTGAGGATCATTTTGGACGCCAAGACATGAAGTATTTAATGGTTTATTTTAATTGGATGAGTTGTGTTTCCTTACGCTGTTGATGATTTTTGATTTAAGCAGTGGGGTTGAGATGTCCGCAATAACCATGTTTGCAGTGCCTTTTGACGGCAGGCGATATACGTCACGAATATCAGACGGCGATAAATTTGCGTTGACAGCGCGAGAAAGAGAGACCACCATGTTGATGATGTCATCATTGGTTTCTTCAGATTTTCTAGGTAGGTTTTTGATCTCAATTTTTGTGAGGCGAGCCGATTTCTGAAGTTCTTCAATATTATTTTCCAGCGTCTGTATTTGAATCTGATACTGTTTATGGGCCTTTTCCAAAGTATCACATTTTTTCTTCAATTCGGCGGAATTCGATGATATGAACTCGATCGATTTGTCAAATTCTGTGTGCATATTTTTGATTTCATCGTTTATTTTTCGTATTTCAGTGTTGATGTCCGAGTACTGGTTTTTTACGTCGACAAACTCCTTTATTAATGTAGCCATGGATATGTTTTGTTCAGTTTTTCACAGTTCGAACATATCGCCAATCATACATTTTATTTCATCCTTAAAAGTATTAAATTGGTCATCGAGATCCATTTTTGAATTTGGCCTACGTTTAGAGCGTTGCGTCACAGTTTTAGACTCCGTACATGTAGGCTTGGATGCATCGGTTTCCGATCTACAAGCACCTTGCGGTTGCGTGTCCGTTCCTTACATAATTATAAACAAATTGTAATAAATTTGTCTCCAAACAAATACGTACTATGATTTCTTTATTCGCGTAGCTTACTTCAAAATAAGTTGATGTTCCGTTGTCCGAACGCCGTGCCGCGCCCGGCCTGTTGTAGCCAGTGATGCCGCGTGGAGGGGAGTGCCGTAACTTCGTAGCAATGCGTAGCGCGTAGCCTGTTCTCGATGTATTTTAAAGTTTCGCTGCGCTGACGCAATGTTACCGTGGCGCGATGCGATAGACCGCGGGACACAGCACAGTTGAATTGAGTGTCTCGAGTTCAAACCCCGGCGACGCTGCCACCGCCAATCACTTCTCACAAATGACACTGGAGCACCGTTCAAATATAAGTAGAAACTTTGTTAATTATTTATCCTGCTCTAAGAACGCCTACTGGGCAGGGCCAACAGATTTATCGTCCATAAGTGCAAGCAGGAATCGAGTGTATAGTACAAACACCAATCACAGAATTTAGAAATCAATATATTCGCGGCGGAACGTATAGCGACTTGTCCGGTCGATCACCGACGATGGAATGATATAATTATATAATATAAAACAATGATGTACCCTTTATTCTTCAATCGTTTTTACAATATTCATAACATTTTGGTTGTATCTGAGAGTTTTGATCATAGTTAATTACACGATACAATCGATACAATCACTGGCAGCTATAGTTCGGCTAAAACCTGTGTTGCACATTTTACTTTCATTTTTGTTATTTTATTTGGATTCACATGATATTCTGTGAGTTCTGGCATTAAGCAAAGTCCTTGATATACAGGATTTCCACTTAACAGAACCAAAATATGTTTCAATGTCGCGCACTTTAAAAAACCTTTTTATTATTTTCTCAAATTGATCAACTATGTTGTCATTCAGGCCGGGTTTAAGGGAGGCTCGTATCATTCGGCTAAGTGTTATTGGTGATGGTAATACAAAAACCTTTTTGATCCGTCAATACGCTCTTTGACCCCGTTTCTAATAAGTCACCACTTTCTCGCCTTTTTACACCGTCTGCCCATTTTTCATTTACCAATCTTCCTTATACTGTAGCATGGTGAAAATCATTGCAGGGGATGTAAACGTTCAGTGTCTTAAAAAAATTGGACAAGTGCGAGTCGGACTCGCGCACGAAGGGTTCTGTACCATCGTCTATAAAAGAAATTCACGTTCGTTGTATGTATACTTAAATACTTTTTAAGTTTCTACTTGTTTATTAAGATTGAGTAACGAGTTGCTTAAAAATTACGTTTGTTGTATGGGAGCCCCCCTTTATTATTTTCTTTTTTTTTAATTATTTATTTTGAAAGGTAATATACAACTACATATTCTTTAAAAAAATTATATATGATTTATATTATGATATCCTTAAGATCAGTAGATTACTTATAAAAGTGGATTTAGTAACTTACAAATTTTATTAAAGTTTCAAACACAACATTTTCTTGTGGACATTGCTGTGAATGTGGCTGAATTCCAGTAGAATGCAAAATTGGTCGAGTAAAATGGGTAGGCGAAGAGTGTGGGAATCAGAGTCCAATTAGTCGCTGAAAGAAGGATCGTCAACATCACAAGCTGGGTCGTCATAAAAATAACAAGAAATAAGACACACATCTACATCATACATCAACACAAAAGAAAATAAAGGGAGATTTTTAAATTTTCAAAAAGCTTATATGTCAAATTTGACACACATGTTTGACAGCTGCTTATCGTTCAAAAATTAGGAAATTAAGAAACATTAACATTCGTTTAACATTTAAATGTATTGTTTTCAAAGTAAAAATTTTAAACTTTTGCGATTTGTATACATCATACAAAATAATTTAGCGGGTCTTAAACGAGCGAAACGTCGGAAACAAATAGGTATTTATACCTTAAATAAGTTAAGTTAACGCGATTAAGACCCGCTAAATTATTTTGTATAAAGTAAAAATTGTTATTTAGATATATTTTTATGGGTAACAATTTTAAGATTTTTATTAGATTTAGAAATAAATATTATAAAAATTATTAAACTTGAAAATAATTAAACGTGACAATAAGTGATTATTTAAAAAGTGAGTCTACTGTCATCTAGCGCTTATCTTATGTAATTACATGAGGTTCTATTCAACTATGTTAGTGTTATAAAACCAAGTTTAATGCGATAAATTGTTTCGTTTATGGTTTACGTTTTATTTGTTTTTTGATCGTTCAATCTGGTTATAGTATATCATCTATTGCGTTGAGTTCAATGCCGATAATAATTGTAACATAATCATGAAGTAAGTTTAAATTTCTGGTAGTAAAGTTCAAAAATAATATTAATTAAAGAAGTTTTTTTATCCAACAATAATGTTTCAGTCCGAGTGAGACACGTCCCTCTCACCCATCGTCGGCACAGGTTGAAACTCTGGTAGAGTTTATGGAAAGAAACCTTGGCATGGCGAAGGGTTTCTTGAGAACTCAAAATGCCAGAGAGCGAAGTCGACGCCAGTGGGAGGAACTAGCCGTGCGCCTAAATAGTATAAGTGGCACCATCAAAACATACAAACAGTGGATCAAGGTTAGCTGTCCTTTTTTTACGTGTTAGAAACACTTAACATTCCTTATAGCAAACCACTTAAAATGTGGGTGAAGTGGAGCTATCAGAGCTTGAAAATAGAATTGTACCTTCTATGTGGTGATGAAAGCTTTTCAACAGGAGATGTACATTTGGGCATACAGCCACTTCCAGTAAGAAATTTAGAAATGCAATAGGTAAGTAAGTAGTACTGGAAGCACTCTGCAAGGTTTGCCGTCGTAATTTGTAGCTCTCATTTTTTTTTGGTAGATTATACCCTTTTTAATGTAAAGTGAATTTTTATTATATTTTTTTGCTAAATTCAGCTACCTGTTTCAGGAAAATGATACTCCGTCTCCATCACATGAAGTGCAACAAATACAAGATGCTGATACTGACAATGTAAGATATTTAAGTTTAAGGGCCGGAACATATCTGACGGAAGATCCGTCGCGTTTTATCGGTCGCGTAACGCCAATACATACAAATGTATAGAAAAACGTTCAACCATTCACACCTGACCGATAATCCGTCGAGCGTACTAACGGATTATCCGTCGACGTCGCGCGCACCACGCACCACGTGAATTTTGACCTTTGAGTAGGAATATAAATGGAGAGGGCAAATAGTAGGTACATATAGAAAAATTACATTATTCACATATATTATTATATTTTATATTTTTATAGACTCACGGCTGTATCCCCGGAGGGGTAGGCAGAGGTGTAATATTACACCCACATTCCGCCATGATTTTTTTTATACACATATATACGAAATCGATGTAAAGCCACCAAACATAGTGTTGTCTCGTTTTGTCTTAGGGATATCTTTGTCAGAAAAAAGAGATAGCCATAGTTTACTGAATAAATTAATTATGACGATATTTTATTAGAAATGTAATTCGTGCCACTATCGCCATATTTTTCGCCAAGGTTTGTGGTACATCTGCTGTGAAATCGTTGTCTATCGAACATAATAATTTTGTTTTTGTGCATAAATATGTCTAAAAAACCGATATTGGCTCGCAGAGAATATTTTGTTACATGTTTCATACAAGGGTCGTCTTTCGCTTTGCCATGTTCGCCTACATTTGCATTATGGAATAAACTAATCTGGCAAAAGATTTAAACTAACAAAGGTAACTTACTACAAAAATGTATTATTCTCCTCTAACCGGCTCCATATCGTTATCGATTACATTCTGGAGAACAACCCACATGGCAGGCATTTTATTTGCCCAACGTTTCGTTGGTGTGCACGCTAATTTCTTAGGTGTGCACGCTAAATTCGTAGGTATTGGACATACCATATCCATGTCATTTCCAGATCGGTGATTTTAAGATCGTAAGATTCCAGGGCCGCCAGACCTTACTTATTTTTTCAGAAACGAAATGTGTAGAATAATGTAGTGTTAGTATGTGCTATGAGTGTACGCATATTTGCTAGCTTGGATCGAGGGCCAATTTTTGGGTATGAGGTGCTAAAGGTCCACGGGAACAATTTCCATACATACCTATATAGAAAACATTTTGTGTCTTGCTCTGCAACTGTAGTCTGTAACCCCTTCTATATCATTTGTATAAGTTTTGTGGAAAACCGTACCCAAATCGTATTATCGTCTTTTATTTTTGAACCTCCATACCTAAATAGGGTATATATTTAAATAACGCTTGTTGGCTACTATAAAAAATCTTCGAAGTCCGACATATTTTTAATAGTCAAACTCGAATTGCAATATATCAGGGAACACGAAAAATGATTAGATAAAAGAATATGACAGTAAAATATTGAGCTGCCCTGAGTACGGCCCTGCACGAACAAACTTATATGTGTGCATAATAGCCACGCTTTCAGCGAATGTGTGCAGATACGCTCGACGCATTTTCCGTCAGATGTGTACCGATTCATTTGACGGAATAGACGCGAACGAAGATACGTTCGACGCATCTTCGGTCAGATATGTGCCGCCCCTTATTCATAGTTGCATTAATGATATACTCTTATCTAGCATTTATCTGTTTATATTTACTTATTACAGATTTACCATAACAACAGCAGAGTCAGGCACCTACAGAGGAATCACTAGCTATTGTATTTATGTAAGCTATATTGTACTAAATACTAGGTAGTACCTATAAATATTCAAGTTCATTACCAATATAATTTAAATAGTAATTTATCTGTAGGGTACTATTGGCAGTCAAAATATTTTAATTTAATTTTATCCCAAAAGTAAGATATGGAGTAACATTTTATCCAATTTACTTTTCAGGATTTCAACCTGATTGAGGATAGTCAAGAACACACTCGTAATTACAGACCACCAGATCGTGCCATTTCGAGAAAACTGTTTGCTTCCTCATCCAGCTCAACTTTTGGAACTTCATTTTTGATATAAATGACAACGAAAAGCTGCTATTTGTTTAAGAGTTCTTATTAACGCATGTAGTAATAGGTATTCTCTTTTCAGCATCACGTCACACGTCTTTAATTGCTGCTCTTCCACCATCACAACGGCGTACGGAATTCTTTACCACCACCGAGGGATTCCTGAGGATGGAAAAACAGCAGCTGGAGATACAAAAATTAAATACACAGATCTTGCAGTCCTTTCTGGAGAGGAGTGCAGGGAAAGATAAAGTTTTTGCTGAAGCTGTGGCTGCAGTTGGGGAAGGGCTGCAAGCATTGGCAGAAGCCAAGAATAGAAATAGGGTGTAGCAACATAAGTCGCGTTTTAGTTTTTAAAGTAAGATTTTTCAGTCGGGTTTTATTTAAATTTAAATTAAACACTTTTATGAATACTAGCGCAGTTTTATTGAAAGACACGCCTCACACACCACAGAATACATACAATAAACGACACTACCGGTCAATTAATTATGTGAACTCCAAGTCCTATTTACTACGTTTCGCCTACGTAATTGCCCTAGAGCTAAATCGGCGTTAGATGGCAAATCCCTAGTTTGCCTCCTTTGAACTTCAGCAATTGTTTGGAGCTCTTCTAGTCGAAATTGTGATTGCCGCATTCCTGCGCGATTGCACATATTATGCAAAACACAACATGCAATAACTATTTTTGCAACTACGTTTGGATGATAGTTGAACACTCTGTGTTCAGCAACAAGTACCTAAATCATCCTTTTAGGAAGCCAATTGCTTTCTCTACTAAATTACGATCAGTTAAATGACGGTCATTGTAAAAAGCTTCTGGGGGATTATCTTCAGCACCACTAATTGGTGGAGTTGTCAGTGACTCAGCTTTCGGGGCTGCTCGGGGGTGGAAGTGTCATTTGCAAGCGCGTAATTACGGGGAAACCCGCTCCGGGTCATGACCCGCGATGGCGAAACCGGTGCCGCACCGCTCTACACCCCTAGCCACTCGCACCGGTGTTGCCCTTTGGCTACCTTTCTGGCAGACTTCGTTTACCATGGTGGCTATTTAGAGAGGGCCCATCTAGTGAGTTGGCGAGTCACCGTCTGTCCCTTTTCGACGTACTATACTCGTAAGAGTACGTAGGGCAGACGCCGTTGTTGATCCATAGTTTTCATATTCACTTATCCATTGAACCCCCATCACAATAGCCCAGAGTAATTAGTTTCCATACAAGTAGCAATAATCCTACACCTGCTGCGGCTAATCCGGCTGTACTTTATAGTGCAGTTATGGAGGCTCCTCAGTAGGTGTCCCATCACATTCTAGATTAAAATTCTCAAAGGGCCTCTGCGCGTTTGACCTATGTCTCCATGTACGCCTGCCAAAGGTCCGTGTACTTTTTTAACAACATTATGTTAGAAAGGTACGCGTGCTTTCGTTATCGCTTAAGTAAGTAGGCACTTATTCACTTTAAAACTTTATATAAATACTATCTAACTTTAATTTCTTCTATTTTCACTCGTAAAATAGATACTTTTAATTTGACTCTTTAAATCGGGTTCGAGTGCGAAGTGAGCGGCGAAGTGACGGGGAACTATCACTATAGAATGCCCCTTTTCCATATTTCCATACTTTATCTGTCAAAATTCCGAGGTCAATTTAGTTCAACTCGCAATCTCGCTCGCAAGAGTAGCGCTAGTGTAGATTCGAATTATCAACGGAGATTTTCGAATGCCAATCAAGAAACTCACAGCGGATTCAGATTCGAAGTTTGTAAGAAGTCTTACAGAATCACACAACACTCTGTGTGATCCTGTAAGACTTCTTTCTAAAATTCGAATCTGAATCCGCTGTGAGTTTCTTGTGGTTCGAGTGCGAAGTGAGCGTCGAAGTGATGGGGGAGTTACCACTATAGAATGTCCCTTTTTACGTCATCTCATACTTTATCTGTCAAAGTTCCGAGGTCAATTTAGTTCAACTCGCAAACACGCTCGCAAGAGTAGCGCTAGTGTAGATTCGAATTATAAACCGAGGTTTTCGAATGCAAATCAAGAAACTCACAGCGGATTCAGATTCGAAATTTTGAATGATATCTTACAGAATCACACTGCAGTAGCGAAAAGGCATATGGTGCTTGCATATATATACACACAATTGATAGGTGTAATTCAGTTACAATTCATTTGCTAACGTCTAAAAATCGCATAGCTCCGATAAAACCCACGACTATGCCTAGACTGGAGTTATGTGGAGCACTGTTAGGCGCAAGATTGTGTACAAAGGTTAAAGAGTCCCTTAACCTTTCAAGTACCGCGCCCTCTAAAACGTCAATTTGGCTATACGACCGCGCCGTACGACATTATCGCGCGCGCGGTACTAGACATTGAATGTTGTCGCTCTGAGAGGTATTTGTTTATGTTTTCAAGAGTTCCAGTTATAATTTCTTGAAACCCACTTATATAGCCAATATTAAAAAAATATAATAATAACATTTAAGTGTATACTTAGTTTTGTATAGCTCTCTGTTTTGAACGGATCTTATAATACCAGTTCTATCGACAATTGTAGCGTATTATAATCAAAAATAAAATATTTTTTTTGTTTATTTTTATATTTTTATATTCTGTATAATATGGGTTTTCCAATTAAAACTAAAAATATGCATGTATCCATTTTAATAATTCCTCCTTTTCAATAGCAAACATTTGCTAAAATTCACAGTTTCGCGCGCATTGAAACGAAATGTCCTTTTACTTTTTAATTTGACATCAAATTGGATTAGAAGAAGGTTTCAGAGCTGTCTATGATTCGTAAAAATGCAATGCCATTTGAAATAATTGATAAAAGGTACTAGGTCAGTGTAAAAAACGTCATAGATTGAAGGAAGGAATCTGGACATGAATTCATGTCGTCGGTAAACAAGGGGACTTTTTTGTAGGACATGAATTCATGTCCTCGGTCGTCGAAAGGTTAAGTTACCAGTAAATCGATGTATATTTTGGTGTGACTCAACAATAGTATTGAGTTGGTTATCTACACCGTCAACTCAACTTAAGCCCTTCGTAAGACACCGTGTCAACGAAATTCAAGAGGCTACTGTTGATTCTACTTGGCGCTATGTACCAACAAAGGACAATCCTGCAGATCTTGTTTCTCGTGGGGTGAAGGCTGATCATATCAGCGAATCTAAATTGTGGTGGTCAGGTCCCACCTTTTTATCACAAGATGAATGCTTTTGGCCAAAATTAACCAAACATTTATCGAAACAGAATCTGCCCGAAGTAGTTTGCAATGTAGTTAATCAATTAGATAATAATCAAAGTCTTAGCCTAAGTAATCTAAATATTATACAACAAATAATTCAAAAATATTCTTTTTTCAACTACTTACAAAGAATTATAGCCTATTTAAAACGATACATATACAACTTAAATAATAAAAATAAAAGAATTAAGGGTTGCCTGACAAATCAAGAAATCCAATCAGCATTAACAACTATCATTCGTAATGCTCAATATGAGATGTTCCAGAATGAATATTCTATTTTAAAGTCTGGGAAATGTTTACCTCATAAAAATAGGCTCATTTCTTTATCGCCCTTTCTAGACACCGACGATATTATTCGCGTCGGAGGCAGGTTAGATAACTCACCGTATGACTTTAACGTGAAACATCCCATACTTATATATAGTAAGCATCATCTTACAAAAATATTATTTGAAAGTAGGTACTCATAAAAGATTATTTCATGCTGGCCCTCAGTTACTTTTATCTAATATTCGTCAAAACTATTGGGCTTTGGGGGGTAGAAATTTATCGCGAAGTGTTGTTCAGAAATGTATTGTATGTTTTAGGCACAAGGCTCAAAACGTACAGCCAATAATGGGACAGCTTCCTAATTCAAGAAGCAACCTAGAATTTCCTTTTCTTAATTCCAGTGTCGACTATGCCGGTCCAATACTTATCGCTGACCGAAAGGGGAGAGGTTGCAAACTTATAAAATCATATATTTGTATCTTTGTCTGCCTGGCTGTCAAAGCCGTTCATTTAGAGCTTGTCACGGACCTTACTAAGGAGGCATATATTGCCGCGTTAAATAGATTAACAGCACGTCGTGGCAAACCCCGAAGTATATTGTCCGATAATGGCACAACATTTGTCGGTGCATGTAATGAATTGCTTAAATTTTTGCAGGAGTCAAATATTGCATACGATGTCGCTCAGGAAGGCATCGATTTCAACTTTGCACCGGCGTACTCCCCACACTTCAACAGCCTCGCTGAGACAGCCGTCCGCTCCACTAAACACCATTTGAAAAGGTTGCTCAAATTAACACATTTCACGTTCGAGGAAATGATGACGTGCCTCATTCAAATAGAGGCTATTCTTAATTCCCGACCTCTTACTCCCTTTTCTCCTGATCCTCTCGATTTTTCAGCCTTGACTCCTTCACACTTTTTGATTGGAAGGTCACTCACGTCCATTCCGCATCCACAGGTGACTGACTGCGGCAACATTACTCGGCTCGAGCGACTTCAAAGGGTGGTACATCAAGCAGCATTTTTGGAAGAGATTTAACACAGAATATATTTATCTGCTACAGAACAAATCGAAATGGTCATCCTCTTCGGGTGAAATTGCTGTAGGGAGCCTTGTTCTTGTCAAGGACAAGGCTCTTCCACCCCTCTGCTGGCTCTTGGGACGTGTGGTGCAGGTCCACCCGGGATCCGATGGCGTCGTGCGCGTCGCCGAGTTAAAAACCAAGAAGGGGACAATCAGGCGTGCTTTCAACAATATATGTCCTCTTCCACTGGATTGAAGTTGGTACTTCAAGGCGGGGAGCATATCTACGCACCTACTAAACGCGTAGGACGAGAGAGGGGGTGCGGCGCGCGGTGAATGAGGCGCGCGACCATCAGCTGACCACACACACAAGAACGATAGGCAGGCGCGGGCGGTTGTAGCTCGCTAACTCAGTTTTCGCCATACAATATACTTATTATACCTACCATTGTAACCCTGATTATATACTCAGTCAAGAAATACAGTCTTTTAATCACATCGAAGTAGAAACAGTGTCTCCTAAGCATAACAGCCGATCTAGGGATAGCCTGTTCCTGACCGGTTGTTGTGTATTCTCTATGCTGTTTCCAGTTCTCCCTACGGGCCACGATTCTTCCTACGGTCTGCGACTTGCGAGCTGCGGGCGCCGTGCTGCTACCAGCCGCCGCCAACGCATCAGCTCCTGCCTACGAGTCTCCTACAGCCAGGCCACGTACGCCTGACTGCACCATTTACGCCTGAGCCTTACCGCTCGGCCCACATCGGCTGCATCGCCTGAGCCTCCACTCAGCCTACACCTCGACCACCGAGCTGCCTGCGCAGCGTGCACTTCGGCCAGCTCACCGGCGACCCTACGAGCAGGCTACCCTGCGAGCGTCGGAGAGCAGCAGGAGTCTACACTCCAGCCCTCAGGCCAGTGCTTACCTAGTTCGTTCATACTGTATGTAAGCGGTAGTGAGACATAATAAAGAACCGGTTCAGCCTAGCAGTGGTTCTCTTGAACCCCGACATCCTACCTGAGATCCTCCGTCTCAATGTCCATGCACTATTCTCTTTGTGTGCTAACAATTCCTCTTCAATAGCTTCAGACCATTCTTTTCTTTGTGGACTATTCAGTGCTTCAGCATATGACTAACGCGTCTTCAACTCCTCGAAAGCAGTTTGACATTTTTCATCCCAATTAAATGGTCGTTTTTGCTCCGTCAGCTCATGTAAGGGTTTTGCGATGCTCGAGAAATTCTTCACAAACGTGAGAAAAACTCTCACGCTACTTCAAATGACGTTTTCTTTGAAATTAATTAAATTTTTACTTTAATTTACACGTTATAATAAATAAAAAGTCTTTATTTTATTAAATAAAGAGTTTTATTTATAGTGAATAACAAAACATGCAGTCCTATGTGCGAACTAAAAAAATATTGCACTTAGGCCTCAATAATTGACTAGCCTGCTCGTGTAACTTTTTAGGGCGCGCCTTTTCATGAGTTAAAGAGCAATGTATTTGTTGAAAAATAATATAGTCGTTGTGATATTTGAAAACAATAATAATAGTATAACAGTAAGGAATATTTTACGATTTGTTGTTTTTCATGGTTTGACAAATATAGTAAAATACTTGTAGTTTCGTATGGTAAGTGATTTCATTCTACACGAAGTTTTGGTTTGAAGTTCTATTTTTATAACAAACCACTGAACAAGACGGTATTCTTATAAGTTGCCGCGATCAGGGTCGATAGTGTACTATTTCGCGCAAACGGCCATTTGCTTGCGATATGCACACTTGGTGCATTTCGCGCGGACACCGACACGCCCCCTTGGCATTTCTCCTCTTGTTTATATTTCTATGCAATGCCAGCTATCTAGATTTCAATGAGGACCACCTTGATAAACTTGAGCGCCTCAAAACCTTCTGCATAAGATTCATATAATATATGGCTTACATATGAACACATCACTGAATTTCGTAACAAGCTCAAATGGCTGCCAATCCGCCTTCGACGGAATACTCACATCCTTTGCCTTCTTTATATTAATATATTATTTAATCCATTAAATCTTTTTTATCTTATGGCGCTGATTCACTTGAGCATTCACCTGTAATGAGCATTCTCGCAAATGTTATAAAACAAATGAGTGTGTTTTAGCAAGCATTCTCACGAACATTCGGGCGGGCCTAAGAATGTAGATAATACATAGAATTTGCGCTACAATGGCGGTTAAACCCAATATGTATATAATATTTACTTCACTTTGACTTATGATTTTAATCTAGGGAAGAATCAGCGTAGTTTGTCACTAATTTTTACTTGACTAGTGATGGGCTTTCTCAGAATAAATATCGATAAAATATTGATAATGTTTACAATAGATCCTTAGATTTGGTTCACTTACAATTAATTTCAATAGAATGTTGATAAATTTTCGATATCGATAAATAAATTTAAACTTAGGAAGAGACACTTGTGTGATGTATTAAGCCTGTTCAAATTTAAATCTTTATTTTAATAATTATTAACAAACGTAATTTTTTTATGTATCTCACTCTTACTCTAGAAATAATTCATAAGTTAAACTTCTTCTTAGTCGCTGTCTTCATTGATGAAGGTCGTGTCCAGTAGAAGTGTAATCTTTGATCACTTCTTGGATTACATTTTTCCACTTGTTCCTGTCCTCAGCGGTCTTTAAAACTGCAGGTATTGGGAGGCCGGTGAAATGTTTGACTGAGTCTGACCAATGGGTAGGCGAGCGACCGCGTGGTCTTTTTCCGTCGACCTGCCCAACTACTATCAGCTTTTCCAGGTTGTCAGGGGTCCTGCGAGCTATGTGTCCGAAGTACCTAAGTATTCGCAGGAAACAGATAGTGGATAGCCTCATAGTTATTCTGAGCTCCTTAAGAATTCACACGTTGGTACGATATGCGGTTCAAAGAATGCGCAACATTCGCCTCCAACACCACATCTCAAAGGCATCAATCCGCGCTCTCTCTGATTTCCTTATAGTCCAGGAAGTAATGAGTTAAACTAAAGTAAACATATTGGGTAAAACTGCTGTTGTAGTGCGATTTCTGTATTTTTTCTATATTCTACGGACTATTAAAATTTAGAGTGTTCGCTAGAATGATCATGAAAACGTTCGGTTCGACAAAAAAGAAAACGGCGAATGCTCGCTGTTCTGTTACAAGTGAATGCTCAGGTGTATCAGCGCCATTAAACGACGATTAGAATATCTTCACGACACACATTCAAAGTGCTTGAGATCATCAGAAAATCTCTACGCATTCTACAGTTTTCTTTCAGAATTCCTTCACAGTTCAAGTTGTACGATTGTGGAATGCGTCGCCGGAAACTATCAGACGGGATCAATCACTTTATTTATTTTATTAAAGTATTGGATTATTAAGTATTTGTTTTATTTTATGCACAATTTATGGTAATATAATTATGTATTATTTTGTATTGTATGTACAATTTATAGGTATTCTATGTTTTATACTCTTATAAAAGGTTGTCTGGAAGAGATCGCATTTTGCGCACCTGTTGTGCACTTAGTTTTAAGTCACTTTTAACAATGTACTTTCTTATATAACTATACTGGTGTGCAATTAAGTATTAATCTATCTATCTACGTCGTTTAGATGATTAATTATTAAATTTTATATCGGTGAAATATATTATTTATAATTATATAATTCTTTTAACAATGATTCCTTCTTATCTGAATATTCCGTTAGGTCGCCACACAGTATAACGATTTGCTTGATCTAAAGATAATTATCTCAGGCCCAAACGTCCACTGTGGTCTTAGTTTTCAGTGTTTATGAAGTCTTTATAGGATTAAAGGGATTTATGTAATGAGCAACTTTGAAGATGTCTTAGACAAGGGATCGTCTGAGACATCTTTGAAGTGGCCCTAACGGCACCAATTAGACACTGTCGAGGTTTGTTTCTTGATATAATATTGTAGCAAAGCGCACTGTGAAAATTGAAAATGTTACTAGCTGTCTCCCAAAACAGTGCTCCGTTTTGTAAAAAAAAGTAATTGTAAACAATCTGAAACTAAAAAAAGCTACACCCTAATCTCTTTGCGGTGTGTAATACACTTAAGAGCTTATATTTAACAAATACACCTGCACAAAAATAATAACAAGCAGTCAAGCCATTTTAGTGTAGTGCGAACACAAACAAGGTGAAGTACACTACCCCTTTACGTATATAAGGTGTTTTGGGAATGTGAATGGATTTAAAATTCATAAAAGTTTTAAATTTCTATTACTGGATGACTAATACATTGTTATTGCATGTGCAATAAAAATTATAATAGTACCAAAAGTTTTAAGCTGGCTTGTTTGCTAATTTTCACAGTCATGTAAGGTCTGCTAACCTGCACTTGGCCAGCAGGGTGCACTATGGTTTATACCTTTTATTTTTCATTCACCAAAGGTGCATAAAGGTGATCAAACATAACTAAAGAAACACTGGTAACATTAAGGTTATTCTTCCTCCTAATTCTTCTATACTCTATTCTGTTGTAATCAGGCTCAGCCAGCACCATCGAAAGCACCGAGTTTTGGCACTCGTGAGGTCCAGGGAAAATTAAACTATCTTTAAACCCTCAACAAAATTGATTAATCTGCATATATTGGCACAACAACAGCCAATATCCATTAATCCCAACTCCAGGGATACATAATTATGTTATGTCTTATAATTATTTCTACTAATATTATAAACGCAAATATTATGTTTATTTATTTGTGTACGGCAAATACGTGAATTTGTTTATAAAAACTGCTGAACCGAATTGCTAGTTTATTAAAGAAGGTAGGCTATTAATTGAATGGCTGGTTACATAAGATAGCTTCAACATATCTACAACTGTGGGTTTGATCACATGGGACCATTACTAGTTATTGGCGTTGAGTGTAACGTACATACATTTTAAAACTTGTTAACTTTTCCATAAGAGGAATTTCTGCTTGATTATACTAGCTGTATTATAACCAATTAATTCACTATTTTATATTGACACTGACGGACTTTTGCCTTGAGGTAAATATTTCAGTACCGTCAAATATTAAATTACACCGCAGCCACGCAGAATAAAACCTACCTAACCTTCTTTCTTCTCCCTATTTAAATTCAGAGGCAGATACCTTTTTTTAACTATCCTCTGAATATTTTTTGTACCGAAATCGTATAATGCTACGAAAGTCTTCAAAGTATTACCGAATTTGGGAACATTTCGTCTCACCCACAAACATTTGTATCCTGAGAGTAGACACATCGGCACTAACAAATTGTAAACTATTTTTCTTTCAATGTATCGCATCAATAAATCCTTTCCGCTTACAGAGTTGTTTATAATATCTTTCCACTTTGCGACATCACTCGTCTACATGTTTAGCGGCATGGTTTTACTTATCGATGGTAGGTAAAGAATGTTTTTTTTTCATTTGCTCCACGGATAGCGTAGTGGTTTGAGCGGTCGCATTAACGTTTAACACTGTGCCATGAGTCTTAAGTTCGATTCCTACACGAAACCACACTTTATGTGTTCTACAAAAAAGCTGGCCAGCGCTTGGCCACCTAGAATTAAAGGTTCCATAATAGTTACTCTTACACAGAGTCCTAAGATCAGAGTGATTCAATTACAATAACATAATTTTTTACCTCAATGTTTAAAGAGTTAAATTATAAAATCTTCCCGGGTGGGATAATATTTATTAAATTTAGTGACATATTGCAACTAATTAAGTTTGTGGTTAATGCTTAAGTGTTGTGGCGTGTATGTGGCAAAGTGGTGACAGCATGAGACTATCGATTCGCGAGGTTAAGTGCTTTCGTCTCAATCTAGTTTAACGATGGATGGCTGGACATAAAAGGCACCTCTACATACTTCGTTGTGCCACAAAAGGTTCTAGCTGTTATCAAGGCCTTTTTTTTGGTGTCGGGTTGGAAAATCCTCATGGAGTCCCTCCGCCCTGGGAGAAGGGCGAAGGGGACTGTCAGACTCTTACTGACTAAAAACCAACCCGTGGGTGACCTAACCACGGTTACTGAGCCCCTCCACCACGACAAGGTGGAGATCCCACGGGGGTTAGGCGTAGACACTGAGCAGCCACATAGGTACAGCTACCGATTTGTTTACTCAATCAGTGTCGCTACACATATATTTTTATTACGTTTGGCTAAAAGCCTTGATTAAAAGACATCACGCCACTCGCAATACGATTTGCTTTATCATCGCTGCTTTCAAGTCTTTCGCCTCGGAGTCCAAGACCGTTTCTAGTCTAACCAGATATGACGGAATATTTGCCTTTTGCTTCCTCGATATGCTTGCATCTAGTAAAATTGAGTATATTACCGATATAATTACAATATTAAGAAATGCATAGGGTCCCACCAAGATCTTAGGGTCCCAAGCCAACCTCACCTGCAAGTGGTGCACCTGCCGATCAACGGACGAGGCTCTGGCAAACAAAATATCCCGATAAGCGGCAATAGGCTCGCCACCTATTACGTGGGATCAAAACACTGGCGAAAAGTGGGCGTTTAATATGCCTCTGCCTACACCTTCGGGGAAACAGGCGTGAGTCTATGTATGTATGTATGTATTAAGAAACTAGTCAAATCAGTGTGATGTTCAAATAATAAGTTACTTATTAATGAGCTGAACAAAGTCGCAAGTTAAAACATAATTTGTAAACTGTTTCATTCGCCGAAGCAGAGTACCATTTAATATTATCATTTCCTGATACCCTCCATCAAACTCCGTATTATTTATTGATATTCTTGAATAGTTTCCCTTTCAAAACATCTCTTTTGTTTAAACTTCTGGCGATGTTCTGAATACGCCGCTCTGCTAATATCACATTGTTATATGCGATATAAGGTTATTATCTAAAAGATTATTATTGTTCAAAGCCCCCAAGTGTAAAGACTATTAACGAAATATAATTTAGATTGAGAACGGCTGAACGTGTTTGAATGTATTGTAGTTAAGTGAAGCGAGTTATATTGGTAACTTACGAAATTATTTTGTGAGGTGAATATAGGTGATTGACGAATCCAATTGATTGGTACTTGAGCACTTGAAGCACTGAATCCAGCGATCTAACTATTGATGATAATAAAACATAATTGCCACTTGACTTTATTATCTGGAATCTAATATATTGTCACAAAAAAATGAAACGAGTAACTGCCTTTTTCATGTAGGAAACGCTAGGTAATTTGGGATTTAATCACCTTGCCAGTACACGATAGTACGTTTTTACTCTGAGTAGCACCAACGACGATGTTGTGCGCCGCTTGTCACATCAACAGAACTATCAGCAAAACACCTGCAAACATTAACATCAGCAACAACAGCTTCGTTTTTGCTTTGCTCCCTGGGAATCCATTGAAAACAGTCAGCGCTAATAAAACCGTTAGTTTTTGGAATAACAAATTGTGAGTTCCAATACCTTCACGCAGTGACGCGCCAGAAGCGGGGTAGCGCGGGAGTCGATGTGCACGGCTCCGATCGGTAAGTAAACTTGCTAGTGGAGTCCGTGGGACTCCAAGGGGTATTAATGTTATAGTTTTGATTTATTTATGGTACTGTTATTGTGCATGTGTTTTGATTTCAGTTGATATAATGGCATCTGGTAGTACCATAAACTTCTGGGATGAAGGTACTGAGTCTATGGTGGACAAATGGCTGTAACAGGTGAGCGACGCCAACAATGACGATGAGGATGCATAAAATATAGTGTTGAATCAGGAAAGAATACTAGAACCTGATGAGATAGTGTCTGAATCCGAGGATGACTGTTAGTTTTCCAAGCACAACTCTGCTTCAGATTGATCAGCGAAAGACTACATGTATTTGCCATACTTGTGTTTAGCCTGTGTACCTTATCTGTACAAAGAAAATATGCAACGACTATGCCACCAACCGTGACTTAAAGGTCTTGCACGTTTTTTTTTTTTTTTTTTTTTTTTAATTGGTTATTACATTCATATGTTACTTTAAAAATATTTTAGAAAAATATTTCCTTTTTAAGATGTAGAGAATGAAAGTTAGGTCTCGTAATTATGTGATGAAGAGTGCTATGTATTAGATCTTCCTCAATAAAAGACTGTGATTCCATAATTTGACGTCAAATTCTACCAAATTGTAAAACCAAATAAATACAATACAAATCTAACTAGAGTTTTATTATTAAAACGTTTTTATTTCATGTTAATTTTATGATTATATATCCGAGAGTCCTGGGGACTCCACCAGGTAAATTGTGTATGTGTGAAGTCACCGGGTAAATCAAGGGCTTGTCGCGATTCGAGCTCTTTGCGTTGGAACCCGAGGACCGCATAGAAACGTGCCAAAAATATTACAGCAAGTAAAAAACTCCAGTTTTGTCAGGAGTGGTTTAAATTTAAATATCTTAATATGGAAGTATCATGGATAGGCAGCGATAGCCTAGTGGAGATACCAACAGACAACCATGCAGAGGATATCGGGTACGAATCCACGGCGCGCGCCAATGACTTTTCGGAGTTATGTGCGTATGGAATTGTTAATTATCGCTTGTCCCGTGCCTTGGAGAGCAAAAAGCCGTCGGTCCCGGTTGTCATAAATATCTTTGACAGTCGTTACCTTCTAAATAAACTGACACTAGTCTAAACCATGAAATATCGCTATCCTTTCGGGTTGTGGAGGTCAGACATGTAGTCGCTCTGTGGAAAAGCTAATATTCAGCCAAATCCGGTTATACTAGTAAGCGGACCCCAGATTGAAACTGGGATAATGCTAAGAGGATGATGATGCAAGTATCATGGAAACGTTCATATAGACATAAATAAATGTCAAATCTTGCAACTTCTATAGAAACTATATCACTACACATCATATAGGTACCATATTGCTTAACGTATTTCCGCTTACCAACTCTGTCATAACTCCCTCGGATTTCAAAAGTAAGTGCTGTGGGTCAATCACTCAATCAGTTTCCACAAACTTGGGTCGCCTTGGGATCTACCAGACATATAATAGTGAGATATTAATTCGTAAGCTTATAATAATTACTAAGTTATAATAATTAATAAGTAAGGTTATAATAATTATTATAATCTGTACTCTGTAATCTTTACACGTAATAAAATGATTATAGATATTTATATCGCGCAATGTTAGGTAACGTAAGTACATTGAGTTCTTTTTAGTGTAAATTTAGTACTTTCAAAAGTCATAAGCCTGCTATTACTTACCAACGCTTCAGTACGATATATGCACAGTTTTGTAAGAACACAAAAACAATTTCATCTTCAAAATTTACCTAAATATTTATGAGTACGGTCCATATTTCTTCACGCAAGGTTTGTTTGCAAACTTTGAACAAAAATGTAACGAATTATAAATCGGTGTATCTGAGTTCACGAAATTAATTGAGCTCGTACGAACACGAGATTGGAATTGGTCTTGTGTTGGATACAAGTAAATTCTTTATTCCCTTGCGTCCTACCCATCACTTTCTCGAACTTACCTATATACGGAATTGGACGGCATAGGGCTCGTTAAGGAATGGAAAAGAAAATATTTCTTTGTGAACTTCGATATATTTTGGGTATTCACATACGTAATAGGATTGAGAGGAATACAAGTAACCTATTTGCTTAATAAATAAATGACAGCAGAGCGCGTGTCTCTTTGCATTGATACCAACAAATCAAGTATTCCGTATAGGTGTACCTTTACGAGATATTTATTTAAAATATTTTATTACAAAATTCGTTTGATGAAATTATTATGGCTATTGACCATAATAGTTAACATAATAATTAACTGCGTGAATCTGCTGATATATTGTTAATAAATGGTTATAATAGTAATTAATAATTAAATCTCTAAAACAGGGTGTCATCATTACACATGAGTTAAATTTTGATTGGCAATTAATTTGTTCACATGTTTTACTAGCCTAGTTTTGGGTCAGTTTTTAATGACCCTGATTGTTACCCATGGGTTGTGACTTAGTTTCCCTGTAGTTTTCTGATAAGCAAGATGACAATTGTGTAACGGACCATAAATCTGCTTTCATTTACAAAATTTTATATGTAAGTAATATAAATCCTTATCTTTTTTAAACCAGTCAAAGCATATCAGGCAGTTGTTGTAAGCAGGACTTATGCGCAATATTAATTTTATCACTCACAAAAATAAGTTTGTGTTTCTTGACTTTTCTTGGTTAGTTCTTAAGCTTTTTTGGTTGTGACATCACACTTGGCTCCGCTCGCATGTATTATACACCTAAACCTTCCTCAGGATTCACACTATCTATTAGTGAAAACCGTAAAAGCCAATCTAAACATCCGTTTGGTAGTTTTTGTGTTTATCATTTTTATACAGACAGACTGGACGAATAGAGGCTTCATTTTATAATAAGTATAGATGCAATAATAAGTATAATATATGCTGCTATTTTGTATAGTTTTTTTGTACCTTTGGTTATGAATAAATTACACAAAATAGCAGCCCGCCCACTACCCATAATACTACGGTATAATACCGTAGTATTATGGGTAGTGGGCGGGTTATAATTGATGAATCATCTTGGACGAATACAAATGATTCCTTAGAAGGAACACTTTTGAAGCGTACCTACTTTTTAAAAGACTTTTTTATATGATGATCGATTGACAGAATATCGATTTATGTCGATAGCGATGCGCCAATAAATATACACCCCTTTAAATAATTCGAGATAATTATTACTAAGTGCTTCAAAAATTTAAAGCTACAACATGAATAAAATGTACATACTGTATAGTCTAGAACTCTAGAAGATATAATCAAATGTTCTGAAACGAAAAATAAATGTCTTACGTTATTAAGTCTAATGCAAACAATACATTTAATTACATTTGAAATACGGGTATTCTTTACATCGTGTTTGTTATCTTGAAAATCGGAAAAGTCCGAAGCACCCGTAATCGGCGAGCATGTATGAAAAGAGTAATGAATGTAGAGGAAGAGCGTGAGGTTTGCAAGGATAGAAGCAATTGGCGTTCTATTGTCTTTGCCTACCCCGACGGGAAAAAAGCGTGAGCATATGTATGTGTATGTGTTTGTTATCCATCAAAGCGATTCTTATAAGCCAAGACAGGCTATGAGCTCTACCAAATATCTGTCGTCCATCACACTGTTCCCTCGAGTTAACTATCTCCTATACGGCTCGCCTCCTATGAGGAGGCTCTCATTTTAGCCTTTGAATTTTAACAACTACATATATCCCCTCGAATAGACTTGTCGTTACCTAAATGTTTTGGGGTGTTTAACAAATTACTACAATTTAAAGCTCTTTGCTTTTTATACCATTAATATACCTATGCATCGCAACTGTAGATCTAGTAGTATGTGAAGCGAATCCGAGATTAAGTTTTGTAAGCTATACCGAAGAATCCTTGCTAATATCAAACTGAAGACCTACACAAAGAAACTCTAGTGTAAACAGCTAAAACTTTATTTGTTCTAAGAACGATTCATCTTACACTAAAGTCAGTCTTTATCTCACCAGTTTACAACACTGCTGAGTATAACCTCTGTTTGGTAAACAAGTTCGTTCAATTATCCTACCTACTAAGAAATTCTCCTTACATAAACAGCCACTAGTGTAAATTAGAATATTAAATTATCATTCCTACACTCAACTTTGATGAAAATAATATACCTAACATTTTTCTTTGAGGAATATTTAAGCGCTGTTACTTAGTCTTGCTCATACAATCGTGATTTTCGGCTATGTTTTAAAGTTTGAGTTGCAATAGGCAGTCTTATAACTATGTATAAGAAAAGCAAAACTTTGTGACGATGGAGAGACGAATGGATGTTCGGTACTCTTTAACGCAAAAAATATTGAATGGATTTTGATGAAACTTACCAGTGAATATAGCTTATACATCAGAATAGCACTTGGTCTATCATTTGCCTTCTTAAAGGAACATTACGTGGGCGAAGCCGCCTACACAATCTAGTTCATATTAAAGAAGGCAGCGCAATATAAAGTAAAGTAAGTAAAGTCTGGCAAATATTATCGCGTCCTGCTGATTTTTTGTAAACATTTTACCGTAATATTAAACTGAATTAAATACCACACCTACGTTACAGCACAGCTGCCTCACTTGTAGTCGCATTATACCTACGTATATTTTAAGTCTGGTTTTGTGGGCAGGTGCGTGTCGCTTGCCCAAGGATGGTTTCTCTCGGCCCATTGCACGCGGAAATTGCTTCGGCTCCAAAGCAAACTAACCATATTTCACACCGAACACCGCGCCATTTCATAAAATTGGAAATAGCTGTGGAATTGTATCGGGTTTTGAGAGGTATTGAATGATAATTACAGTGAAGTTGTGATAGGTACTCGTACATGATGTTTCTTATATTACACTAGAGGACGCCAGCAGCTACGCCTGCATTTTTTTTAAATTTACCCCTTTTGGCCGATCCCGTGGGAATTTCGGGAAATCCCTTCTTAGTGCACCCTTTTGGTCACCAAGGAACATACATGCCAAATTTCAGCTTCCTGCGCCCTGTAGTTTTGGCTGTAGCTTGTCTGTCAGTCAGTCAGTAACGCAAGGATTTTATATATTAAGATAATAAACTTTACTGACATCTTAAAATCATAATGGATCTATAGATACTACAATCAAACCGATTTATTCTTAGTGGACACAAGCCTATTGACTTAGAAGTTTGGTGTAATAATTAAAATGTTTACAACAGGGTGTTCTATTAAAATAACACAATTTATTGATAGGCCGGCAAAATAAAAATTAGCCCAATTTGGGTGATCTCCTTTAGGCGCTGCCATCGGCAAGTAGTAGTGAAAAAAGTAAAAGTTTTACATACATACGTACGAAATGATACTCCTACACCCACAACGCTTATTTTCCGGCAACCAATAATAAACTCTAGTTTTCGTTATTATTTGTCAGTCAAATTGATATACTTACCTACCGAACATTTCTAAGCTGTGACACCTTTTCTTACAAGTAGGACATAACAAACTACAGTGCTAAATGATAACATTAAATAATAATATAAACTGCAAGATGGGAATAAATATTTAATATTTGCCAATAAGAAAGTTATTTTCAAGAGGTTTTTACTCAATCCAGCCAAACTAGCAAAACGGACTCCAATAACTTGCTTGTGTCTAGCAAACCCAATTCAGACGGACTACAAAATTGCTCTCAGAATCCAGCTGCTTTCACACCTGAAATTATTGACACTGCGTCACAAGTCCAGGACGAGTATGCCACCCATAATACCTCGAATTACCTAAATAAAGTAAGCAAAATAATCATCATCGCAGACGATCAGGGTAGACATCTTCAACGGTCACTGCAATATCTGGTTGGAGACAAGTTCCAGGTGACATGCTTCTGGAAGTCTGGAGCGCCTCTACAAGATATCCTGAGTTTGGAACGCGGTAACATAAAAATACTAACCGATAAAGATTATGTTATTGTATTAGGTGGTTCGCAAGATAGATCTCCGTGCATTTTTAATATATGTCTAAGCAATTTTTTATGTTTAACTAGAAATACAAACGTACTTTTCTGTGAGATCCCATATAATAAGTATCTTAATGAATCTAAGTTAAACCATGACTTAAAATTGATTTGTTCAAAGTTTGTAAATGTGTCTTACATAGATATGGGATTCAGTATGAGGATACCAGGTCGCCGTCTCTTCCCGCGTATTGTTGCAGGTCATTTGCTTAAAGAGGTTTTAAGTAAAGACTATTATTTTAAATATAATGATTTTTTACAGAGCAAAAAAGACTTGAATGATAGTTATCGTAATAATATAAAATCCTATAGTACAGTAAGCACAAAAACCTGTATTAAAAACTTGTCTAATAGCTGTGATCAGAGTCAAAATGTTTTGTTGAATGAAAAAAGGGTGTTTTTTCGAGAGTAAAAATTTAAATATACTGCATCAAAATATTAACGGGTTACTATCTAAATGTGATTTACTTACACTAGCTCTGGACTCATTAGCAAATGATAAAAAACAAATAGGATTACTGTGTATCACTGAGCATAACTTATTAAGGAAAGATATAGACCTATTGAATATCCCTAACTATAGGCTTGGTTCTATTTATTGTAGAAAAAGCTGACGTGGAGGTTCATGTATAATGATTCACAATGCACTGTTATTTAATCCCATTAAAGAAATTAATGAATATTCTATAGAGAATGTTATCGAATGTTCAGGAGTGACGCTCTCAGACTATAAACTAAACTTAATATGTGTATACAGACCACCGAAAAGTAATTCGGAAGATATCGATAAGTTTTATGCCACATTTAATTATTTGTTGACTCGATTCTCTTATAGCAAAAAGAAATTAATAATCTGCGGTGATTTTAATATTAATATTCTTAAAAAAAGCTATGATTGTTCGCAGTTTTTGCAAATTTTGAATTCTTACAATCTTAAAATAGCAATTAAGCAACCTACGCGACTGGATAGAGGGACATGCATAGATAACTTTTTATTTAATATACCAGATAGTTCACATGAAGTCCTAGAGTTTGCCTTATCGGATCATACAGCTCAATTGTTTAAAATGCCGGTGAAACAAAAACATTTACTCAAATTTTGGTATATTGAGAAGCGCGACTATCACACAGACAATGTTGCCAAATTTATTCACTGCATAAATGCTCTCAGCTTTCATGAAGTATTTGAAAGTCTTCACTTTCAAATACTTCATGAAAGCTGAGAGCATCATCCTAATTTTGCCTTTACTAATTTTAATGAACTATTCAAACTATTTTACTATCTACTTTTCCCGCTAATTAAAATTAAAATTGATGCAAAAATTAAGCCTAAATGGATAACAAAGGGCATAAAACTGGCATGTAAGAGGAAAAGACATCTTTTGTGGCATTACCGTAAAAATCGCACCACGCATAATAAAAATGATTTCCTAAATCTAAAATCGAGACTAAATCGCATAATTAAACTTACACAGAAGTCTCAAAATACCAATTTCATAAAAAAGTCTGTTAATAAATGTAAAGCTACGTGGGCCATAATAAACCAAAATAAATTAAATGTTCCCAAGGATACTATTGATTACATTGTTGTAAATGATAGCATTATCAGTGATGCCACACAATTAGCATACATGTTTAATAATTATTACATTAATCAAGCAACAAAATTAAAACCTAATACTTCCCAAAATGTATGTAGCAATAATTTGAATTCCATTTTTATGCCCCCAACGTTGCCTATTGATATTCTTAAAATTATAAAAAACCTTAAACCTACAAACAGTACCGGTTATGACGACATATCCGTAAAAATCATAAAACATGTAGATGTCAAGATATCTTTTGTACTGAGCCATATAATAAATTTAAGCATATCCCATGGTGTATTTCCGTCAGAACTTAAGGTAACAATGATAAAGCCTCTCTTTAAAAAGGAAAATAAACATGATATGAGTTGCTATAGACCCATTGCCTTGATTCCGGTCATACCAAAAATGTTTGAGAGGGTGATTCACGAATGTTTATATTGTTATTTTGAAACTAAAAACTTACTAGTAGATGAACAGATAGGATTTAGAAGAAATAAAGACATAAACATTGCTATATTTAAATTCCTCCAAACAGTCATGACAGAAATCGATAATAAAAATCAGGCGTGTGCTTTATTTATGGACTTATCTAAAGCATTTGACTGTGTTGATCATCAGACCCTTTTAAATAAGTTATTTAGTTATGGTGTTAGGGGAAACGTACTAAACCTCATAAAATCCTATCTCGAGGATAGAAAACAGTTCACGCGAATATCCAGGCTATGTACTACTGAAAAAAGGGTTGTTAACCATTTATCCGATCAGCAAAAAGTTTTATTTGGTGTCCCACAGGAAAGCGTATTGGGCTCATTGTTATTTATAATTTATATAAATGATTATCCTAAGGTGGTACCCCATAATACTATTCTTTTTATTTTTCAGACGATAGCACTATTCTATTTAAAGGCAAAAACGAAGAACAAATTAAGCATGACATAAATGGTACACTCATTAATAGTGTAAGATGGCTAAATGATAATAATTTAAAACTAAATATAAACAAAACGAATTTAATGATTTTTAGAAACAGGATAAATAAACTTAATAATTCAGTCATACAGTACGACAAAGTAAATATCAAGCAAGTCCAAACAACAACATTTTTAGGTGTGTCCATTGATGAAAATTTGAACTGGAATAACCATATTGAAGGTCTGTGCTCAAAAATAAATAAGCATTCATATGCTCTCGATTTGCTTGCATAAACAGTGAACACTTCTACGGTCCTGACTGCGTACCACGGATATGTGGCACCAATCGTACGATATGCTATAATTTTCTGGGGCAATTCTAGAGATGTAGACCATGCATTTAAAGCACAAAAAAAGTGCGTTCGAGCTATTTGTAACCTTAAATCAACCGATAGCTGTAGACCCTATTTCAAAAAACTGAACATTCTGACCCTACCATGTATATATGTATACTTGAAACTGTATTGTTTGTGAAAAAGAATATGCACATGTTTACAAAATTAAAAAGCAAAAGACACAATTTAAAAATTAGTGTACCTTCAAATACTACTGCATATTTTAACAAAAGTATATTTTGTATGGCCTCTAGGATATTCAACCATTTATCGAAGCCTTTTCTAGAAAAACAAAATATTAAACTATTAAAGACTAATTTAAAAAAAACTTTTATTGCAAAAGCCCTATTATTCAGTGTATGATTATTTATCCGATACATTATAATTCAATATTCTGTTCTAGTTATTTTATAAGTAAGTATGTCACATGCCGCAAGGTTAAATATAGTGATTCTAACACATCTATGTACCAATAAGATCCCATGTACCTATATTTGTAAATTATAAATAAATAAATAAATAAATAAATTTTCAATGGCCTGTAATAAAATAATGTAATATAAAATAACCACAATAATCCTTAAATAAATTTTTCTCCGGTCCACTATGACCAATCAAAATACAAGTGTAATAAAAAGAAGAAAACTTGGTACATATTAAAATATTGCTGATATTATTCTTCACTATCACTACTAACGATATTATTATTTTCATTGTCGTTCCATGGTAAAGATGTAAAGAAATCTGCATATTGAGACGGTATTATTCCTAAATTAACTAAACTAATGAGATCCTTATGTTTGTCTTTGGATAAATTGATTGAGTGGCGTTTTTTAAGCTACTTTTAAGGTTGCTTAATTAGATACAGCATTGCGACGGGTATTTGAAGATAAAGTAACAGTTTTATACTCGATGTCGGTAAGGCCACATTTATAAAACAGCTTGGTAGGTTCTGATTTATCCACAAATACTTCTCTCACACAGTTCCACGATACTTTAACCCCTTTTGTGTTTTTACACCACATTTTATTATTCACGTGGGCCTTTAAATAAAAAAAAAATATTTCTTGTCATGTTCCGGACTTCATAGGGTTCTCCTGTCGATTTAGCCCAGCGGACAAGTAAACGCCATTCGTCCGGAGTGTAAATGGTTTTTTTTTGCAGCCTCTCGTTCTATGAGAGCGTGCACACTATCCCCCTCGTTTTGTGTGTGACCTTTCTCCAGAAACCTATGCTTTACAGACACGTTAAATTTTTGGCACAATAAGTATACAGAAAATACACAAAACGGTTCTTATTTTGGCCGGCGCAGTTATCCGACCAAAAGCGAAATGCCTTTACACCATTACGTACATTTTGCTCTATAAAATCCAATAAGCAACTACCTACTTCATTTTCCCCTCGCTTTGCCACCGTTTCGTCCCACATATAACAATAGGCTTTCTTTCTACCCATATCAAAAATTGTAAAATCCAAGCAGGACAACTTACGCTTATAATAAAACAGACTGACTTGACCATGAGGACATGATAAGACTTTTTGAAAATCAAAAACAGCAGTTAAGATTCGATCATTAGATTCAACAGCATCATGTTTGTCAATAGTTTTTATTTTGCGAGCTTCATTTTTATTGGACAAATGTGTATTACACATTGCTTTTTCTTGATCAGTGTGATCACTTTTGTTACGAAAAATATGACAAATATCACACTGGTCTTTCTTAGGAATAAAGAAACCTAAATTAAAAATTTTGTTAACGATATCCCGGTACTGGCGTTCAGTAACTGCTTTGCTAGAATATATAGAAACATCAAACCAATCCTTGTAAAGTAAAAACATTTTTGAAATAGTTAAATTGCCGTCCTAATATAGCTTGGTAGAAGTCTTCCGGATATAGTGCGATTCAACGGGAACAAAGGATCGCACATGATCACACACACTCTTGACTGTGTCAGGTGTTATTATTTGATTGTGATTACTATGGCGTCCTCTCTTATCCTCCTCTATAATGGTGCTGCCGTCGTATTTTTGCCATGCTGTTTTTATTATTTTGCCACTAACTGGCAGAGTATTTAAAAACACTGGCGAAAAGTGGGCGTTTAATATGCCTCTGCCTACCCCTTCGGGGAAACAGGCGTGAGTCTATGTATGTATGTATGTATTTAAAAACATTGTTTTGCAGACATCGGCTACTTTACTATGGCCTTGCTCATGATCAGGTGTGACAGGTAATAAGTATTTAAAAGTAAATTTACGATTGTTAGGCACTTCGCGATTTAAGCATTTGTTCTTCAGTATTTTTTTAGAATACTTGACTACAAAAGACCACTGCTTCTCTCGGTTTTCCAAACGCCAGAAATTTTGAAAACAAGCGTATCGTTGATTGTGCGTATTTTTTTCAAAGCACCGGTATCTGCACTGACATGGAGCACCCAAAGTTTTATCATCCACCACCTTTCCTTTTTTCGTGACATATTTCTGTCCAATGTTTTTGAGAAATTTACCTTTCACGTCAGACCACTCAGATGTGCGTCGCAACCGTTTCTTGGACCTTTTCATTGGTGGAGTAGAGAGCTCATCAACGCTGTAATAGTTGGGAATGCTATAAGCGTTACTAGCTGATGGTGACATATTCCAGTGGTCGTCATCATGAGCTGGACAGAATGTAACAGTGGGTATCATGGCAGTTTTTGTGAGTATTTAAAGGAGAAGGCATAGGCGTAGTGTTAATGTTTTGCGATGGAATTGAGGGTAGATCGCCAAAGCTGACAGCTGATGAGTTTTCAAAGCTAGACGGTGCTTCAAGCGCAAATGGAGTTAGGTCATGGTTATTGTCAGGCGTGTGCGAAAACAGTTTGTTATCTGTTACAGAATTTTCAGCAACTTGAACTAAAATAGGGCTAGATGTGTCGCTAGCTGATCGTACATTATTTTGCTCAGGATATAATTGAGATAACTGATTGTCTGTGACCTTGGCATCTGAAGATCCAAAAACGTCTGCCCATACTTCGGCGAGGTCGTTTTGAATGTTTTCAGCTCCTTCTGGCACTGGTGACGTCGCTAAAGCTTCATGCTTGTCCATGTCGTTTTCTAAAACCATACATTCATAATATAACAGTAGTCAACAAAACGAAATTGCGTCAAATAGTTGTAAAAAGGTCTGCATAAACTAACGATAGAAGAATAATTTACATATTTTTAGACTTTCACGGCAATTCTCAGTTGGAAAAAATGTATATCTCTATATTAAACAAAGAATAAAGTAACATTTACACAAGTAACCAATAAATCTTGAAACGATTCCAGCGAAAAAAGTGGCATTTGCACATATAACTCAATATTTTGGTATAGTTTCCGAGTAATACAGTAGTATGTTAAGATGTGTGTGCTAAATTCTGTGGTATCAGGGTAAAAGGGGATGAGTCGAAAAATATAACCAGGGGCTTTCAGAAAAATCGCTTAATTGTTTTATAAGATAAATGTTGTTTAATCAAAAATGTGAACATATACTTAATACAAATTTGTTTTAATTGATATTTCACAATCTAGTAGTCTTTTACATGTTATCAAAAAAATAAATTATTAAATAATTATTAAAATAATGGACATATCTCTTTTTTCCATAGCAAGAAAAATCCTTTTATTGACTCGTATCTTTATGTGTTAGTTATTTATGTATTGAATATTAATATGCTTTAATTATTTTTACATAAATCATGACACTTGACTCGAGAGAGTCTATGGCAGATCAATTGCTTCGTTTCAGTCAAAGCTTTTACCACAACATTCATGGACCTCTTCATGCATGAAGCAATGATGTGCCATAGTCTCTCTCGAGTCAAAAGATAGCCGAAGAAGAAGAAAAGAAGGAAAGAAGTAATAGATAGCCTAGTGGATATACCAACAGACTGCCATGCAGAGGATATCGGGTTCGAAACAAAGGCACAGAATATATAGTTCTTCCCAGGCGCGCACCACTGACTTTTCGGAGTTACGTGCGTATTGCCCCGTGCCTCGGAGAGCACGTTAAGCCGTCGGTCCCGGTCACCATGAAGATCTTTGACAGTCGTTATAGGGAGTCAGTAACTATCTCTGAATAAATTGACGCTAGTCTAAGCCATGGAATATCGCTATCCCTTTGGATTGCAGAGGTCAGACAGGCAGTCGCTCTGTGGAAAAGCTAATATTCAGTCAAATCCAGTTAGACTAGTAAGCGGACCCCGGGTTGAAACTGGGATAACGCTAGGAGAAAGAAGAGTCTCTCTCAGGTGTCATGATTTGTGTAAAAATAATTAAAACCTATCAATATTCAATACATAGATAATAAAGAGACGAGTCAATATAAGGATTTGAATTGAAATACCAAAAATAATGCTTTAACCTTAAGCTTAGATATCGAGGTGTTCAGCGGAACTCCTCGATATCCGCATCTACATCTCGTGTGTTTGTACTTGTTTGTAATTGTAATTTATGATAGAAGCCATGGCAAGTATTATCAATTTAATGGAGAATACTAATAAGATCTAATTTCTTTTTCCTGACTTATAGAAACTTGACCATTAGGTATAGCATTTCTCAGGATTCAAAGAGTCACTTGATTTGCCCCTTCGACGGAAAGAAATCTCCTTAAACTTGGCCAAATTATCTAACTTTATTTTGAATTGAACAATACCTGTTTCAGGTTCACCACCAGTGTCTTCGTGATTACTGCATTTTTAGTCCTTTTATGAGCCAGGATGTTGCTTATGATCTAATAGAGCCTTGGCATTCAATTATTGATGAAGAACTATAGAAAAACCGCATTTTGTCAGAAAAACATAATAATTGCCATTTATTTTCCAATTATTTTGCTGCATCTCTCCCCAGACCATTGAGATGCTGCAGAACATTGCAGTTTCCTTTGCAAGGGTGGAACATCAACTACAGAAGCCCGCAGAGTGCCGTAGTTTTAGAATTTTATCGATATTTTGCCAACTCCTGTTTTCATGATCGTTGTAATGAGTTTTCCGTGTGGTGACGGATTAAGAATACGGAATGTCACCACCCCATATCATCCCATGGGTGTCGTAAGAGCCGACAGAGGGAGCAAATTAAACAGACAACAGCAATGTAAGAGAAGGAAAACTTGATACAAACCCTATACGAACCCGTTTGGCCAGCGTGGGCCAAACGGGTATATTATTGGCAAAGTAGGCCAATTCCTCCTTTCAAAGGAGAGGCCTAGTCCAGCAGTGGACTGTTATAGGCTGATGATGATGATGTAAAGAGTAAAAATTGGACCTTATGGTGCGGAGTCCCAAATTGAAGGATTGGCCCTTATTTTGGAGGCAGTAAGACAAATTAAATGTAATTTTTTTTTTATGGGGGACGAAAAAACTACAACACATTGAAAATACTGCCTTTCGTGGTCCAGTGGATAGAGTAAGTGAATGCTGATAGGAGGTCCCGGGTTCGATTCCAGGGTCAGGCAAAAGTGTTTCCGAATACTCAGTAGCAGCTCGGAGTCTGGTGATGTGCAAGAGGCTCGCCCCCTATTACGTGGGACCTAAAAATTCATGGCTAAATGTGGGTGTAATATTTACACCTCTGCCTACCCCTTCGGGGATACAGGGGTGAGACTATAAATCAAAAAAAATATAAAAGAAAATATTGAAAAGAAAAATTGTTGCAAATCGCATTAAATGTTCGTCTGTAACTTTGCTATTTTTTATTCTACGACTACCTAGGTACTACGTTTTTCTAGATGCAGAGAATTTTATTTGCATGTCATCATGTTTTGTTTTTCTTTGTGCGGCCTATAGTTTAGAAAATTATAGTTTGCCAGATATACTAGAAAACCCATTTGTACCACTCTTTACAAGATGGTGGCCGCAGGATAAGGGCTGCAACATCACAAACTTGGATTTAACTTTACACTAACCCCCTCTTGGCATCTATGAAATAAAATTGCGTCCTCTGACAAGTGCACGCTAGGCCCAAAAAATTTAACATTACAATGTACTATAATACTAATATAAGCATGAGTCGACTTATCTCCCATTGCTCAATGTTATAAAAAAATAATTACGAATGTAATAAGGAGATGAGTGCACATAACGCCTTTTTACTTTTTATTTTTTGCTATTTATGACTCTATTTTGTTATTTGAGATTAACGAAATCAAAATACATTCAAATGACTTATTTCCTTTTTACCGTAAAACTTAGTGACCTACTTTATCCAACTGTGTAATTAGCTAATTTTTCTGATTTTTTGACTCATCCCCTTTTACCTTGACACCACAGAATTAACAGATGATTATAATATTTTAGCGAGTCTTTATATACAAAAATTATCGATTCATATTTTTTTATGTAATATTTGAAGCAATTCTTAAAACTCCATAGAAATAGGATACTTAAAAACTTAGAACCACTAATTTTAATTATTTCACATTGGGAGCTATCAGTTAAGAAAAAATGCTTAAAAGTATGTAATTAAAAGGACTAAGGATTTACATAAAATAACTTAACATAATATATATTTTTGCTTACTTACCTGGAATATCCATATTTTCATTATGTACCGCAGTGGATTCGGACATAGCACTATTAGTTTTATTAAGTGTACGCTTTGATACAAGACTTAACATGTATTGAGATCGAGTGTTTTTTATTTTGAAACCATAAACAATCTACTTTGATAAAAATAAGTGTTGACAATTGCTTATTGTACCATAAACGTGCACACGGGTCGCCACGCCGAGAACAAGGTTACGACTGCCGATATCCCCTCCCCACGCGCTTGCATCCGCGTTGGTCTAGACGGCGAGTAAAGATACTCGTAGGCATATCACCTTATTTTTTGGAGAAATTAATAACATTTAACTTTATTCGACTTGTATCTTGGAACCTACATAACGTTAAGAAAAAATATTTTACTAATACAATATATGGGTCAGTTTAGCTTTATAACGACAATAAAAACGATTTGGTATCATAATTATACATATATAACTTTGTTCTTCGTATAGGTCGAATTATCAATTTAATACGCACATAACTTCGACAAGTCAGTGGTGCGCGCCGTGAATTCGAACCCGATACTCTCTGCATAGCAGTCCGTTGGTATCTCCACTAGGCTATCGCTGCCTGTAGCCTATTTAACTTTAATCATTAGCAATATTACCATTCTTTCAATCAATAGCGGAAATGTGTGCATAGTATGTAAAATATGAATTTTGTAATCGTTAAAACCGCGATATCTCACGAATGGTGAGTCGTACGAGAAAAATTGTCTTGACCATTTTTTTTCAAAATTGTATGATCTACAACTTTGTCTAACCTATTTTTACGATAAAATGCACCATTTTCGAGAAAAATTAAAAAAAACCTAAATTTTGTATGTTTGACCTTGGATAAAAAAATGCAGAAGTGGGATCGATGGGGATTTTTGACATTTTATCAATAATGATGTATTTAACGCCTCTGCCAATTTTCAGCTCTATGCGAATTATGTCTAACGGCCATTTTCAATATTCAATCCATTCATGGATTTTGAGATTCGCGATTCGTGTTTGACATAATATATTATTTTGTATGGAGCTTATGTCAAAAACGAATCTAAAATCTACAGAACTATCTATAGATCGAATATTGAATTCCGTAGTAAGTCAAATGTCTATTTTAATTGGATAATATCGCCTTCAGGAGCCTTTATCTAACAAATATACCTACATAGCAGCGATAGCCGCGAGGAGAGACTGGCAGACGGCTACGCAGAGGCTCTCGGGTTAAAATCCTCTGCACGCACCAATGACTTTTCGAAGTTAAGTGCGCATTAAATTGTTTATTATCGCTTGCTTATCGGTGAAGGAAAAGATTGTGAGGAAACCTACATGTCTGAGAGTTCTCCATAATGTTCTTCAAAGATATGTGAAGTCTACCAATCTGCACTTGGCCAGCGTGGTGGCTACGGCCTTACCCTTCTCATAGTGAGAAGAGGCCCATACCCAGCAGTGGGACAATATATAGGGCTAATGATGATGTTGATCATACCTACACAATAATCAAAGAAAGCGGTCGAGCCATTTTGGCGGAGTCCGTACACAAACAATCTGACGTGGGTAAACATATAATGTGTTTTGGAGAAATGACCGGATCTAAAATTAATAAAAAGTTGTTTAAAATTTAACCACTGGAAGATAACTATTATAGTAACTACATGTGTGATAATTTTAATACCAAAGGTTTTAAGCTGGTCAGCTGGGTGAAACGCAAAAAGCGCACGCATAATACCTGTAGAACGCCCATTCCCACTGGCAAACCTTGAGACCTACTCACACTAACATCTACATACTGAACTCTATCTCTAAGGTAACTGGCAACAAGATTAAGTGCGCTATCTCGAATACCATAACGGTTGAGTTTACGTAAAAGTGTGTCATGTTCAACACAAGCAAAAGCTTTTGACAAGTCGCAAAAAACACCAATAGCATCCTTCGAATTTTCCCAAGCGTTAAAAATATGTTTTAATAGAGTTACACCGGCTTAAACGGTGGAGCGACCCTAAGTGAAGCCATACTGCTCACTGTGCAATAAATTATTTGGGAGAAAGTGGCTCTCTACTTGATGCAAAATAAGTTAAGAATATATTATACACGGGAATTAACACGATCATGCATAAGGTATTTACATACCTTATTTTGCTTGACGTTTCAAGACGGTTGCACGTCAAAAAAAATAAAAGGTAATAAGGCATAAACTGGGTTAGTAACCAGATTTGAATAAAATTGTCATTGCAGTCGGGAACCTCTTAAATTTATATTCCACAAAACGGCCCCCGACTTTTTAGTTTGTTTTTTGCAGGGCAGTCGTGTTTTTTAATTTTTAAATTATTAATTTTTATTTGATTTATTTTAGTGTCAAGTTTTATTTAAATTTGCCTCCCAATTTTGGATGTACAGTTGCTTGCAATTCTCTTTGTACAATATTGAATGGCAACTTGGTCTAAATCCTGACAATACTCCAATAATATGAATGAATATAAATGATTTAGATGGCGTAGTTTTATAAATTACTTAACGGCGGTACATTTCTAATCAAAATATAATGTTATATTAAATGTAATTATTATTTACGTACTAAGTCTAAAAAATAAGAAAGTGCTTATTTTTTATTTCTAGGTAACACTTATTTAGAAATAAGAAATTTAAATATTGATAACAACACTTATTTGCTTACCACAAATAAATAATAGATGGCGTTATTACATTTTTCTTCGCCGTTGAACGTTAGATGGCACTGTGATGTTTCTTATTTGAAAATGGCTTCACACCCCTACCACAGTATAAAGATATACAGTAGTTTTACGCCTTTCATCTCGTAGAAAAAGCCGACAACGTAGACAAGGGTGAGGAGGCTAGGTCTGCCACATGTAAAAAATACCTACTTATTCAAATATTATTTCTTTTTTATCACTATTTATTTTAGAAAATTATTACAATTTCTACGCTACATGAATAATGTAGTGTAAATCACTTATTAATTATCTGTATATATAAAATCCTTGCGTTACTGACTGACTGACAGACAAGCTATAGCCAAAACTATTAGGCGCAGGAAGCTGAAGTTTGGCATGTATATTCCTTGGAGACCGTAGGGGTGCACTAAGGAGGGATTTCCCGAAATGCCCACAGGATCGGACAAAAACGGTAAAATTAAAATAAACTATGCGGGCGTAGATGCGGGCATCCTCTAGTATTACAATTATTTACGATAAATAATTATTATAAAACAGTTTGTATTTTTTCGTGCGGTGACAGCTTTGCATACAAAGTGTCAGTCAGCATCTATTTCATCCCGCAGGTGTCGCGGGAAGCGCTTAAGGATATGAAACATTTTCAGATATCGTTATTGTACAAACCAAATTAAAATAAAGCGATTAACATTGCAGTCGTTTAATGGATGGGTATTTTGCAGATTTTTTTTCGTGCAAGCTACGTAAAGACGTTAAGGTAAAGCAATAGGCATCACGGTCATTTTATGGATGGGTGACCAGGCTATGCTATTACGGAGAACATGTGTGGGGTTTATATAAGGGGGGCAAAAATATGGTAATTTTTGAGCTAGGACGCGCCGTTACCAAGATACATAATAATATTTTATAGGTACTTACCTAATATGAAGGTACTAGGTACATATTGCATGAAATTAAAATCACACTTGAATCGAATATTACCTTACAACGCATATTTTCTTACGTCTCCCATGTTGTTTACGTACAGTAATTAATACTTTATTCTGTGATTTGGCCAGACATGAGATATTGTAAAAAGTTAGTAGGTACGTGCACATTATTTTAAGTGGTTATAGGTAGGTACATCCATGTCAAAATAATTTAAATAATTATTATAATTAATGAAATTTTATTTTTTGGTATAAGTAAATTGATGAAATCGAAGATTTTTTACATCCATATTTATTTAAATCTTTAAGCAGCATAAATAATTGCAATGTCTCACAGCACAAGTCGTATGCACCATTTTAATTAATATTCATAAGCAAATAAATTAGTAACAAGCACGCGCCAGCCCCAAAAACATGTACCTAGTTACGAACTAAGGCGACATACGTAACTAGGTACCGCTCTTCCCACGTCTCACCTCTTGCCCCCTCGCACAATTGACCTGTCTAGACGCGTTCGTCAAACGACTGAATGGATTATTAGACTGTGCCCCTACCATACTGACTTTTTCAAAAATATATATACAATGTTACTCGGGGCGATGTAAGGATTCTAATGATACCCCAAACATCCTAATCAGTCTAGGCATTTAGAAGTTATAGTGAAATAAAGAAACTCACATATATACTTTCATATATACTTTCATACATACATGCATCCTGAAAATTTTACACTCCTTTTTTTGGGAAGTCGTGTAAAAAGTATACAATTTGGTCAAGCGGAAATCGATAAATCGAATGATATAACCAGATCGAGTTACAAGTGCAAAAACCGTTAAATGTCGACGACCAATGATAGCCATCCCGTTATGCACCTTTGAGTTGCATAAAGCAATTGGAGCGTTTTCTCTTACGCACCTATGAGGTGCATAAAGCAGTTGAGGGGACTTAGAAGCAGATTTTAATCACAGCTTGTCTCAGATTCAGTACTTTATTAAGCCAGTAAGTAAGAAACAATCTTTGTCAATTTAAACACGGGCCGAATACAATTAAGTAAAACATTGACAATGCATGTCGAGTGTTTTTTGTTGTGTCGTCACCGAAGGATCCTCTATTGTTCCGCAGACTGCCCGGGGATAGCAGCCCGTCGGGTATAGCATAATTTCGATGTTGTTATTTGAGGTTGTTTATAAGGTACTCTTTTGAATATCTAATTTATAAAAATACCTGCTGGCGTTACTTCTTGGACAATGTTACGCAATTTATCATACAGGTAGAAATATAAATAATCAACCTAGACCAGTATAATAATACTCTATGACATATCTACCAATCTATGACTGGAGAGTGATGTGAGACATAGATACTGTGCAGCCACGGTTCCCTATCCATTTGCATAAAATTTTAAGACCTAATATAACTTAGCATAATTTAGTTTGGCATAATTATATTTTCGCATAATATAATTACACATAAGCAGCTTACGCATAATTTTTTTAAACATAATTTCTCTAGCCATAATAATGATTAACCCCCCACCTGCAATAATAACCTCATAGGTTAATAACGAGTCGGGTATCATTAGTCGTTGATATTTAACGGTTTTAGCACTTGTAACATGATTTCGCTTGACCAATTTTAATACTTTTATAAACTGGAAATGAGCAAGAATAAACGAAAATTTATTAAACAAAATACGTATGCCATTGAACTTTGCGACGACGCCATATTGGCCATTTTGATATTGCAATAAGTGTGCACGAGAAAAGTAAAAATGTTTGTAATGAGAAAACATTGAGTAATCTTATAAGTATTATATACAGAACTACTGGAAAATAAGTGTAGGTTTCACATTGAGTTATAGTTTATCGGAAAGTGATAAATATTGCAGTGAAAAAGTAACGAAACTTTTGTAATGCACTTATTACGTTCCCAACGAATGGCGGGCGTTATTTTTCATCGCGTAAATAAAAACGTTTTATGGTGAAATTATTATTCTAAAGTAAAATGAGTTGAGTTATCTTTGCACATTGTATATTGTTTAAACGTAATAAAGTGCTCGTTTGGTGATTATGTGTGGATTTTCGATAAATTTGTGATAAAGTTTACAAATTATACCAATGAAATTTCTCAAAATCAAAATATATTACATTGCTGCGAGAACAGGTCAGTTTTATTTACATATTGAAATATATAACTAGTTAGATAAACTCATAACAAAGCCAGGAAGGTATAATTCATGCCATATTATTATATTTTTTTAGACGAATTTTTCGTTTTTCTGCAAGTCTATGTAAAAATTATAAAGTGTTTGAAATGACGTTGCATTTCGTGCGTTGGGCAAAGCGAGCCTTGCGCAGGGTAGGAGTTAAGCATAATATTTTAAACCATAAATTTATTAAGCATAAAGTTCTAAAACATAACTTTTTTAAGCATAATATCCAAAAGCATAAATTTATTTACGCATAATGATTACAAAACAATACAAATTGGATATAATAACTTTGGCAATGTATCTTTGGCATATTTTTCGCTGTAGGAAGCATGCAGCATGCAAGCAAGCATGCAGAATGCAAACAACAAAACAACAACGTAATTCCAATTTATTCCGCCAATTTATTGAAAGACCTGAAAATAAATAGAACCTATTTTCTCTTTACGGAACTAAACCCGAGTGTGATCGCAATCAAGATTATAATATATACGAAATATTTAAATGAACGATAAGTCAGGACAGGCTATGAGCTCTTACCAAATACCTATCAGCCATTACATTATTCTTTCCAGCTAACTCCACGACTTGCCTCGTATGAGGAGGCTTTTATATTTGCCTTTGAATTTTAACAACTATATCCCCTGGAAAAGACTTACTAAAGTCGTTATCATATTCGTTTTGGGGTGTTTAACAAATGACTACAATTCAGAGCTCTTTGTTTTTATTCCATTGCAAAACCTTTTATCTTATAATGGCGCTGATACATTTTAAACTTTCGCGATTTGTATACATCATAGAAATTAATTTAGCGGGTCTTAATCGCGTTAACTTAACTTATTTAAGGTATAAATACCTATTTGTTACCGACGTTTCGCTCGGCTTGCACCGAGCGTGGTCGCGGAGAGACTGATGAGAGCTCAGCGACGTCTTGTGGAAGTGCGGGTTTCAGCACCTACCCTCACTTGGTCTTTACTTAAGTTCGCAATGTCGGTACTCCGACACACTACACTAATGACGTCTACACACCGTTGAGATTTATCACTGCGGTGGTGTTTACACTTGCTGATGACTGGATTCCAAGTAGCTGATAATCTATATCCATCCTCCCGGTTGAAATTTTTATATTTCTTGATTTCTACCGCTTCACGTACTATCCTGGAGTAATAGTGACGATCGGTGGATAAGACTTGTGGTTGATGCAGTTCTATCCAGTGGTTTGGTCCAGACTCCAACAAATGCTCAGCTATCGCCGACTTGTTAATATGTCGGTTTTTTACAGCTGCGATATGTTCCTTTACCCTTTCAGCGATTGTACGGTTAGTCTGCCCAATATATTGAACTACCACAGCTGCAATCGACTTTGTAGACGCCAGGTGTTTGGAGAGGAATTACATCCTTTGGTGTACGCAGATTGTGTGCTATCTTAGAGAGTGGACTGTATACAGTCTTGATGGAGTATTTCTTGAGTACTGTTCCAACTTTGTCCGTCACTCCCTTTAGATACGGCATGTAAGCGGACACTCTGCTTACTTCAGGTTTACGCTCGTTCCTCTTCCGACAGAGTAAATTTCGCGACCACGCTCGGTGCAAGACGAGCGAAACGTCGGTAACAAATAGGTATTTATACCTTAAATAAGTTAAGTTATCGCGATTAAGACCCGCTAAATTAATTTCTATGGCGCTGATACACTTGAGCATTCAACTGTAATGAGCATTCTCGCGGATGTTACAAAACAAATGAGTTTGTTTTAGCGAGCATTCTCACGAACATTCGGGCGAGCCTTAGAATAAAGATAATACATAGAATTCGCGCTACACTATTCACTTTGAGTTATGATTTTAATCTAGGGCAGAGTCTTCGTAGGTAGTAAATATCGATAAAATATCGATAATGTTTAAACTGAAACTGAAGTAAGCATATTGGGTTAAACTGCTGTTGTAGTGCGATTTCTACATTTTTTCTATATTCTACGGACTATTTGAATTTAGAGTGTTCGCTAGAATGATCGTGAAATTGTTCGGTACGACAAAACAGAAAACGGCGAATGCTCGCTATTCTGAATCCTTGTTAATATCAAACTGAAGACCTACATAAAGAAACTGTAGTAGGAATCGCTGAAACTTTATTTGTTCTAAGAACGATTGATCTTACACAGAAGTCAGTCTTTATCTCACCAGATTACAACACTTCTGAGTAAAATTTCTATTTGGTAAATCGTTAAATTAAAATCCCACCTATCAAGAATGGCGTCTTTCATAAACAGCCACTAGTGTAAATTAGAATATTTAATCATCGTTCCTACACTCAACTTTGATGAAAAGAATATACCACTTTTTCTTTGAGGAATATTTAACCCTAGAATACTAATCATCGCCTGAGAGGCCGCGTTCGGTTGATTTTTGTAGAATATTTTTTAATTACGTCTATGTATTGCGGAGTGCGTTCGCGCCAATACAGTGCACTCCGTGACGCAGTGGAGAGTGGTCACGGGTTCAGCGGGGAATATGCAGGTATCGAGTTATTGAACTCACGGTCGCCTGGGAGGCGTTCATTAGTATTAAAGGTAAGATTTTTACCAATCCAGTTTCTTAGTTTTTTTGCAATTATCTCTTTATTTATTTGTTTGGTAAAGCTGAGAATTTGTTATTTTGTTTCACAGATGAATCTCGATGAGAACCAGATAAAAAATATTTGGAAAACGAAGAATCGGACAGTGAAACTGAAGATTACGTTGAGGATAACGATTCAGACGACAGTGTGGCTTATCCTTCGTGCCAGCTTGAAGGTGATCTTCCATATATTGCTCTGAACAATCTGGATTTACCTCCTCGAACATCTCAAATACAAGCAAGCACAAGCGCCGACTTAGAAGCCACTCTACAAACCCAATCTCGATCCAAACTGCTGTAACTTTTATAGAAAAATATAGTCTGATTTTAATTTACTGTCAGGCCAAATATCTTATAATTACAATGGTAATTTTACTTTTATGTGATACCTATAACATTTTAAAAATACTTAATTTAGATACTAAATTAAGGGCTATATGTGGCTTTAAATTTTTTATTATTATTATTCTAAAGTCTGTTCAAACAAGGGTTACGTTAGTCTTAAGGTTGATTTTAAGACAGAAATTAAAATTTTAAAGAACATGTGCCATTGCATTTAAAGAAACAAGGTCTGTCTTCATTATTTTGTTAAATTTAAAACAATTTTTAATAAAAAGACTTTCTAAAATCTTGTATCATATATGAAGTAGCCTCCCGAGCGATCATTAGTATTAAGCGGTAAAAAAATAAGATTAGTACTCTAGGGTTAAGCGCTGTTACTTAGTCTTGCTCATACAATCGTGATTTTCGGCTAACTATGTTTAACCTCCCCCCCCCCACGTGATTACAGCACTCACGGTCGTGCTCTAATTTTGGTGGTCCGAAGTGTTTGAGCCAGGCACGGTCGTGCTCAATTAAAAATCGTTCTATTGGTCGCGGTTTTTTCACGTTTTGTTTTACTTAAACCAAGAAACGAAAGTAGTAACTATTAGAATAGTTCATATTCTATGCAACTAAATCGTTTTAGAAGGGTGAGGGAAACGAAACGCGCCAAAAAATATTGAAATATAATTATCTGTGTCTCAGTTGCGAAAGCGTCCGCCATTGTTGTTTTGTTCCGGGATCTTTATAATAAAAGTTGTCTTGTGGAAGAAACCGGTGAATATTTTATAAAGATACTTATATAGATTTACTCAGAAAGAAATAAATATTAATTGTGAAGTGACATTATTCGTGACAAAGATAAGAAATACAGTGATAAAAGGCAAAAACTTTTTAGAAGGGCTATTTCTACTCTTGAAACTCGCTATTTTCGTAAGTGTTTTATGATAAATATTCTTTTAATAGTTATGAAAGACATAAAAGTACCCAGAAAATTTATCTGAAAACATATTTTAGCAACTAAATACTAGCATTGTTGTACATTTTCACTGTTATCGTGTTTCAAATGGTAAATAATTCACAGCCACAGTGTTCGTAACAGTAACATGGCTGCCTGGCACGGCGAACTTTTTGTTACGCGTTCGGATTATAATTTTTTTAGTGGCGTTAGATTCGTTTGTTACAAATAAATAATGTATTGTGTGAAAACCTAAAGGTATATGTGATAATGGTTTTGTGTTTATGAACCAAACAAGTAATAAAATTCATTAATATGTGATGAAATGTTTGTGTGAACAAGTGAAAAAAAACAAACCTCTAAGTTTGTAAGCTTGTTTTGCCAGAAAAGTGAGTAGGTATTTAGTAGAGTAATTCATGTTTTTATTATATTAGCTGATTTTATAACCAACACAATGTTATGCAATTTATGTGACATAATTATATTAAGGTGTCATAATTAATTTTTTTCCGGTAACCTATGCCAATGAAAATTTGCAGCAACGTGACCTTTCGCATTTATGGCACTTTGCCTTTAGTTTGATCGCACCTCAAAGGTTAAAAGTTTGAGTTGCAAAAGATGTTCGGTACTGCTTAATGCAAAAACGATTGAATGGATTTTGATGAAACTTACCACTAAGTGGTACCACTAAGTGGTAAGTTTCATCAAAATCCATTCAATCGTTTTTGCATTAAGCAGTACCGTTCGGTACTGCTTACCGGAAAAAAATTAATTATGACACCTTAATATAATTATGTCACATATACATCGCACATATTGCACGTTTTCTAACATTTGCCTCCTTAACAGAACCTTACGTGGGCGAAGCCGCCTACACAATCAAGTTCATACTAAAGCAGGCAGCGCAATATCACACATAAAGTCTGGCAAATATTACCGCGTCCTGCTGATTTTTTGTAATCATTTTACGTTGCTGCAAATTTTCATTGGCATAGGTTACCGGAAAAAAATTAATTATGACACCTTAATATAATTATGTCACATATACATCGCACATATTGCACGTTTTCTAGCATTTGCCTCTTTAACAGAACCTTACGTGGGCGAAGCCGCCTACACAATCAAGTTCATACTAAAGCAGGCAGCGCAATATCACACATAAAGTCTGGCAAATATTACCGCGTCCTGCTGATTTTTTGTAATCATTTTACGTTGCTGCAAATTTTCATTGGCATAGGTTACCGGAAAAAAATTAATTATGACACCTTAATATAATTATGTCACATATACATCGCACATATTGCACGTTTTCTAGCATTTGCCTCCTTAACAGAACCTTACGTGGGCGAAGCCGCCTACACAATCAAGTTCATACTAAAGCAGGCAGCGCAATATCACACATAAAGTCTGGCAAATATTACCGCGTCCTGCTGATTTTTTGTAATCATTTTATTGAAACATTAAACTGAATTAAATACCACATGTATATTACAGCACAGCTGCCTCACGTAGTCTCATGTAGTCGCATTATACCTACGTATATTTAAAGTATGGTTTTGCGGGCAGGTTCGTGTCGCTTGCCCAAGGGTGGTTTCTCTCGGCCCATTGCACGCGGAAATTGCTTCGGCTCCAAAGAAAACTAACCATATATCTCACCGAACACCAAGCCATTTCATTTCAGTTTGTTTTTTAACGTAGCGGAATAAAGGGTGCAATGAGTGACCGGGCTATAGTTTTCCCTTTTTCTTAATGGGAAATAGTTGTGAAATTGTATCGGGTTTTGAGAGGTATTGAATGATAATTACAGTGAAGTTGTGGTAAGGTACTCGTACATGATGTTTCATATATTAAATTTTGCCTACATCAGGCCATGTGTACCTGCTGCCTTGAAAGGTACCTAGGTATGTAAAGTTGTCTTTAAAACTACTAAATAGAAATAAGTAAATCAAATCAAATCAAATCAAATCATCTTTATTGTACACCAAAGTACTACAATTTGTTATACTTATTTGTAAAAGTTAATGTACAAATGGCGGCCTTATCACTTATAAGCAATATCTTCCAGGCAACCTTTGGATGGACTAAAAAGCAAGGAGCCTGGAAAAGGGCAGTTTGGCGATACTGATGATTTATTCAATTTTTTTAGGTACAGTAAACACGATAAAAAAAATAAAAAATAAACAAATTAAGAAATAAAACTAATATTTACATATAAGTGCTAAAAATACACACATAAAATACTGAAAAATATACTACATAAACATACATAAATAATTATAAATATATAATACATACATAAAAGTGTAGGAAATGGAAGATAGAAAAAAGTATGAGTTTGACAATAGATAGAAAATATTAAATAGATAAATAGTAGTCTTTTAATAATTTTTTAAAGGAAGTTATAGTTTGAGCCTGCTTTACGGATATAGGCAAAGCATTCCACAAGCGAACGGCTTGTACCGTGAATAACTTGTCATAGAAAGAAGTGGAATGCATTGGACTTGCTAATATTAAATTCACAGATGACCTCAGCGATCTTGAATGTGTGTCACATAGAAAATTGAAACGTTCCTTTAAATAAGGCGGAGATAAGGGATTAAAAAGAATGTTATAAAGTAAAAAAAGAATGTGAGTATTCCGTCGAAGGCGAATTGGGAGCCACTTGAGCAATTTGCGGAAATCAGAAACGTGATCGTATTTGCGTAATCCAAATATAAATCTAATACAAAAGTTTTGAAGGCGCTCAAGCTTATCAAGTTGCTCCTCAGTGAGATCTAGATAGCTGACATCAGCATAGTCAAGGATAGGTAAGAGAAGAGAATTTGCGAGCGCAATCTTCGTGGCAGTCGGCAGAAAGTTCCGCAATCTTCGCAACGTCCCAGACGCAGCGAATAATTTGCGACTGACTTGACCAATTTGTGGGCCCCAGGATAAAGTTTTATCTATATAAACCCCCAGGTTCTTCACGCAGTCACTAATGGGTATGGGGATACCACTAAAGTTAATTTGAGGTAGAGGATTCCAGTCCACACGTGATATCATCTTGGGACTGCCTACAACAATAACCTGCGTTTTTGCAGGGTTGATTTGTAGACCAAATCTGAGACTCCATGCAGCTATCCGGTCTAAATCTGTATTAATGATGCGGAATGCTTCAAACAATTCGTGTACAGGTGCTTGAGTGTAAATTTGAAGATCATCTGCATAAAGGTGGTAGGATGACTGAAGCTGATAAGAGATAGAATTTATAAAAATTGAGAAAAGTAAGGGAGATAGAACGCCACCCTGTGGAACGCCGACTGTGGTATTGCACCACGAAGAGAAAGAGTCTTCGATCCGTATACGTTGTCGGCGGCCAAACAGGTAACTGTGAAACCAATCAATCACTTGTGGAGATATGTTAATAGAGCGTAGTATGCCAAGCAGAATATGGAAATCAACGGTGTTGAAGGCGTTACTAAAATCAAGTAAGGTAAGTACAGTCAGATTTCCATTCTCCATACCAAGCCTTATGTCGTCGGTAATGTTGATCAGTGCCGTAACGGTGCTGTGACCAGGTCGGAATCCGGATTGGAGAGGATTGAGGAGTAGGTTCTTGTTAAGGAATGTGCTAAGTTGGATATGGACAAGTCGCTCAAGCACTTTAGAGAGGAAAGGTAGCACGGAGATAGGACGAAACTCGGAAAAGGACGAGGGTTTGGATTTTTTAGGTAAAGGAATAATTTGAGCGTCTTTCCATGCAGATGGAAATACGCCCCGGGATAAGGAATAATTTAGAATATGACACAGGATATGAAGGATTTCATCTAAGATGGGAAGGATCATCTTTCGTCTGACACAATCATTACCGACGGCATTGGAAGAAATAAATAGTACGCTCTTTTTAACATCACACTCAGATAATTGATTAAAAACGAAAGATGGGTATACTGGGGTTGGAAGCGATGAAAGATCGTGTAAAGTATTAGCTTTAGTAGTCCTATCAAATTGGGACGAAGCAGTGAAATGTCGATTTAATAAATCAATATCAATTTTATTAGTAGTGAGGTCATGTGTAGACTTCCCAACCCCCAGAGTTCTTAGAAATTTCCAGACCTTAGCTGGATCCTCATTCTCAACAGAGTTATGGATGTATTGGCGTTGTGCTTTCCTACACACCTTTCTGCAGTGATTTCTAATCGCAATATAGTTATCCCAATTACCAGGAGTCGCTCGACATTTATATTTTGTTTTAGCCATTGCCTTCTTCGTCAGTAACTGTTTGATTTCCTTAGTGAGCCAAGGTGAAGGTAATTGCTTGACTCTGATAGCACGGACCGGTGCATGAACATCGTACAACCGAGTAATCGTGTTTGTGAATGTTTCTACTTTTCCGTCAATGGATTGCGCACTCAGTAAGGAATTCCAGTCAATCCCGCTGGCGTCACTTCGAAGATTTTCAAGTCTCATGCCACCAAAATTGCGCTGCAGAAGAATTTTGGATTTTGTCTTAGGAAGTCGAAGTTTATAAGAGAGAAAAATTAGGTCGTGGTAAGAGAAAGCATCAGCTGCAACCTGACCATGTTTGGCGACAAGACTAGGTGAAGAGACAAACATAAGATCAAGAAGAGAAGGAGTAGAATTTGGAAAGTTATGTGTAGCACTTAAAGGAAGGATGGATAGATTACAAGATTCGACAATACTACACAAGGAAGAAGAGCGAGAATCATTTTTTAACAAGCAAGTGTTAAAATCGCCCATGACTATGGTGTGACTGTAAGAAGGGACTAAATTTTCCAAGATGCGTTCGAAAGAAGTGAAGTAATTTACGCGACAGTTAGGAGAGTAATATACACCAAGTAGAACCTTGGTATAAGACAGATCCAGTTCCAGAAAGAGATGCTCGCCGACATTAAGCGGTGGTGGCTGTGTAGACATATCAACAACATTAAAAGGAATATGGTTACGGAGATAAATGGCTACACCACCACCACCACTCCCGGTACGATCATTTCTTACTAGTCGATAATTAGGAAGAGAGTAGGTCACAGAAGATAGACACGGTTTTAACCATGACTCGGAAATTAGAATGGCATGGATATTCTTACAGTCAAAAGTGGTCAGCATATCCTGGAAATGGGCTGGAATACTCTGAGCGTTTATGTGGACAACATTCAAGTTACCGGGTACGTCGGCAAACTCGCACTCAAGTGTCTCAGCAAGTGAAGGGATGCTTGCAAAGCTGTTATTATGGCTACTTATAGAGAAGAAACTGTCATTATCACTACTTTGTAATTGATCAGACATAACATAAAATATATAGATAGGTATATAATAAATATAATAACTTAAAAAAATAAAATAGTAAGATAAACTTATATACTTCTAAAGCACGCTATCAAAATAAGACGTCCACCTGCCAGTTGAGTGTTAACAACCAACAATATTGAATCATTCATATTGCAATAACAATTACACAAGAAAATAAAAATCAATCACCTACTACAAAAGAAAAAAGACAGTTGCAACATCCGCGCGTTTTCTACAAATAGAAGAATATAATACATTATAATTATTATCTAAATAAATAATCCAGAAAAAAATGCTTTAAAAAAAAAATCTATGGAAATAGTTCTCGAATCGGTTTCCGAACGTACCATCTCAGTCGATTAGAAAAAACGAAACGTAATATTGACAACTTAGTTGTCCAAATGTCATATAGTCACGTTATAAAATGCTGATTGTTATGCGTTGATTTTATGCAAGTAAATGGAAGGTATGAATTAAGTATATTACGGAAATCGGAAAGAAGCCAAGTGAATTCAAAAGTTACGAAGAAGGGGGTATAAGTAAAGTTTTGAGCATTAAAGATAGGGTATAGTGATACAATACGTACATAAAAAGTAAACAAACCCGCGGATGCTGCAATCACTATGAAAGCTGTGGTACAAATTACTTTTTCGTGGCTGCGGCGCGTTTCGACTTCGGAACCATGGGTTTCTCAGTAATAGGTTTCCTCTGAGTGCCGAGAGTGTGTAAGTACATTAAATTACAGTATAAGATTTACTAAGTTGTAAGTGTATTAAATATGTATTCTTGGAAAAAGGGATATGATGAAAAATTCAACAAAAGACACCTAAATATATTTACGAAATGTTTTTCAGCTACTAGCCTTTTATACATCTTATAATTCTTTCTATAGGTAGGTCTGGCGAGAATTACTTTGAAAACTAAAATATTTATCTTATAAAACTCATTCCAACTTAAAACGTGAAAGTCTTAGCACGCGTGGAAATAAGCAAATTCAGCTCGAAATACCTACCTATTTTGAAAAAGGTAATCTAAAGTTTTCATATTATAAACTAAATAGTATTTGACTAAAGGCTAGTGAGGTAACTTATTTAAAGTCATCTACACTAATATTATAAAGAGAAAATATTTGTATTTTTGTTTGTTTGTAATGAATAAACTCAAAAACTACTAGGCCGATCTTAAAAATTCTTTCGCCATTAGAAAGCTACATTATCTGCGAGTAACATAGGCTATATTTTATTTTATAAAAAAAAGCATTCCGTAAGATATTTGGGTTTTTCGGGTACGCGAAAAAATTCCCTCAGGACGCGGGTGAAACCGCGGGAAACGGCTAGGTTAAATATAAAGCTTCTTTCTTTTACGTGTGGCTAACTCTGGTTTCTGAGTTTTCACATTGCCTGAGAGCCTTAGGGATGACCTAACAATACTTGTCCTAAGACAAGAACAGGGTTTTAATTTTACATGCAAAGCAAAGAAAAATTAAAAATAATTATATTAAATTTTATGTTTACGATGAACCTTTCATCGTAAACATAAAATTTAAAGGAGAAAACGTTTTTAAAATAATCGTGATTAAAAGATTTAAGACATATTTGTATAATATCTAATCGACTAATGCATTTGCAGAATACGTATAACATGACAGCCGTAATAATTCTATGAATGTTCTCTTTTACATAAACTTTCAGTAAAGCAGAATAACTTTTTGAAATGTATAAACGAGAACTGCTGAAATTTGATATTTCATTTTTATGGTACTAGCGTATTTGTGGATCAAACATATAGAAGTTTATTACCAAGAACTAAAACTAGAGAATGTTAAAGAATGAGACTAAGCAAAAATGAAGAATTTTAAAGAATTGTCCTACCGAAAATGGCCTTCTTGATGTGTTTCGATTCTTCTAATTTCATTCCTACCCACGTAAGTTTACGAGCAGTAATATAAAGCCATTTTATTATGCTTATTACTTCCAATCTGACCCTAGTTTTGGGGGACCCCTTTGCCATTTTGTCCTCAGAAATACGTTCGATCCTATTATCTCATTGCCACAGTTCTAGTTTTATCAATGATCTTTGCTTTGCAGTGCATGATGATATGATGTATGTTTTTGTAGTTCAAATTCTCAATATGAAGTTCAGTGTTCTCTAGGTGTATGCTTCAAGCAAACGCCAATATTCATTTTCTGTTTCTTTACACGCGCTTCCTACACTTAAGTAGATCCCGCATAAAAATATGTATTAGATAGCCATGATAAAACCATTAGGTATAAAATAAACTTGACTGAGATAACGCGTATTACTATGCCTATTTGTTTCTGATGACTTATAATGAATAAAAATAATATAAAGCCGCTCATCAGTTGGTAGCTCCACATTTTATGTAAAAACTCTATACATTGCATAAATGTGCATAAATGTGCGCGTTGGATTGGGAGGTCTCGGGTTCGATTCCCGGGTCGGGCAAAGTGTTATTGGGATTTTCCGTTAGGAAATTCTCAATAGCAGCACGGAGTCTGGTAATGTGCCCGGTACGGCAATAGGCTCGCCCCCTATTACGTGGGACCTAAAAAATTCATGGCGAAATGTGGGTGTAATATTACACCTCTGCCTACCCCATCGGGAATACAGGCATGCGACTATAAATAAAAGAAAAACATTATTTTAAAGTCCCGTAAAAGGTAATCCTTGTGAATCTTCTAAATCCAAAAGGTTGGAAGTAACACAAACCTTTAAATTTCAAATAGTACTCGCGGTCAAACAAATGCAATACGTTTAAAAAATGTTATATTCAGCTACATAACCAGGTAGAGTGAAAACGTTAAATAAACCTGAAAAATAAATACTGGGTGCTGGCATGGAAGTTTCAAGACTGGCCGTTATTATATCAAAACTTTGTACTTATAAACTTGATGTACTTATTTTAATTTTAAGCTCTCTCTTTTTTCGCTATCATCTTTACGTGCTGAAAGTATACCTTTCTCGATGGTAAACCAGTCAGTGTATGCCCCGTTTATCCACACACAAGCTCTAGAATCCTCATAAAGGGATTTCAGAGCTCGAATAAGGCTGCTTTCCACCCCATTAATTGACAGCACCGACCACATTTGATTCCTCACCACTTTATCGTAAGCCTTTTCCAAATCCACGAATGCGCCTATTGCACAATAGACCGTTTGACCTTTGGCCAAAACCTTTTCGGCTATGCTTCGCAAGGAAAAAACCTGACTCGTACATCCCATACCCTTTCGGAATCCCGCTTGTACATCCCATATTTTCTTGTCGGTTACTTTCATAACTTTTTCATGTCCTAAATTGATGAAATATTGATTGGAATTATTTTCGATTTATTTTAACAAAATTCTACAAACACCCTCAACATAAAGTTGACACTCAAAATAAAGACTAATAAAATCATAAGATTATTGAATTACATTAATGAGACATCTCTGAATTACTATATTGAATAAACAGATTTTCGGTGATATTAAAATCAATCAATGAATGTATAATCCATATACAAGTAAAATATGAGATACTGTGCAAAGCGGACTGTATTTCGCTTAAATGTGGCATGGTTCATTACAAAACTGTAAATTCCGACAATCCTGCGCGCGCCCTTCAAAAAGTGCGTGTTCTATTTCTGTCAATTGTGTCAGTGCATCCGCTTGTGCGCCAGCGGCCGTAAGGCGCGGCAATCAGGAGGCGCGGGAGTGGGGCGCTGGTGCTGTGCGCAGCGTGTCACAGACATTCTTATATTATTTATTTAAATGGATTTTTACTTTGTTTAATTTTATCTGTGTAAACGTATAATACGTAGACTAAAGAAAACTTTTTGTGAAGCATTTTCTCTTTTATTCGTTGCATTAAAATCGTTGTAATGTTATCAACAGTTAACATAAAAATCTGAAGACCCTATCTATAATAAAGTTGTAAATTAAACTTTCATTGCTTTTAATACCAAACATTACATCTTAACAATCGTATTTAAGGAAACGGAAGCATAAACAAAATAAACACAAAAGTATATCTTGTTAAACGTTGTATGCAAGAAATTAATTAATCAGTTAACTTTAGTTAACGTCACACTTGCGAATTTCTTTGCTTCATTAGCGAGAGTTGGAGCTTAAACTGAAGACGGACTCTAATTCTAACTCCAATTAACAAATGTGGAACTTTTGCCTCGTCACTGAGGTCAATTAAGAAATATCCTGCCAAGAAAGTAACGATAATTAGACTAATTTATCTTCGTTAAATATGCTGAAAAATATAACTATAGAATATTTAAACGAGAAGTTCGTTATATTCTCAGCGAAATAGTCCAAACGTGTATCCGATAAATGCTCGAAATAATTTATTCGGCTTTATCAATAGTCTTTCTAAGCATCAGTGTCCCATTAAAGGAATGAAGTGACTATGAAAAATATGGTATGTTAACTATTTTTTAACGGCACGGTGGATACATCGTTATTTATTTAAAACGAGTAATTGAACATACTAAATATACCAACATGAATTACAACAGATCAAGTAGACTCATCAAATAAATGAATATTTCATTCTATCATTTATTGTATCTGCGGCAGTGTCTTTATTAGGTTACTTTTCTCGACTTTTTAGGGTTACGCGTGATAAAAAAATGCTTGTTCGTACAACAAAGAACAAAGTTTTTTTTTTATATAAGTGACTATAAAATGTCCCAAGTTTAGTAACGATGAAATTACTCGCATAAGCGGCGTATCTGTTTGAATATCTAACATTTTAGATGGACTAATATTCTATATCTTTTTCTTGACTAAACCACAAACAAAATAGGGACGATGCTTGGTAATTATGTAACGTATGGCACGTTACAATCACATAATATGATTTTATTTAAAAGTACAGCAGCACATGGAGAGGATGGATGACGGAAGACTGACCAAGCAGATATATAAGGCAAGTGTGAATGGGACAGGACAGAGGAGAACTAGGCGGACGTTCACTGACCAGATTGGAGCCATCTTAAAAAGCAGACAAGTTAGAAGTACCCTAAACATAAGAGCATGCATGAGGAATTTGATGGGAGTGAATGAAACAAGAGAGATATGTCACGATCGTTGCAAATGTCCGCGAAACAGGCGTGATTCTTTTTATTTATTTATTTATTTAACACTTTATTGTACACTATAAAATGACATTTCATAATGAATCGTTTTACAAACATAGTACAATGGGCGGCCTTATCGCTAATAGCGATTTCTACCAGGCAACCTTTGGATGGAGGTTATTGGTAGGTAAGAAATGGTAGTTGCTAGTGTACCAGTAAATTATGATTATATTTTAAATATATACATTGATATTTAATAAATATTACAATAAATATTACAATTACCTAATCATACATAAATAACTATACATACACATACATAAATAATAATATATAATATATACTTATAATTATATATAAGAAGTGTTATAATGATAGGTAGTGATTCTTGACAAGAAATTTGAACCTCGTTACCGTCTGAGCCTGCCTTATAATTATGAAAAGGCAATGCATTCCATAACCGAACAGCAGTGACACAAAACGATTTATCATAAAATGCAGTTGAATGAACTGGCATCTTCAGTTTCAAATTTTCTGATGACCTTAAATAACGGTTATGCGTATCATGAAGGAATTCGAATCGTCCTTTAAGATAGGAAGGAGTTGAAGGGTAAAACAGTATATTGTACAGCAGAGATAGAATGTGAGCATTCCGGCGATATCGTATGGGTAACCACTTGAGTTGTGTTCGAAATTGTGAGACATGATCGTATTTGCGTAATCCAAATATGAATCGTATACAGAGATTTTGAAGTCGCTCAAGTTTTTCAAGCTGGTTTTCGGCAAGATCTGGATAGCTGACATCTGCGTAATCAATAATGGGTAATAGAAGAGAGTTTGCAAGCGCAATTTTGGTGGCAGTAGGCAGAAAGTTCCTAAGTCTTCTTAACGAGCCTGCCGCAGCAAACACCTTACGACTTACTTCTTGGACCTGCGAGCGCCAAGAGAAAGTAGAGTCAATAGTTAAGCCCAGGTTCTTCACTTTATCCTGAATGGGAATAACAGTGCCATTGAAAATAATGTCAAGAAGTTGTGACCAGTCGATTTTCGTTATCATTCTCGAACTACCAACAACGATAACCTGAGTTTTCGAGGGATTTACTTTTAGTCCATAGGATTTACTCCAGCTGCTGATCTGTGCAAGATCACTGTTGATTGTATCTACAGAATGTGATAACCGTACGAATGGTGACTGCGTGTAGATTTGGAGATCATCTGCATAAAGGTGATAGGAAGAGCGAAGATTATTTGATATAGAATTTATAAAAATTGCGAAGAGTAAAGGAGACAACACGCCACCCTGGGGCACACCAACAGTAGTGTTACACCAAGACGAAAGTGAATTTTCAATGCGTAAACGTTGTCGGCGGCCACACAGGTAACTACGAAACCAACCAATCACCGTAGGAGATATGTTAAGAGAGCAAAGACGGCTAAGTAGTATGTCAAGATCCACTGTATTAAAGGCGTTGCTAAAATCTAGCAGAGCAAGGATTGTGAGCTGTCCGCCTTCCATACCAGCCCTTATGTCATCCGTAATATTGACAAGGGTTGTAGCGGTGCTATGACCCGAACGGAAACCGGATTGGAATGGATTAAGGAGATTATTTTTAGTTAGGAATGAGTTGACTTGACTGTGGACGAGACGTTCGAGGACTTTGGACAGGAATGGTAAGATAGAAATAGGGCGATAGTCAGAGAAGGATGAAGGATGGAGAGTTTTCGGGATGGAAGTTATTAGGGCATCCTTCCACATTGATGGGAATTGACCACTGGACAGGGAGTAATTAAGGATGTGAGTAATTATGGGCAGGATTAAATCGAGGATTGGAAGGAGCATATTACGGCTGACACAGTCGCTACCAACTGCGTTGGAAGTTATTGATATTATGTTCTTCTTAACATCACTATCGGTGAAATGATTAAAGACAAATGATGAATAACTAGTGGTTGGCAGAGTTGAAAGATAATTTATGGTGCTTTCTTTAGTAGTCCTATCAATATTGGACAAGGCAGAGAAATGTTGATTAAGCATATCAAAATTGAAGTCATTGGGATTAACGTGTTGACGTGGTTTGCCGACCCCCAGGGTTTTAAGAAACTTCCAGACCTTCGCTGGATCTCCGTTATTCACAGAATTATGGATGTGTTGGCGTTGTGCGTCCCTACACACTTTATTGCAGTGATTCCTGATCGCAACATATTTTTTGAGGTTGTGATCATCAGGCCTAATTTTGTATTTAAATTTTGCTGCAGCTTTTTTGTGTAAAAGCTGTTTGATGCTTTCAGTGAGCCACGGTGAGGAAGGATGTTTTATTTTTATAGGTCGAATTGGTGCATGCTTATCATATAGATCTGTGATATTAGATGTAAAGATGCTGACCTTTTCATCAATAGATTCGACATTGAAAAGTGAAGTCCAGTTGATATCACTGACATCTCATCATCTTAGGTCAAGTCTTATTTTATTTTAACAGACACCGCACATTCACTTAATTTTTAAATTGTTTTAACAGTATTTTTAATGTATGTATATATCGGTTTGTAAGTATTTTTGTCTTTCAATAACTCTTCGAGTGGCGGCGGGCGGGAGAAAGAATCGCACTTAATGTTCACTTCACTGAGTTTACTAGCCAACACTAATCTGTCAAGCAGGAAGTTTTGACAGTCAAAGATAAGATAGAATAGAATAGAATAGAATAGAATATTCTTTATTGTACACCATAAAACATTTTATGACATTGTTATTACAAAATTTACAAATTGTACAAAAGGCGGCCTTATCGCTAAGAGCAATCTCTTCCAGGCAACCTATTGTAGACAGGAACGATGTAAGTATTAAAGTTGTGTGTGGTGCAATTAAAAATATCCAGAATAAACAATATAATAAACTTATAAATAAGGGACCTACACATACATATAAATTCATACATACTATCGTCAATATACCTACATATATACAAAATTCAATATACTTACACATATACTATATATAAAATACATACTAGGTATAACCACATTCTATGTTATCAAATGGATGAAAGGTAGTGCGTTTTTAACATAGCTTTAAATATTTTAAGAGATTTTGCGCTTCGAATTTCTAAAGGAAGTCCATTCCAGAGGCGCACAGCTTGGACAGTAAAAGACTTACCAAAAAAACTTGTGGAATGCATTGGCATTTCCAGCGTCAAATCCTCGGACGACCTCAAGGACCTTATATGTGTGTCATTAAGGAACTTAAAACGTTCTTTGAGATATAAGGGGGTACAAGGATTAAACAAGATATTATACAATAAAGTGAGAATGTGAGTATTTCTGCGAAGTCGAATCGGTAGCCACTTGAGCTTATTGCGGAATTCTGAGACATGATCATATTTGCGTAGCCCAAATATAAATCTTATACAGAAATTTTGGAGACGCTCAAGTTTGTTTAGTTGCTCCTCGGTGGGGTCAAGATAGCTGACATCGGCGTAGTCAAGGATTGGTAGAAGCAAAGACTGTACAAGCGCAATCTTAGTGGCAGTTGGCAAGAAATTGCGTAGCTTACGTAAAGACCCAGCTGATGCAAAAAGTTTTCTGCTCGTTTCTTGTAGCTGTGGTCGCCAAGACATGGTTTCATCTATGTAAATACCAAGATTTTTTACATTTTTACTAAACGAGAGCACTTTTCCATTGAAATTAATGCTTGGCAAATCAGACCAGTTGATTTTGGACACCATTCTTGGGCTGCCAATAATAATCAGCTGCGTTTTGTCCGGATTGACAGTGAGTCCAAATTTCTGCGTCCAGTCACAGATTCGCGCCAAGTCCGTGCCAATCGTTGTACAAGCGTCTGCTAATCTACTCAAGGGAGCTTGCGTATAAATTTGCAAATCATCTGCGTAAAGATGGTAGGATGAAAGTAATTTGTTTGAAATAGAATTAATAAATATAGCGAAGAGTAAAGGGGATAGCACGCCACCCTGTGGAACACCTGCAATCGTATTGGACCAAGCGGAATAGGTATCATCAATGCGTACACGTTGCCGGCGTCCAAACAGGTAACTATGAAACCAGTCAATTGCCGATGGAGATATGTTAAGAGAGCGTAGAATACCAAGTATGATGTGCAAATCCACGGTGTTAAACGCATTGCTGAAATCAAGTAAGGATAGAACCGTTAGATTGCCACAGTCCATACCTAGCCTGATATGATCGGTAACGTAAACTAATGCAGTAACGGTACTGTGCCCTGGACGGAAGCCTGACTGGTATGGATTTAAAAGGGAATTTTTACAAAGGAAGGAACTAAGTTGTGAATGGATAAGACGTTCTAGGACTTTCGATAGGAAGGGTAATATGGATATGGGACGGTAATCTGCTAAAGTAGAAGGCTTAGGTTTTTTAGGTAGGGGAATAATAAGTGCTTCTTTCCACGCTGAGGGAAAGACACCGAGAGAAATAGACTTATTAAGTATATTGCATAGGACGGGAAGGATTTCATCAAGGATGGGAAGGATCATTTTACGGCTGACACAGTCATTACCAACTGCATTAGAAGTAATTGCAAGTATACTCTTTTTAACATCACATTCGGCAAATTGCGAGAAGATGAAAGGAGAATAATCAGGTGTTGGTAAAGTTGAAAGATGCTGCAGGGTATTACTTTTTATATTTCCATCAAACTTGGACGACGAGGAGAAATGTTTATTAAGTGAATCAATGTTGACATTATTAGGAATGATTTGTTGCTGAGTCTTACCAACCCCTAAAGTTTTTAGAAATTTCCAAACTTTTGCTGGATCACCGTTTTCGACGGATTTATGAACATGTTGGCGTTGTGCTTTCCTACACATCTTATTGCAGTGATTTCTAATAGTTACGTATTTATCAACATTTGAAGGAGTTGGCTTTTGCTTCATTAATGACTTTGCGGCACATTTCTTAGCCATAATCCTTTTAATATCATCCGTTAGCCACGGTGCTGGTAAATGCTTAATTTTAATTGCACGCACAGGTGCGTGCACGTCATATAATTGCAGCAATTGGTTTGTAAATATGTTGACTTTAGTGTCGACGCAATCTGTGGAAAACAGTGATTCCCAATTGATGTTATTGGCATCCTCGCGCAATTTTTCTTGATCCATGCCACCAAAATTGCGTTGCAGAATTATCTTTGGCTTCGACTTCGGTGGGCGTATATTGTAAGAAAGATAGATAAGGTCATGGTAAGAAAATGCGTCTGCTGAGCATTGGCCATGCCTATGAACGTAATTAAAAGAAGATACCAGAATGAGGTCAAGTAGAGAAGGAGAAGTATTAGGAAAATGATGCGTTGCATCAAGATTTAAAATTGTCATATTGCAGGATTCTGTAACTCGTCGAAAAGACGTAGTTCGAGAGTCCTGCTTGAGAAGGCAGGTATTAAAATCACCCATTATAATGGTGTGTTCATAAGAAGGAGTGAAGTTTTCCAGGATTTGCTCAAAGGAAGAAAAGAAATTTATACGACTGGAAGGAGAATAATATACGCCCAATAAAACTTTGGTGTGATGAAGTTCCACTTCTAAAAAGAGATGTTCGCCCGCATTTGACGGTGGTGGCTGCGAAGACATAGAGACTATCTGATAAGGAAAATGAGTACGTAAGTATATGGCAACACCGCCACCACCGCCAAGCGCACGATCATTCCTAATTAGTTGGAAACCTGGAAGCAAATAAGAAGTTGATGGGAGGCATGGTTTCAACCATGACTCTGAGACAAGAATGGCATGTATATTCTTGCAGTCTAAGTTGGCCAGCATATCTGGGAAATGAGCAGGAATACTCTGTGCATTTATATGGACTACATTAAAGTGCTTGGGTACGTCCGAAAACTGAGTCTGAAGAATGTCTCCCAGAGATGGTACACTAACGATAGATAAGATGTGCAACGGTTCCTTGAGTTCCTTCTTGGGATTCACAATGTGGGCATGTATTGCTTGTAATAATGCCAAGTCTAGCAAGGTGTGACGGAGCAGTATTATGGCCAAAGCGCAATCTATTTATCGTAGTGATAAAGTCTCGGCTGGCTTCCTTCAATCTATTGTACCAGGGTCTAACAGGTAATTCTTCTTGTATACGGCCGTAAAATTTTCCTTTAGTGTCTTGGTCTTTCTTCCACAATTCTAACCATAAGTTCCAAACATTTTCATTAATACATTGCAAGAAGTCAGTCATAGGAATGTCCATTGCATTCCTAACATCAATAGCATTACTACCTTCATATGCGGTTTTATCAACTATTTCATTGCCAGAGATACTTCGGTGTGAAGATACCCACAGAAAAGCAATGCTTGTGTGCTTGAGGTAATATTGATAAATTATTTCTTTGATGAAATATAGAATATAATTTGTCGTAAAAGAAACTGTAAGGTTAGTTAAGGCTTTAATCAAACTCAGTGAATCAGAAACAATCAAAAAATATTTGCTATTGTTAATTTGGCGCATATATTTTAATGCCTGATAAACCGCATATGCCTCTGCAGTGAATATGGTGCATGTATTGTGTAGAACAAAGCTTTAAGAGAATTGAATTTGTGGATCATATATAGCAGCACGCACATAATCACTTCCTTTACTGCCATCAGTGTAAATAACATAATAATTCTTATTATCTGCCATAAACTATAACATATCTAAATTGTTATTGATGGGATTTTGCAATTCTTTAATGGGATGTGTAATACACTGATATAAGAAGGAGTAACATGGCCATGGGCATTGTTTTCTAATGCCAGTAAAACTGTTTTCTGTTTCCAGCAATATTTTGGACAATGTTGGGGATTTACCATTTAAGAGAATCTCGCCTGTTGTTAGAGATCCAGGATTTCTACATACAGAAAATAACAAAAAAATAATCAACAAAATAGTACCTATTTTGTTGATTATTTTTTTGTTATTTGCAGCAATTAATTTAAGACAGAATCTCTCTGCAAGAAGAATGCGTCTCAAAATTAGGGGCATTATTTTAGTCTCCACTTCCATGGCCCTTATGGGAGTAGAGCACATTGCACCAGAAATTGTTCTCAAAACCCTGTTCTGCAATAGATCTAGTTTATTTACATGAGTACTATTTATATACACTAATGAGCTATAATCAAAATGGCTTCTAACTATACTTTTATACAAAGTTGACAATATTTTCGGGTCAGCTCCCCATGTAACACCTGCAAGACATTTTATTATATTTAATCTCTTAAGAGCATTTTTTGTTATAGTTTTAATATGTTCCTCAAAGGTTAATTTCCTATCTAATACTATTCCTAAAAACTTCTTCACATTCACTGGATTTATAAATTCTCCGTTATATATTACTTTTGAATATGTGTTCTCATTTCCAAATATCATGGTACTACTTTTGGAGGGATTAATTTTTAAATGTAGCACATCATTGTAATAATGAAATAGTTGGGAAAAAGCTCTGTTAATATTGTCTATTGCAATTTCTACATTATAATTACTACTGTACAAAACAATATCATCAGCAAATTGCAAAATATCTACATTACTATTTACAAATTTACAGATTTCACTTGTATATATATTGTATAACAAAGGAGATAGTGTAGCACCCTGCATTGTACCTTTAGATGCACATTTTGGACCATGTAATGTATTATTATGCCTTACATAAAGTGTTCTACTATTCAAAAAATTATATATCCATTTACATAGTTGACCAGGCACACCTAACCTAGACATAACTTGTACAAGTATAGACGGATCTAGACTGTCAAAAGCACCTTGAACATCTAAAAATACACAAACAGTGTGTAACTTATTGTCCTTTGCATGTTTCAGGTCTGAAATGAAGGAAGTGTAGCTGTCTGCACAACTTTGCCCTCGACGAAATCCATATTGTGCATGCGGAATGATGCCGTTAGATTCCATATACCAATCCAAACGATTTTTAATCATGTTTTCAAATAGTTTACCTAGACATGAAGACAGTGATATTGGTCTATAAGAGCTGGCAAGTTCGAGAGGTTTATCTGGTTTGAGTATCGGAATGACACATTGTTTTTTCCATGATAGTGGAATACATTTACAATGCCAAAGTAAATTAAGAATATTAAGAAATATTTTTTGTGCTGATTCATCTAAATTTTTAATAGTACAATAGGGAAAATCATCTAAACCAGGTGTAGTGTCTTTCCGAGATAACAAACTCATTTTAAATTCAGACCATGTAAAAGGATCGAGCAAAAATTTTGAATTTGGATTATCATTATTTAATTCGAAAATATTGCCTAAACTATAAATATTATTAAGATTGCTATTGACAGATAATTCATCTAGAAATTGAGAAATAAACTCATTTTTATATGATTTATTACCAGTTCCTATACCTTTGAACATTTTTAGAAGATTCCAAATCTTACTTATAGGAGTAGTTCTATTAAAAGTGTTACATAAGCTATTCCAACATATTCTCTTTTGTTCTGATATGGTTCTTTTTTTAAGTGCATCCTTTCTTTTATAATCTAAATAGTTCTCCATAGTAGGATCACTTCTATATAGTTTCAATGCATTGTAAGAGGAAATAACACTTTTTTCACAAATGTCATTCCACCAAGGAGCTGGAGGTCTACTTTTGAAATTATTTGGTTTATTAAGTTTAGGAATTGTCTTAACTTTTAAATTATCCAATCGAGAACAAAAATCATTATAGGTTGAAATATAATCATATAATTTTAGAACTAAATCATTAAATATTGTTTTAGAAATAGTTTTAAACGTTTTCCAATCTGCTTTGTTATATATAAACCTATCATTAGGAGGATTAATATAATATTTATCTATATGTAGTGAAAAATCTGTTATTGTTGGGTAGTGATAGCTGCCCATGGCATCATCATGTACAGACCACTCGCATATTGATGCGAGGTTAGCACTAATAAAGCTTACATCAATTGCAGATGGATTTCGTCTCGGGTTGTCAACAGTTGTAAAACTACCATCATTTAATATACATAAATCCAAGTCATCAATGATATTAAATAAATCCTGACCTCTGCTCTTAGTGGATAGACAACCAAAAGCGATGTGGTGTGCATTAAAGTCACCACTGACAAATATAGGCTTTGGAAGATCATTGATAATATTACGTAATCTATTGATCCGTATATGTCTACTAGAAGGAGGACAGTATACACAAAGAATAGTCAAGCTACCATGCACCGTAGATAAGGACAGAGCTACAGTTTGAATTTCTTCATAAAATCTAGTGTTTAAAACTTTGTACTTTAAATATGGCTTAATTAGTATTGCTACACGATTATGTGTATTTTTAGATTTTTTTATATAAATATTATATCCAGGTATTCTAAAACTATTGTCTTTAAACCATGTTTCGTTAAGTAAGCAAATGTCAATATTTTGCTTTTGTAAGAATTGAGTCAGTAAGGGTTTTTTATTTTTAGCACTTTGAATGTTATACTGAGCAATACGTAGCTTAGACAGTGTATGACTTGGATCCATTCTTTGAGGTTTTTAATAAGTGTTTCTCTAATGTTATTTACAGTGGTAGGCGTATTATCGCCCTTATTTCCCAGTTCCACCAACGTCTGTACCAGGGCCATAAGTACATCGTTGTTGGCAACTATTTGGGCTTTAATGTCTACTTTAGGAGAGACATCTCTAGAGTTATTTACACTATGTACAGTATTATTTACAGATGTATTTACAGACTTATTTACAGATGTATGTACAGACTTATTTACAGATTTATTTACAGAGTTAATTGGTTTTATTTTTGGAGGTGGCAAGGGTGGAAATTCAATGTTATCACTTGTGTGTTGTTTTGTCATTGTAGCACTTGCATATGTTATCTTATTTTTCTTTTCTAATATTTTATTCAACTTAATTGGACATAATCTCGAAATTGCAAGATGAGGCCCGCTGCAATTGCAACAGCAGATCTCTGTTGGTCTATCACATTCTTTATATAAATGCTCACCTCCACAAATGGAACATCTTTGCTTGCCATTGCATATCCTAGCGGAGTGGTTAAATTTAAAGCAACGGAAACATTGCTGTAATGGGGGTATATATTCAAAAACTCGGTATGAAAACAAATCATATTGTACATTGTCTGGAAGAATATTCGATAGAAAAGTAATGCTAACTGTTTGTAGTGGAACTCGCTCTTGTCCTACCTTCTTTGTGAATCTTCTTATTGCTATTATTTATATAATAAATTGATGATAGTTTTGTATATAATTCTTTGTTTGAAATGTTTGCTGGTACAAATCTGATTATGCCTGTTTTTTTCTATTTGTGCAGCCGGAATAAATGCTTTCAAGCCATGTTTGTTGAGAAAAGCGCTGTTATTAATAAAGTTATTGGCCGTATTATATTGTTTAAAAATTATTGCTATTTTGTTGGCGTTTATCCTTTGTATAGCCGTCACCCCCTTTTATCTCACTGGAAAATATGTGATTGAAGTAGATAGGTCTCTTATTGCCTATTCTATCTTTATTGTTTGTTGCTTCGATAAATACTTTAAAATCTACACAAGTCGCATTTTCGGGATAGAGTCGTTTATAATTGGGTTTGATATATGTTGAGTAATCAAAATTCTCACCGCCGCCGCAATACCACAGTCCTTTTAAATTTTTCCGTCTCCAGCCTCAGGCCGAGGACGTTTATGTGAGGTGGGCGGGTTATCCCCGCCCCCCTCATTTCCCACCATTTCCACGGGTTTGCACACCTATCTCTATTATTTTTTGACCAACTTTTAATCGAAAAGCACTGAATTAAAAAAAATTTAATTTTAAATAAATATTTAAAATTAAAAATTGAAGATTTTCTGAATCGCGCCTTTTTAAGGTTCCCACCAGAATCCCCAGACAATTGAGAATTAAGACTGTCGGCAAGTGACGGTATACTGCTAAAGCTGTCATCTATACTACATAATGAGTAGAAACTTTCATCATCACTAATGCTATTAGTATCAATGGCTGCAAATAATATACTTAAATATACCTAATAGGATTATCTAAAAAAAAAATATATATATAAAAAGATAAATAAACAAAAAATTCAAAAATTATATATACTACGACTGAAAACTGAATATTGATTCAAAGCTACCAACAATGCACCACCTGCCAGTAGTGCCAAGAGTAGAAAATGACGATGTACATCAAATACATATTATTTCGGGGGAATAAAAATGATATAAATAACAAAAGATAGAAACAAGAAAATTAATTGGTCCGGGAAGTAACAAGAACATTAAAAGATATAATTAATAGTAGCTAGCAAGATATACAATTATATAGATGAAAAATATAATAAAGGAAGTATATGTACACAGTCTAAAAGGCCCTGTACCCATACAAGTTACAATGTTACAAAGACAACAGATGACAGCTGACGGATGTGACAGCTGACAGATATTAAAAAAACAGTGAGAAATAAAATATATCAACACCCGCAGTAAATACTTAGTAATTATAAAATTATTATGATAGAGAGGGAAAGAAATATATAAGTAAAGTGGAGCATATAAGTGGGTACAAAGCAAGGAAAATATAATGATAGATACTACTTACTACCCGGACCAGAAATCAACCAAAACAAGCGAAAGTTATTTCCTTTGGGCTGTAGTCTATGTATGTATGTTTAAAATTATTAAGTCTAGCCGCTCACTACGCCTACATTCGTAGTTGGCCACAGCCCTTACGCCCAACATTAATTTAATCGCCCGCAAAATAGATTTCTGTTAGTCAATTATTACTCATAATCATAAAGTCGGCCTAACTAAAGATAGTGATGTTCAGCAATCGTGCTCGTTTGGTCACTTCGTACCAGTCATTTTAGCAGGTGCTGTTTATTTAGTATCACCAGCTTTAGTTTACGTAAAATAGGTATTGAACTATATAGGAGCTAAGGACAAAATCTTGCACATAAGGAAATGAAAAAAAAATGATGCTGCCTCTGTAAATGTCTCTTTAAAAGAAGAAAGGATTTTTTCCTTTTTCCGTGGTTTCGACTTTAGTTGGAAAGAAATGGCTGAATTTATTCTCCTCCCAATTTGGACGGACAATGAATGGCCATATTCGAATTAAAACTTGTCAAAAAAACATTACGTATACCTAAGTGTTTAAAAACTATAAGTTCTGCTTGTTTTTCTTAATAACTATGCCCTTTTCCGACTGCTATTTATATCTTTTTCAAGCTCGGCGCCATAACAAAATACAAAATGAACGAGATTTTTTTAAGAATGTTTTGTAAACTAGCATTCGTTTTTAAAAATAGTGTTCCTGCTCGCTATTATAAACGCCAGAGCGTCGAGTGAACAGCGGGTTGTTTGAAAACCTTCAGTTAGACACAATGTGTTCGTTGCATGACAGACTCTAATCTCGGCCTTGTACCTCGAATGAGATAAGCTTTTGAAGACGCCCGAAAGAGCTCATTGAATTACTGTGAATAAACTACGATTTAGGTACTCGTTATCACAGTCCGTTTGCGCGTCCATTTTAAATCTACCCACATTTGTTCAGTAAAGGTCTAATAAACACATATCTCTAATTTATGTGGCTTTTAGTTATTGGGCGATCCGCTTGGATAGCTGTTATTACGAGCAGTTGAATTTAGTTAATACATTTGACCACAACACCGTAAAACAATATCGATTATCGTAAAACGTTATAATAATATGTATTAATATTGATTACATGTCTGCACGTAGATGTTGAGCTGCATCATGTTTTATCATATAAATAATACTAGGCGAAAATATAAAAAGGTAGGATTTTGTAAAACAGCTGGCTCTAGAACAAACAGAAGGGACAAATTTCTAGAAGTGCCTACCTTTAGTAATTATTTCGGTGAAAGAAGTAGAAAATATTTAGTGCCAAAAATTTATAATGAAATATCAATGAGCAAAACTAAATTAGGAGTAACAAAAGGGTTATTTAAAAGACGATTAAAAATGTATCTTCTACAAAATTTTATAAATAATATTGGGAATTAAATTAAATTGTAATGTCAATGTATGATCTTTTGTAAACCTACTATGTATATTGGTGGAGGGTAAGATAGGTTTAGTTTTAGTATGTAATAATAGGCTGCGTGTTTGTTAAATCACCTAAATTATTAAACGGGAGCTACAGCTGCCAACAAAATCGATTATTGCCAACAAACTGTTTTACAGTTTGGCAGATGTATTTATATGTGAACAAATTTGTTAATATTATGAATAAAGCTTATTATTATTATTATTAAAAAGTGTATTTAGATTAAAAACGAAGTCGTCGTCGAAGCACACATATACTCACCATAAGCGAGCGAGTATTATGACAGTGAGTCGTGTCATGGTGGGTTTTGCTTTCTTCGATTGTACTTTTGAGTAGCAAGGGAAAGCTTCACTAGATTAAAACTAGCATCACCACACCAAAACCACTGTTACATCTTGTAAGGCTAGGAAGCGTGCCTCGGGCTCGAAGGTGAAAGTCTCAGATCCAACCGGGATAGTACCGCGGCGATGTTATTGACAGCAGCGGACCTAGCTGCATGTGTCCAGAAAGTCTTATCAGTCCTGCTTTTTGGTTGCTGTGTCCCATTCGTATAAACTTAGTTGAGAAATACCGAGTATAGATATGTATGCCGTTTTTCTTATAGCAGTGGCAGTTTCCCATTAATCATTGCACAAATCCAAACATCAAATTAACACAGCACCAGCAGCGTTAATGTTTTCACCAATCTTTGTTCTAAAACGTATCTCGCAGTTAATTTATCTTTGTTAAAAACTTAATTATGTCAGGAACGAGCAGTGGACACGCTGACGTGAAGACAATGCCTTCATTGTTATTGTTTACAAAGGAATCTCCTCCGCTTTTCACTTTCGCATTAAGTGTTGTTTCAATGACATAATGTAATTTAATAACATAAATTAATTAGCGCATACAGAAGTTTGACTAATCACCATAATAATATTACTCATTTCTAACTTAACTAGTGAAGAAATAACTGAATCATTAACAACAAACAATATTTAGTAAATTATTCAGAGGGCTCCGGGGTTCAAAGCGTCACATAAGCATCCATGTCGCAACTGGGACAACGCTAAGTTGATGAAGATTTGATAAATTCTGTGCCTCCGGTGAAAACTGATACAACTTCAAAATGTCAACTTTTCAGTAGAGCAATTTAAAGTTTTATTTATTTTCTATTTCATATAAAAATATTGTTATCAATAATTTTACAAAAAAACTTAATGTGAAATAAAAGTTGCATCGTTATTCTTTAATATTACAGGATTCTGTAACATTTTATTACAAAATCAGGAAAATATTACAGAAAAACTGTCAACTATATCAAAGTGCACCAACATGATGTCTGTGTAAACTAATGTATGTTAAGTTATATCAACTTACAGGACACATGCAATTCTCGTGAACACTGATATCATTACATATGTTTTAGTATAAACACCGATATTAATAATTGATTCAAAAAAAAATATTGTAGAACAAAACTAATATAACTTTTTGTTAAAAATCTAGTCTAGAAGCTTAAAATTTTCCTAATTTAATATTTGGTAGCGCCATCTATCTTTTCCCTTGCTAGTTAATCACGTCAACGTCAATGGTTCGTCGCTGCTCGGCCAATCCGAGCGATCCTTTTCATAAATCCCCTCCCGAAACGCCTCGCTATTGGCCGCCCTGATCAACGGCGACAGAAGTTTCGAGACGCTGAGGACGTGTCCGCCATACCGTACCGCACCGCACCGCACCGCACCGCCATATATAATTATTACCGCTTACAAGCAAAGAAAACCTAACAAACCCGATCGCGAGTGAAAGTGAAACGAATAGTGTAGTGTAGTGATTCAAGCAGCTTCATCTCGAAAACACCAGGAGACTGCCCTTCTGAGAAGAAGAAGATTGCCATGCAAGATAAGAGGTTCCTTTCTACACCATACTTTCTCTCCCTCTCCAATCCTAGGCGACCAGAACTCGCCATCCTCTAAATACAGTCCACAATATTAATCCTTCTCCAAATCGCCTAGGAACCTTCGGTTTCGGTGTAACGCCGAACCTTTTTTTTTAACCATACGAGTCGGATTCATTTACGTTTTTATACGTTATACCTCTATACCTAGGCAGTTATAGCACCTAGCTATACTCCTAGTCCATTCACATAACCGTCACATGGTTGTTTCCGCCCGCATTAGTAGGTAAACTTTTATGTAGCTACCTACTTACTCAATTATTATTTCTGGAACTATCATAGTTGTCTTGTAAATCTCATATTTCGAGCAACTTTTAATTCCACAGCTCTAAAGTGTTGCCTACTTAGCCTACCTAGGTAAAATAATAGGTACATTAAATACTCTTATTTTGTTTCGTTCTCATTAGCTTATACTTACGTAAGCATGTCACAACAAAAGAAGTCACGCGTGTCGGAAGACAAAAAGATGACAATCTTAGAAGCAAAACGCAATATTTTATTTGAGCGCATTCAAAACATCTATGAATGCTCAAAAACCGCATCTATGTCTGACAGTAATAGCGAAGCATTTCTCAGTTATTGTATGACAGTAGATGGTATTCGAACAGATTTTCATAAGTTGTTAGACGCTTATAACGCAAGATTGCTTTCTGCTAATCCTGATGAAAAACCGAATTATCAGGCGTACACCTCATTCGAAGATCTTTATTGTATTACTAGCTGACCCAGCGAACTCCGTTTCGCCTTTTTAAGAGTTTTTATTTAATTCCCTTTTTTCCAAGCCCCTTTTCCAAAGTTACCATTGACTTAGCGCTTAATCTCTTATCATTTCAGAGTCTATAAATGCTAAACAAACAAACATAGATTTTTATATCTGTATACCGGAGGTATAGTATCCTAAGTCCATTTTTTTCTAAATTCATTTTATGATGTCATTGGAACAACCTCTTATCAATCTACGTAGTGGCAAAGTATTGTAAGTCCAATAAAAAAAACAAAAATGTTAGTAATCGGTGAATATGTTTTAAGTCCGGATCACTTCAGCGGTAAACTATCTCCTCTGGTTTTATGCTTTTGTGTCGCTCAATTGTAAAAAGCGAACGCATCCTAAGTCCAAATAGGATAATGAAATATGAAAGCACCGTTACTGACATTACGGTTATTTCAAGTGATCCTTCAGTTTTGTTAACGTACTAACTAATAATTTATACAAAATGGCATCTCGCAGCCGTATTTTAAAAATACTAGAATTAGCAGAAAATTCCTCAACCGGAGATAAAACTCAAAATACGGGTAAGATTACTTAATTTCATTTTGTAAGGTTATGTTGTATAAAAATCAATGAACGCCTGGAGACGCATGCTTTGGACTTGTGCCGGGGGTGCCGACTGGTAAGCTTTTCCTACCATCTTCTCTACTTCTATAGACCACTGCTGCAATGACCCGTTGGCAGTGGCTACGCAACTGAGCACGGAATACAAATTCCAAATGCGCGTCTCCATACCTGGACTCTAGAGCCTCGATGAGCTGTTCATGTATGGCGTCTTTTCCCACGGACTGTAGCACTGATATTGCACCATCTCGAAACGCTAGGGTGAGTGCATTCTTGGCCTGCTCTCTGTTCTAACTGTTGCTAGAAGAAGCGGCTTCAAACTGCATCCTGAACGCCTCCCAAGATGGGGTACCATCGAAAGGAGGCACTTTAATCAGCACCTGATGAGGCGACTGCGACTGAAGGGACGTTGGCCTTAATCCTCCTGAACTCCTCCTCTATGCGGCTGTGCATCACTTCCGATACTGACGCCTTGTGGGACTGCATCTCTTCCTCAATGGTAGCCACACGAGATTGCACTTCATTGATACACATCTCCATCTCGGCGATCCTACGAGCGTTCTCCGATATATAATTGTGAATCTCATCCTGGCTCTCCATTATCTAGCTAAGCTGAGATTTAAGCTGCTGCGAGTTCTCCTGGAGTTGCTGAGAGTTTTGCTGAAGTTTGGATTCGAGTTGCTGAGTGTTTTGCTGAAGTTCGGATTTGAGCTGCTGCGAGTTTTGCTCGAGTCGAGATTTGAGTTGCTGAGTGTTTTGCTGGAGAGTTTTCACTACCTCTAGAAGCTCCTTTCGTGTGATACAGTAGTTCCTTTCAGGTTAAGACAGCGATTTGTTAAAGAAGGCAATAACAGCCTCCCGATCTCCTTGTCTCTGGGAGAGAGTTCCACCAATACCCACATTGCTTGCGTCTGTGTCAACAATGAATTCCCCATTGACGTCGGGATATGCAAGAATTGGCGCTTCGCATAAACGCGTCTTCAACTCTTCGAAAGCAGTTTGACATTTTTCATCCCAATTAAATGGTCGTTTTTGCTCCGTCAGCTCATGTTAGGGTTTGCGATGCTCGAGAAATTCTTCACAAAACGTCTGTAATAAGAGCAAAGCCCCATAAATGAGCGCACCTGCGTCTTGTCCTTAGGCATGGGCCAATCTTTAACCGCCGAAATTTTGGCAGGGTCCTTCTCGATGCCTTTTTCAGAGACGACATGACCCAAGTAGTTAACTTGTCGCTTGAAAAATTAACATTTTTTAAGACTGAGCTTCAGATTTGCATTTCTCAATCTATTGAGTACACTTTCTAGCTTCGTGAGATGATCATCGAAGTCTCGGCCCATTACAATTATGTCATCAAGATACACCAGACAAGCTTCCCCTAAAAGCCCGGTTTCGAAAGTAGCTGGTGCGTTGCACAATCCGAAAGGCCTAACATTGAAATGCCAAAGTCTGCCCATTGAAAAAGCTGTCTTCTCCTTGTCTTTTGTGTCCATTTCCACTTGCCAGTAACCACTTTTTAGGTCTATTGTTGTGAACCACTTCACTCCGCATAACGTGTCTAACGTGTCATCTATTCTAGGCAAAGGATAACTGTCAAGGATTAGGCCCTTCTCTCAGGCTACTGTCTTGCTGGTCGCACGCTACCCAAGTAGTATATGCGTCGCATTACAAAATGGCGGCGAAAAAAACTTTTAATATTATTTTCGTGCAGGAGGTAGAAAATTTTCCATGTTTGTATAATAATAAGCTGCCAGAGTACGTAAGAAAATATGTTACATAAAAGGCGTGGATTGAAATTTAGAAAAAATCAATATAACAGGTCATTTATAGGTATACATTAAAATACACAATAATTTTATTGCCAAGGAAGCGAAGCAGTAGGGTTATTATTTAGATAGTTGGCAAGATAATTTCTCAGATAAAGATTCAAATAATAATATGATTCTATTGACATTCTATAAAAATTACGACTCGTCCCTCGAGAAATGCCCTACAATTGATATTTTTTTCGATATACGGGTGCACCCAGAATCTTTTTTTATATTTTCGTTTATTCTTGTAATAAGTATAAATACAGAAGAAAATTGTCTTCATCGCTAGAGTCACTAGACATCGTAGTACCAATGTTGTTCTTCAAATGATAAAATATAGTCTCATTAGCGTAGCACCGTGTGCGGTAAAGATTAGAATACCAGTATTCGATCATGGTTTGCATCTCAGTCCCGTAGCATTTCAATAGCTTCGTGAGAGAAGGGCCTTACTGTCTTTCTTGGTTACATCATTTTTGTCGTGTAGACGTCAGTAGTCCTTGACAACTGTAGTGATGACAGCTTGACATGACACCGGCCGTCACACTAAATAAAATAGTCTTCAAACCTCTTTGCTAATTATTGTGTTTGACGACCGGCTAGTTTGTCGTGTAGACGTCAGTAGTCCTTGACAACTGTAGTGATGACAGTTTGACATGACACCGGTCGTCACATTATTAAAAATTCATTTGATGATGAACATTTTAAAATGATAGACTTGAGGCGTCAGAAGAGGAAGGAGTTGACGTTTCCTGAAAATTTACAAATTATGAACCAGAACTTCAGGTACAGATATCCAGGATTTACTACTATATTTGCCTTCATATTGTCATGATTATTATAAAAAATACCATAATCTTCTACTGCATCGGGCTATCCTGACGACGATAATGATTATGAATAAATAAAACGTGTGATTAATGAAACATGATGTTTATTGTACTATGAGAATCAGGACTTAGGATATTCTGTTATTACATGTATATAAGAAAATTCGTCTTATGTGTTTACAGGTAGAATATCCCAAGTCCGTCATTTAATTATTTAATAATATTTTTAATAAAATTATTTTGTAAAAGGAAACTACTACCCTACTATTAATCAACACATAAAATTTTGCTTGAAATTTCACACAATTGTGTTATCAAGTGATTTACGTGAATTGTGTTCCAATTAAGACTTTAAACATGTGCCCTGAACAATTAGCTTAATGTGACTTAAGATTCTTTGCCTCCGGTGTACAGATATATAATATTGAATTCCCCATTCCTTAAAATATCGGAGACGATATCCATATCGACTTTAAACAAAACACCCGTCCGCCATCTTTGATTTTCTATCCGCCATCTTTGATCACGAAATAGATGTTGTATTTGGATTCATCATCCCTTATGTCATCGGAGACGATACCCATATTGATTTTTTAAATTTTTCCATCCGCCATCTTTGATTTCCCATCCACCATCTTGAATCACGAAATAGATATTGTATTTGGATTCCCCACCCCTTTAAACATCGGAGACGATACCCATATTGATTTTTTTAAATTCCCCATCCGCCATCTTTGATCAAGAAATAGATGGTGTTTTTGAATTCCCCATTCCTTAAAATATCGGAGACGATACCCATATTGACTTTTAAAAAAAATGCCGTCCAACATCTTTGATTTCCTATCCGCCATCTTTTAACACGAAATAGATGTTGTATTTGGATTCTCCATCCCTTAAATCATCACAGACGATACCCATATTGATTTTTTAAATTTCCCCATCCGCCATCTTTGATTTCTCATCCACCATCTTGAATCACGAAACAGATGTTGTATTTGGATTCCCCATCGCTTTTAACATAGCAGACGATACCAATATTGACTTTTTTTTAATTTTCCCACCTGCCATCTTTGATTTCACATCCGCCATCTTTGATCACGAAATAGATGTTGTATTTCGATTCCCCACCCCTTAAAATATCGAAGGTGATACCCATATTGATTTTTTAAATTTTTTCATCCGCCATCTTTGATTTCCCGTCCGCCATCTTGGATCACTAAATAAATTTCATATTATAAATCAGCGTCCCGAAAATCTCGAAAACGATACCCATATAGATTGTATCCTATTCGTTTAGCCTTTTTTGCCTTAGACCCAACCCTCCCCCTTCTTGTTTGACCATTTTATTATTTTTGTCTGGCCCCTAAAAGTTGTGGCGTAATTTTATATAGCCTATAGCCTTTCGGAATAATTCGGCTATCAAAGGCAATAATAATTTTTAAAATCCGACTGCTAGTTCCTGAGATTAGCCGACATTATCTTTTAGCTTTTTTAGCCTTTTGCCCGGCCCCAAAGGGTCGATGCGTTATGTTATATAGCCTATAGCCTTCCGAAATAACTGGGCTTTCGTATACAAAAATATTTATTTAGATCCGACCGGTAGTTTCTGAGATTAGCGCGTTCAAAAAAACAAACAAACTCTTTCGCTTTATTATATTAGTAAAGACTTTTTTTTTATATTTGATACAAATCTCCTTTATTGGGCGGATACTTCCATAGTAATTGTCGTTTTAACTGTTTAAGAAATATAACTGAAAAAAGTATTTACACATACAAACTACTTAGTCCTAAGACTTAGTAGTACTAAAAATGGTATCCGGCCGGTATCTGTGGCGTTTTCCGCGTTTTGCTAGAGTGGCCAATATGGCGAATGTGATTTGTCTGTCATAACCATTAGAATTTAACAAAATACTCGACAATCCGAATTTTGCGGATATATGCTGTCGACTCGAAATCTTTATTTTTTAATGTTTTATTATTCAGGTAAGGTTTCGATGTACTCCTTGACGAAATAATTATTATAAGATTTGACACTGCGATAGCAGCGCAGTCCGTCGGTCCCAATGTGAAACATTCCAACATCCACAACTACTTACAAATAAAAAATTAAGTACAATAAACATTCTCCAGTGGACTAAATTGTGAATCTAAACCATTCTCAAGTCCCCTTGAACACATACGAAAAATTTCATCAAGATTGGTCCAGTCGTTTAGGAGGAGTTCAATTACATACACACGCACACAAGAAATATATATATATTAAGATTAAGCGTATACAATCGCAATTGGAGGGTAAATGTTCGGCACAGCCCGTTGCCGCGGCCGGCACGCCGAGATTACCGCCAATCGAGATTATGTCGTTTGATGGCGATATACGAAACTGGCCGTTATTCTATGCGAGTTTTAAGTCTACAGTGCACGATAATAGTTCTCTGACAGATGCTGACAGGTTGTATTATTTAATAGGTAAACTGTCACCGAAGGCCTATTCTGTATTTGCAGGTGTCACACCCAGTGCTGAGAATTATCAGGTTATATTTCAGTCACTACTTGATAGATATCAAGACACTCGCGTCCTGGCGTCTACTTGTAGTGTGTAAGTACATATCCTATGTAATCTATCCTAATTATTCCATCATTTATTATGTACACGTGTAACCCCATTATTCGACAATACTTAAGCAATGTTTAATATGAATAAATGTTCAGTCTTAATCATGATTTCGTTGTTTTAATTCATCTCCCAATACACTCCGTACATGGCGACCCTGCCAACAGTCGACCACCCGCGCGACTCGGTTATTTGATACGACTTTACCTTAAAGAGAGTGGAACTTTTATTAGACTTTGTGCATAACGTAGTGGAAAAATAATCTACGTTATGATTATGGCGCAATTAGAACAAAGAAATCGATCTGACAAGTTGGACGTTGTGATTCGTGAATTCCGTGAATCTTCAAATAAGCGTGATGGGTAACCAAAAATCACAGGAGGTCGTAATCGCCCAGAACGCAGCGGATGGAAAAAACCAGGCCAGGGCAGACGAAATACAGCAGCATATGTCAACCACAAATTTACTGCTCATGGTCATATCTATAGGCATGCTTATGGGTGTGCTGTATTTTACATATAAGCTATACAAGAAATGCCATATGCAATGGATATCGCGGCAAATCAATAGAGCTGCATTGAGAGCTTCTATTTTTCGGCGACCACCAGCAATCTCCGGGTGTCTTGAGAGCGAAGCTCAGGCACAGGCTCCGAATAAACTCTATCCAGGTGTTGTGTAAAATCGGTTTGAAGTGCGTGGCTCGATATCGATAAGTGCTCGGAAATAATGAAAGTGCGTGTGTTGACAAGTGTTCGGTTAAATCTATCATATGCGTGCAGATTGTGCGTTACGGTACGGCTTTCGTAAAACGGTATATAACGAAATTAAAGGGTATATTTAATGGACTATTTAGTGGACTGTAGTTGTTATTATTATGATGCACTATAGTATAATAATGTGACGTAGGTATATAGTACATGCCTACATATGTAAGTACACGAATAATGTATAATCAACGTTTTGGTGGTAAGTTATGGCAATTTATTTACAGTCTTTATATAACGAATTAAAAGAAGTTAGATCGTATTTAATAAAGATAGGCCCTAAAAGAAGACAAGGTAATATTTTAGTAAATAAGTTAATTGAAGCTAATAAAATATATGTGCGATATAAAGACTGGCTTAATGAGTACAATTTAAAATTAAGCAAGTGTGATGATGATCCTGTAGTACATAATTTTTGCAAACAGTTTTTAGCGTTATATAACGAGATACCTGATTTATGTCAAAGTGATACATCCAGCTCTGAAACTATTTTAACAATGAATACTTTTGATTTGAAAACTGCATTACATTTATTGCCCTGTATGACAGATACAGTGGCTAACACCAAGCAATTAATAGATAATATTGAATATTATAACTCGTTATTGGAGAAAGAAACATGTAAACAAAATTTAATTAATTTTATTTTAAAAAGTAGGTTGTCTCAAGCTGCAAAGTTACGATTGAATACTAGTTATTCAAATGTAAATGATTTGATTTTGGATATGAAAAGAGAACTTTTACCCCATAAGGCGGCAACCGCAATTTCGAGTAAATTAGAGAACATCAAACAAAATAATTTGTCTATTTCAGATTATGGCCAGCAAATATCTGAATTGTTTGTGGACCTTACGATATCGCAAGCCAATGGAGATTCTGAAATTATAAAATATTAAAACCATTAAATGAAAATATAGCCATTAAAAAATTCGCTGACGGTTTGCGAAATCGTAGGCTCAGTACGATCATAGCCGCTAGGAATTTTACCACTCTAAAGGACGCAATCCAAGGGGCTCTCGACGAGGAAGGTACCAGTACATCCGGGTCCGGAGAAATTTTGGGTATGAATAAAACTAATTGTTTTAATTCTAATTATAGAGGTCCGAGGCATCATTTTAGAGGTCAGCGTGGAAGATACAACAACCAGTCTCCGTTCTATAGGGGTCAAGGTCGAGGTTTTCGAGGCAACCAGCGAGGACAGAATCATCAGTTCGCTATCAGAGGTACTTCAATGCGTGGTCACCAGTTTCGAGGTCAGCAGAATGCAGGTATGTCTAGAGGAAACCGAAGGATAAGCCAACAACAAAATGTTCACATTATGTCCGAAAATCAGCCTGTAAATTCAGTAAATACAGAAACATTTTTTCGTGACTAATAAAATTGGCCATACAATTTTATCTTGCCATAGTGACTTTTACATAAATTTTTCAGTAAATGGCACAACATTCCCGTTTTTATTAGATACAGGCGCATCTTTGTGTGCAATTAAATATAAACATGTCTTGGATTTGAATCTTACTGTATACAATGAAGATATAATTATCAATGGTCTCGGGGGCAAAGTCCAAGCAATAGGATACGTGTTTATACAATTGAGTTGCGATGATTTAATTATTAGTCACAAGTTTTATGTATTTGATACATTACCAATTAGGTGTAGTGGTATAATTGGTCGAGACTTTTTAAGAAGGTTCAATTCTGTTTTAGATTTCGATAAAAATATTTTGACAATGCGTGATAGTTCTAATATACCAATTAATTTACCGATTAGAAATACATTTAATAGTCATTTGGAAATATCGGCTAGATGTGAGTCTATTCACTATATTCAAACAGACTGCCAGGAAGATTGTGTAATTTTTTCAACTGAGATACAAGATGGTATTTATTTAGCTAGTTCAATTGCTACTCCTATAAATGGCGTTGTACCTATTAAAATACTAAATACAACGGAAAATAGTATAATTTTACCAAAATTAAATTTTAATATACCAAAATTAAGTGATTATAATATATGTTCTTTTAATCAAGTAGAAAATAAAGCAGATAGGGTAAAACAGCTATTTTCTTATATGAATTTTTCGCATATGAATACTGAGGAAAAGACTTCTATCGAAAATTTATGCGCTAAGTATGCTGATATTTTTTATTTACCGGGTGATACATTAAAAACAACTAATATTTATACACACACCATAACTTTGAAACCAGAGACCACTCCAATATTTTCTAAGCAGTATAGGTTACCCCAAGCCCAGAAACATGAAATTAAACAACAGATAGATAAAATGGTTGAAGAAGGCATAGCAGAACCAAGTCAAAGCGATTGGTCTAGTCCTGTCTTATTAGTACCGAAAAAAATAGACTCAACGGGTGCTAAAAAATGGCGATTGGTTATTGACTATCGGAAGTTGAATAATTGTATAGTAGATGACAAGTACCCTTTACCGGATATCACTGAGATATTAGAGTCTTTGTCTGGGAGTGTTTATTTCAGTCATTTAGATTTACACCAAGGGTACTATAATGTAAATTTAGATGAAAATAGCCGAAAGTTAACTGCATTTGGCTCTGGTCAATATCAAATGACCAGAATGCCAATGGGTTTAAAAACAAGTCCTAGTTCCTTCTCTCGCATGATGAATATTACCTTAGCGGGTCTTAATTACGAAAAATGCTTAATTTATTTAGATGATTTAGTCTGTTTTGGACGCTCTTTAAATATTCATAATAAAAACCTGCAGGACATTTTTGAAAGGTTGCGTAAAGTTAATTTGAAATTAAACCCTTCAAAATGTGATTTCCTAAAGAAAGAAATTTTGTACTTGGGACATGTAATATCTAATAATGGCATACAACCTGATCCGGCAAAAATTAATACAGTTAAAAATTACCCGTGTCCAAAAAATTATGACGCAGTTAAGAGATTTGTAGCTTTTGTGAATTATTACCGAAAGTTTATACAAAATTTTGCAGAAATCGCACAGCCTTTAAATGCACTTTGTAGAAAAAATGTATCATTTCATCGGGATCAAAAGTATCAGCATGCATTTGAAACACTTAGAGAGAAAATTATTTCTCCTCCCATTTTACAATATCCCGATTTTTCGGAACAAAATGAGTTTATTCTCGGGACTGATGCGTCTAATTATGCCATAGGATCCGTTTTAGCGAATAAAGATGGGCGTCCTGTTGCTTTTGCAAGTAGAACGCTAAACAAAGCTGAAAAGAACTACCCTGTAATTGAGAAGGAATTATTGGCAATAGTGTGGGCGGTCAAATATTTTCGTCCATATTTATATGGTAGACATTTTAAAATTCGTACAGATCATAGACCCTTAATTTACCTTTTTAATATGAAAGATCCATCAAGTTGACTAATGAAATTCAGACTTGCTCTAGAAGAATATATTTTTACTGTAGAATATGTAAAAGGTTGTAATAATAGTGTAGCAGACGCTTTATCTCGAATTTCCTTAAACGAACTAAAAGAAATGCATGAGCATAACGTTAATGTTTTAACGCGTAGACAAGCCAAAAAACTTCAAGATTCTTCGGTTGATATAGCACCCTCAGATAATTGGCCTGATCAACCAAATGTCGTAGGGACTCATATTAAACTGAAAGAATCAGTTGAATTAGTATTCATCGATTTAAGAAATTATGAAAGAATTAAGAAAGAAGATATTATAAATCATGAAACTGAATTATTTTGTTACGTTAATAGTAAGCGAACAATTTTTATTAAATATTTAGAATCTCAATCGCGAAGTACACAAGGTGAATTCGTGAGAGAACTAGATAAATTATGTAAAGATATAAACGTTGAGGAAGTTTGTATAGTGAAAAATAAGGATAATACAGAATTTATTCGTAAATTGTTAGAAGAAATAAAGAAATTGAAAGATAGGTCCGGACCACGATTATGTATTATAAAAGATATAGAGCGAATAAACGATAAAGATTATAGACGCGTAATTTTGAACGACTTTCATCTCCTACCTAGTAATGGCCATGCTGGTATGAGAAGAATGTCAAATAATATAAAAAAGTATTATTATTGGCCTGGGATTGATAAAGATGTAAAGGATTTTGTAAAACGTTGTGATAAGTGCCAACGACAAAATCATTCAATTCCACATAAAGAGCCTATGAGTATAACAACAACAGCCAATTCAGCATTTGAAAAAGTATTTTTAGATCTAGTTGGGCCCTTAGAAACTGATAATGATAACTTTTCTTATATACTGACTTTACAGTGTGAACTCAGTAAATACATTGAAGCTTACCCTTTAGTTTCCAAAAGGACTGAAGATGTTGCAAGATCATTTGTCAATAATTTTATCCTTAGATATGGAGTTCCCAAGGAGATAGCTTCTGACAGAGGTAAAGAATTCATATCATCTACATTCCAAGAAGTTTGTAAATTATTGCAAATTAAACAATTAAATTCTACTGCCTATCATCATCAAAGCATAGGAGCATTAGAAGTATCTCATAAACATTTAAACTCTTTTCTTAGAATTCATACAGATAAGCACCCAGAGACTTGGAGCCACTGGCTTCCCTTTTGGTGCTTTGCATACAACATTCGGTACATTCCGAAACGAAGTTTACGCCTTATGAATTAGTATTTGGTAAGAGATGTATACTACCAAGTAACTTGTGTAAAGACTTAGTGGAACCTATATATAATTATGAAAGTTATCCAAGTGAATTAAAATATCGTATACAGCTTTCACAGAAAGAAGCGAGAGATAATCTACTTAAAAGTAAATTGAACAGAAAAATAGATTATGATAAATATACCAAACCTGTTACATATAAGGAAAATGATTTAATATTAGTGAAAAATGAAGTAGGTAACAAACTAGACGATTTATATTCAGGTCCTTATAAAGTTATTAGGGACATACCACCAAACGTAGAAATTATGAAGAATAATAAGTTAGACATAATTCATAAAAATAGGACTAAGCTATATATTTCTTAATAAACATTATAATAGTTATTCGAATTAGCATAACATAGAATTACTATAAACGCAATTGTAATCTTTTGATATGTTATAAAAAAAAAACAAATGTACTTATGTTTTTTTTTTCTATCAGAAGGGAGGTGTAGTGTGTAAGTACATATCCTATGTAATCTATCCTAATTATTCCATCATTTATTATGTACACGTGTAACCCCATTATTCGACAATACTTAAACAATGTTTTATATGAATAAATGTTCAGTCTTAATCATGATTTCGTTGTTTTAATTCATCTCCCAATACACTCCGTACATACTTACTTTGACCAAGCTTTAAATCGTAAACTGTCCGGCAACGCGTCTGTCGCGAATTTCCAGCTGTTTATAGATAACTTTGTTACCGCGGTTAACTCTCTTAGGATTTTAAAATTAGAAGATCTTTCCGACTTTATGTTGCTTCAACTCGCTTTAAAAAAGTTTGACACTGATACAATTCATGCTTTCGAGATGACGGAACGCAACAATAAAATACCTACACTAGATAGTTTTATTTCGTTCATCAAAGATCAGTGTCGAATATTTCATAATACGCAGTCTAGTTCACCTAGCTCGTCTAACACTAACAGCAGCAAACAAAGGTTGAATAAAGCGCGAAATAGTAATAATAACTCGGTCCCTAATCCACAATCTTACGTAACATGCTCGGAATCTAATAAAATTAATTCACAGAAGTGTGAGTGTATGCTGTGCAGTAATATAGTGCACGACCATTTCTACAAGTGTCCCGGCTTCAATGGTTTAAATCCAACTGCTCGTTTCAAGTGTGTAAAAGATAACAAAGCATGCATTAATTGCTTAAGTATAAAGCATAAAACGAGTGATTGTTCTAGTAGAACGAGATGCCGCTCATGTAATCAACGACACCATTCACTGTTACATTTGGATAAAGGTAGCCCGTTGTCAAGCCAAGCCGCTAACCTTGACACACTTACGTCGCAGGTGCAGGCTACGATAACTGCGCCTCCCACGATCCAGAATGAAATATCGTTGTGTACGACATCCATTGCGCTGGCGGCGTGCACGCGCGGACGGACTTCGCTCGCGCACGCTTGTAGTGATCAGAGCAGTGCTAAGCCGCGGTGTATGACGTCTAAGACTGTTCTGTTAGCGACAACGCAAGTTATCGTTTATGATGTTAATGGGTCGCCGCACATGGTACGTTGTCTACTCGATAGCGCGTCTCAGACCAATTTAATAACATTTGAGTTGTTCAAACATCTCGGATTGTGGAATAACTTTAAAAATACTAACTCAATAGTCAAAGGGATCGGCGGTTCAGAAAAACATTGCAAGGGTTCCGTAGATATTAAAATACATTCGTGTTTTGATAGGGACATTAATTTTAACATTTCTTCGCTTATCGTGAAGCGTATTACGGACACATTGCCAAACGCTAATGTGGACGTATCGCTACTCACACACCTCGAGTCATTGCCGCTGGCAGACTCGGAGTTTGCGAATCCGGCAGACATTGATGTTTTGATCGGAGCTGCAATATTCCCGCACTTGCTACTAACTAAAGTGGTACGTAGTGAGCAACATAACTTACCGCCCGCTATTGAGACGGTATTTGGGTATGTGATTATGGGTACCGTACCTACAATACATACTTCTCAATACGTTACGTCTTGCTGTTGCTCTGTTCTTTAAGAAAATAATATTGATTCTCTTCTCAAGCGATTTTAGGAGCTTGAAGAGGTTACCGCACCGCCCTCGATGAGCCGTAAAGATCTCGAGTGTGAAGAACATTTCCCCGCTACCACTGTTCGTGACGACAGTGGCAGATACGTTGTGGCGTTGCCATTCTGTGGTGACCCTTATTCGTTAGGCGACTCGTACGCTGCTGCGCTCAGACGTTTCCATTGTTTGGAACGTAAACTTGATGCATCACTTAAGTTACGCATCGCCTATAATGACGTCATTCGTGACTACATAGATAAAGGTTTTTTGAGTGTAGTTGTAAACAACGAGGGCAACTCTCTACCCTCATATTATATCCCGCATCACGGCGTAGTTCGCGAAGATAAAACCTCTACTAAACTTCGCGTGGTTTCAGATGCTAGTTGTAAGACTACATCGGGTCAGTCGATTAATGACATTTTGCATGCTGGCCCCAATCTACAGGGTGATTTATTTAACATCATAATAAAATTTCGTCTTTTCCAAATCGCTCTGTCAGCTGATTGCCGCCAAATGTTTCTCAATATCGGCGTTCGCGAATCTGACCGTAGGTTTCAACGGATCTTTTATCGTTTTGACAAGAAAAAACCTTTATCTGTGTATCAGTTCAATCGTGTTTGTTTTGGACTCAAGTCTAGCCCATATCATGCGTTACGAGTTGTTCGCCAGTTGATCGCTGATGAAGGCGATCACTTTCCCGCCGCAGCGGCTGTTGTTACTTCCGCTTTGTATATGGATGACATTGCCTGTAGTGTCATATCCGCTCCGCTAGCAATTTCGCTTTGTGAAGAGCTTATCCAGCTTTTCAAGCGAGGCCAGTTTGATCTTGTCAAATGGACAAGCAACTCTAAGGAGGTTCTCGCACGCAAACCAGATTCTCATAAAGCTTCTCCAGACATTGAGTTTGAGAAGTCTGTACCGCATAAGGTTCTCGGTTTACGCTGGGACAAATCCTGCGATAGTTTTCGGTTTGACGTCTCACCACCAGATGATAAGTGCACCAAACGCACTATGCTGCCCACAGTGGCTCGACTATGGGATATAATGGGTTTTGTGGCTCCCACAATTTTGTACGCCAAGCTCTTGATCAAAGAGCTTTGGCTATCAAAGTGTGAGTGGGATGAAACACCCCCTGACCATATTGTCGCCGCTTGGGGCCAGTTTTGTATTGAGCTTACCGCGCTCAATCAAATTACTATTCCGCGTCATCTTGGGTTGGTAGATGGATGTACCATCAACTTAATAGGTTTCGCTGACGCCAGCGAGCGTGCTTACGGCGAAGTCGTATATCTGCAAGTCCGCATTGGTTCTAACTACTCGGTGCAGTTAGTTTGTGCCAAGTCTAAGGTCTCGCCTGTTAAAACCATTTCGGTTGCGAGACTGGAGTTGTGCGCGGCCCTTCTGCTGTCTCAGTTGCTCCGCAAGGTTCAAGACACAGTTTTGCCCCACTACCCCATTAATAAAATATATGCATTTTCCGACTCCAAAGTAGTGCTCGCTTGGATTCATTCTTCTCCTCATCGCTGGCAGACTTTTGTCGCCAACCGCGTTAGCAAATTGATTGAACTGGTTCCTGCTACTTGTTTCAATCACGTCGCGGGTATTGAGAACCCCGCAGATTGCTTGTCTCGTGGTGTCACTCCACTTAATCTTCTGCATCATCCATTGTGGCATCGTGGACCTTCTTGGATTTCCCATGATCCGTCAGAATGGCCCTTTGACTGGCAACCCTTTGACCACGGTGCAGAACCCGAACGGAAGTCTGTTTCTTATCCCGTGATTGCTGAGGTTGCGGAGTCTCCCATCTATGCACTCGCACTACGCATGTCATCGTGGTCTAAGTTACTCCGCGCCATCGTTTATGTCTATATATTTCTTAGGCACCTACCTAATGAGACTTTTGTATCAAGTACTGATATCAAATTAACTACGAGCTGTACAGGCTGTTCATTTTCGTAACGACATTCAAAATTTGAAAGACAATGTACCTTGTTCTCCCGCTATCCTTAGACTCAAGCCGTTTCTCGATGAACACGGCGTCATACTCGTTGGGGGTCGTCTGTCAAATTCGGATGAAACTTATAACTACAAACATCCTTGCATTCTGCCGCGACATGATCATGTTGTCGACCTTCTTGTTGATTTTTATCACAAGAAGCACCTCCATGCCGGTCCAGAGTTGCTTATGTCCTTACTTAGGCATAAGTATTGGATTTTAGCCGCTCGACGAATAATTCGTCACAGAATACATAAATGTAACGTGTGTTTCAAATTTCGTCCGCGTCTGACTTTCCCTTCCATGGCCGATCTCCCTAGCCAGCGCGTCAACCAGGTTGCTAAAGCGTTTATACACACTGGTTGTGATTACGCAGGACCACTGCAGTATACGCCAGTGCGTGGTCGAGGTGTTAAAAGCTGTAAAGCCTGGCTATGTATTTTTACATGCTTAACGACGCGCGCTACGCATATTGAAGTTGCGACAGATTTAAGCACGGTGTCATTCCTAGCAGCCCTTAAACGTTTTCTCTCACAGCGCGGCCCTATACAGTGTTTGTACACGGATAACGGCACTTGTTTCGTGGGCGTAAGCTCTTATTTACGCGACTTTTATAAGTTTCTCAGGGAAGAATATCGTACTCGTCTTCAGGAAGAACTTTCCATAAATCATATTGACTGGAAATTTATTCCACCAGCATCACCACATTTTGGTGGATGTTTGGAAAGCATGGTCAAAGTAATTAAAACGCATCTCTTCAAAGTTATAGGTCAACAGATCCTCTCTTACGAAGAGCTTTTAACTGTCATTGCTCACGGCATTGAGTAGCGACCCTGCAGATCCATCCGCGTTATGCCCTGCACATTTTCTGAACACAGTGCCATTATTGTCATTTCCGGCTCCTGAAGCTGACTCTTCAAGCTTGCTCCAGAGACATACTCTGCTAGATAAACTCGTGCAGTCGTTCTGGCGGCGCTGGCGTGCGGAATATCTACACCAGCTTCAGGCTAGATCCAAGTGGAATAGTCCTGCATCCCCTATACAGGAGGGTACGTTGGTCGTCATAATACATGATAATGCTCCGCCGCTTTCATGGCCGTTAGCCATCGTAGAGAAATTGCATACTTCCAAGGACGGTACAACCCATGTTGTTACCGTGAAAATCGCTAAGGGGAGCTACGTGCGCCCTGTTGTACGTCTCTGTCCGCTTCCAACTCAGTGAGATCTAGCCTGAAGTTGGATCTACCTCTTAGTTTAAGTATTTAGTTTGTAGTTTTCGCTGTTATTGCGTTTGTAGTTTTCGCTAAAGTTAATTTAGATTAATTTAATTATCATATCGCTGTCTTAGCCTATTGATGGGTTCTGCGGTAGTACACCCAACATAGCTAAGTTCAATTTTATTTATTTTTTAAAAGCAACCCTTTAGGGCCGGGGGGATATGGTAGCGCCATCTATCTTTTCCCTTGCTAGTTAATCACGTCAACGTCAATGGTTCGTCGCTGCTCGGCCAATCCGAGCGATCCTTTTCATAAATCTCCTCCCGAAACGCCTCGCTATTGGCCGCCCTGATCAACGGCCACAGAAGATTCGAGACGCTGAGGACGTGTTCGCCATACCGTACCGCACCGCACCGCACCGCCATATATAATTATTACCGCTTACAAGCAAAGAAAACCTAACAAACCCGCTCGCGAGTGAAAGTAAAACGAATAGTGTAGTGTAGTGATTCAAGCAGCTTCATCTCGAAAACACCAGGGGACTGCCCTTCTGAGAAGAAGAAGATTGCCGTGCAAGGTAAGAGGTTCCTTTCTACACCATACTTGCTCTCCCTCTCCAATCCTAGGTGACCAGAACTCGCCATCCTTTAAATACAGTCCACAATATTAATTCTTCTCCAAATCGCCTAGGAACCTTCGGTTTCGGTGTAACGCCGAACCAATATTTATTGAGATATATCACTTATCACGACGCTATTTTTTGTGTATAATGCTATAAGTTAACTTATACATATATTCAACATTTTTGGGTAAAGTGATTTTTGTAACTAATTTTATTTTAAGCTCTGGGTATTTATAAAATAGAACACTCATATTTGAAATAAAAAAAATATATCTGAATCAAACAAAAAGAAATAAAACTTAAGTTTCTAGAAAAAACAACTAATATGCTTCTCTCTTTAATTAGCACAACAGTATTCAACCTGTGCTCTTTTATCGTAACAACCAAGTGACCAATATTCATTAAAAACTTTCTGCAACACTGTCTTTGGAATCTTTTCTCTATATTTTAATCTACAATCCAAACAATAAAATTTCCCACTTTTTGTGACATAAGCTTGTCCTTGGTTGCGTAAGATAGTCCTTTCACTTCTTTCACTTCTTTGTTCTAAGTTAGCACTCCTGATCTTTCTTTTATGACCTTCTCTAGAAATGTTCTTATCATCCCAAAATACAAACGACGGCCTTGAATTTTGGTTAAATTCCTCAGAGAATAGATGTTCTAGAACGCTATCATTATTATCTCCACGCACATTATTTTCGGCTGTAGAATTAGATTTACTAGATTCATCGTATGCATTAATCAACGTTGGAGGCTGTGTCGACCTTAATAAAGCGCGATGTTTTAGTAACTTGTTCTTTTTACGATAATAGGTAGGTACTTGTGTCACTACTATCACTTTCATGAGTACCGGGGATATAATCATCACAGCTCGACGAACCAAAATCGCCATCATTTAAAATTGCTCATTGTCAATTACTTGGTTCAATGTTATATCATTCTGAGGAGTTGAAGTATGTACAGGAAGCTCGCTATTATACATAACTAGAGGAAGCCAGCAGCTGCGCCTGCATTTTTTTTTAATTTACCCGTCTTGGCCGATACCGTAGGAATTTCGGGAAATCCCTTCTTATTGCACCCTACGGTCCCCAAGGAACATACTTGCCAAATTTCAGCTTCCTGCGTCCAATAGTTTCGGCTGTAGCGTGTCTGTCAGTCAGTCAGTAACGCAAGGATTTTATATATTAAGATTTCCTCATTATTATCAGCATGAAATGGTGATTGAGGGCTAAGGTATTCGACGTCCTTATTTAACATACTTAGCATGCGTTTTGTACGTTCTGAGAATTGCTAAAACAATAAAAATACCTATGTTATATAAAGTAGTTATGGTCAAGCTATAAATTGTGCTGAAATAAACTCTGTCCGATCCAAAAGGGGCATAATAATATAGGGATTCGTAGAAATAAAAAAGTTATTAAATTTCAAAATGCATGTTTATAAATACAAATGACCCTAAAATTTTACATTTGCCAAAAATATCGGTATCACTGGCGGGACTTATATAGCATCGGTACATTGTCAAAGGATTTTTCCAACTGAACTGAGATACACAATTTTCAATGTCGATGTTTGTTATTGCATTTTATAACAGGTTCGCGCTAAAATCACTTCCGAGTGGTTGTTCCATGGTTCTTATTATTCCAATAGTTCTTATTGTGCACCGTAAAATATCATATTCTGATCCAGAGTATTCTAATAATTATGTTAATAAAATTTTATTTATAATAGATACACTGCTGAAATGTATTATAATACATTGTGTAAAATGATATAAATAGAATGATAGTTTAGTGTTTGATGATATAAGAACTTAATAAAAACTATTTACAATAACAACTTATAATTAGTGTAAAATGATATATGTAATACGTACTGTTAGGAGGCCGGGTCCGTTTGTCTTTTTAAAAAAAAACTCGCAAGTAGAAAACCCAAAGTTTATTTGCACTTTACAATATCACACCGTAAAAATGGAAAATTTAATGGTTCCTAAACCGTACCGTACACTGTCGCGTCTCAGATCTAACTGATTGAATAAAATTAATAATTAAAGTATATCGAATAATGCTTATTGTACAATTTACGCTAAAGGAAAATTACGACGGAATAGTAATTGCTGACTAGGCTTTATTTACATGGAATTAAGGGATATAACAGCCCCCCCCTTTAGACGAAGCATGATCTGAATTAAGATAAAGCGAAGTCAGATTTAGAAAAATAAATACATTTGGAAAACAAATTTAGAAACCATTGAATATAGTACAAAAATCATAAGATTAGATTAGAGTTAAAGTTATAAAGAAATAGTACAGAAATAGTAGTAGATAAAAAATGTAAAAGTGTTTAATCTAGAAGTACATAAAGTTCATATTAAAATAAGAACATAATAATTATAAAGAATAACTAAACGGAGTACATGACATAACAGCATCTTTAAAAGTTTTTCAAGTTTCTATTTGAATGATATTCGACTTTCTGTACAGTAGCATAAGGCTTATAATTTGTTACAGGATTTGGCAATGATTTTATAGATCTGTCATCATCAGATGTTGACATTTCAGTCATTTCAATAGAACTAGAAATTTTAGAATTATTTTTAACTGATTTCTTAGTATTACATTGGTTATATATCTGGATACAAAATTGAGAGTTGTTACGGTTTCTAAGACACTTATATAATTTATAAGTTAAGTATAAAAATAAGGATACAATCAGGATGTAAGTAAATGTAGAATAGTAATGGGCATATTTAATAAAATGAGATTCGCTTTGGATTTTATTTATCTCGCTTTCCAAGTTGTTTAGCTGGTGATCTTGATATTTTAATGATTCTAAGTTTATCTTACTCAATGTGAGTGGCGTTAAATGAGGCAAAGTTTTATTAAATATGTCCTTTTTACAACAATCGTCATTTGTGATATCGAAACTTATGTCTATAGGAGATTTAATTGAAAAAGAATAAGTGTGAGTTGGTAATAGTTGAATGGTTTTCGAAAAACCTACACAATTTTCTGTTAATTTTACTATACCTGTGCCGACAATAGGATAATCACTAATATTATCATCACATTTAATTGTTAATTTGCTCATGTTTGATTGTACAAATATCCATTTATTATTTTTCAGCTTTTGCCAAATGTCAATAAGACCAAATAACAATTTAGAGTTACACTCTTTAGGTAATGTTAAAGTTACTTCGGTTAATAGTTTTGATTCACAATTTGGGTTATTTATACATGAGAATATAGAAATCAATTTACAAATAGAATAGTTGCTGCTAATAGGTTTACAATCATCAAGGTTACTTAACATAGTATAATGCATTCTATCATCACTTAAGGCTATATACGAGTTGGAAGGTTGTATCAAAGCGAAGGTCTGAATATGTGAATCTGTCTCTTCATGAGGAGTCGGTAAAGGTATTATTTTATGAACAGTATATTTGTCTGGCATAATCAAGGGGATTTGCAAAACAAAAACAATCGTATTATTATAATAATAACAATTAAGTTCTGATACATCAATTATTGAATGAATATTATGAATGCTCAATTCAACTGGAAAATCTAGCTTTTTATTTATATGGTTGATATTCTCAGATAAATCTTTAAAAAGGTTTGTGGGACTTATAACACTAGGATGTAAAACATTTACTTTAGAGAATAAAATTGCATTTAAAGTTGTGTCTAATAAATTAGAAATGGACAGTAAAGAACCTTCAATAATGTTAAGTAAATTATTAATTCTAGAAATATAAAATTGTAGATTGTCAGTTTTAGTAATTTGTGAAAATATTTCATTCATAGCATTTATTTGTGAATTTAATTTGATTTCATTCTGGTTCAATTTAGAAATGGTCGAGTTAAAATTATTTATGGTTGATTTAATTATGTGAATATTGTCTTTGAATAAATGAAATAATTCTTTATCGCTTTTGCGACAGGATTCAATTGCTGCGTCGTATTTACGAGCATCATCGGCGTCTAATGTACCAAAGAAGAATTTAAGGATCTCGCCACCAAATTCTAAAGATCTTTTGACCTTGGTTGTCGGTTGGTTGCTAATAATGTGAGACAAAGATTGTAATTTAACATAGTTGGTTTCTATTAAGATTTCTATTGGATTAGAAAAATCTTTACAATCAATTAAATGTTCTGACTGAATTCTAGTACAAAGATTAATAGATTTTTGTAATAAGGTTTCAATTTTATTGAGATACGGATCTAAAGTCATTATGTCGATGTGTGTCACTTCTTTCCAGTAATCATTATAAAAATTTATGTTAGTTATATGTTCAAAGTATATTCCGGGACTATGAAATATAGGTATAATACTGGAATCTGCTTGGCATCCATAGCAGAGGGTTCTGAAAATAATTAAAGAATATATGTATAATGAAAGATTTAAAGTGAAAGATTATGAGGAAACAGCTGGTTTAATTTCATTGGTGTGATATTTAATATGCTTACGACCTACTTGCAATGTAACATTATGATTATTGTGTACTTTTATGATTTTATAAGGGCCTTTCCAGATTGGAGATAAGGCTTTCCTAAGTCGGTGGTGATGTCTTAAGTAGACTAAATCACCAACTTTATAAGTCACTTGGCGGGAATTTGTATCATAATATTGTTTAGATTTTTCCTTACTGTTATTAATGTTTTGGATAGCTTTTTCGCGACTAAAACGCATCCGATATTGTAAAGCGCATATGTACTCATTATATGTAGTGTTGTTATTAGTCTCATACAAAGAAGAAGGAATAGTTGGCTTATAACCATACAGTAACTCATAAGGAGTGAAATTAGTAGAAGAGTGAGGAGTAGTGTTGTAAGCTAATGTTGCGGTAAATAAATAACAGTGCCAATCATTTTGGTTTTCATTTACAAAGGATTTAAGGTACTCTTTTAGAGTAGCATGAGAGCGCTCTAAAGCACCATTAGTTTGAGGATGATATGGAGTGGTGTAAAGGTTTTTAATTTTTAATATTTCCGTTAATTGTTTGAATAAGTCAGAGGTAAAACAAGTACCTAAGTCAGTTAATATAGATTTGGGAAAACCGAATAGCGACATAAAATGTACAAGGTTTCTAGCTATTTCTTCACTCGTGGAGGATATCATAGGATAGGCACTAGAAAACTTTGTGAGATCATCCTGTAGGGTTAGAATAAATTTAAACTTTTGAAAACCCGCCTCGGGTAGAGGTCCAACGATATTGAGAGCTAGTCGCTCAAATGGCCTCGTGGAGGTGGTAGTTATTTCCATGGGGGATTTGTTAGATAGTCTAAGTGGCTTGTTAACTTGACATAATTGACATTTTTTGACATATTCTACAATATCTGCACGCATACCTTTCCAGTAATAAGCGGCTTTAATTCTCTTATACATCCGGTTCGATCCGGGATGACCCGCAATAGGGGAATCGTGATTTTCTTTTAAAATTTTTGGAACTTCGACTGGGGTAGGATAAATTAATTGATTTTTGTAAATGTATATGTTTAAATTGGTATTGTGAAATATGTAAGTGATCATATTATAAATTTAAGTATAGGCTAATTTAGAAAAGGGGTCAGAGAAGTCTGAAATTGCTAAATCAGTGATAGTAGGGTTTTCGATAATAATTTTATCTCTAAGTTTTATAAGTAAGTTATATATATCTTTGAATTTTGTTTCTTCGTAATGATGAGTTTTAGTAAAAAGAAAGTAATATGTTTTATTTTTGTCGAGTGTCGTTTGGATAGTAAAAGGTTCGCGTTCGGTGTTAAGTAACTCGTCAGGTTTCTCTAATTGTGATAAGATTTCTTCACAGTGGGGAATAGAATAATCGAAGTCTAAGGAAACAGGACATGCAATGGTATTTAATTTTGTTAAATGTAGACCTTGAGTACATTCGTGAACAATAGTATTAGAAGTTGGGAGTTTATTAGTGAACTAAAGTTTGAAGTATTGTTCATAGGATAAATTATTTAAATTGTTAATATCTATGACATTAATTGGGCAACGAGAAAGTGCATCAGCATTAGAATTGAGACGACCTTGTTTGTAAATTATTTCATAGTCGTATTCCTCGAGTTTAAGGCGCCAGCGTATTAGTTTACTGCCTGGGTCTTTGACATTGAATAACCACACAAGGGGTCTATGATCCGTCACGATTTTAAATTTAGTGCCATATAGGTAAGGTCGAAAAGTTTTAACGACAAACAAAATAGCTAGTAACTCCTTCTCAGTTGTAGAGTAGTTACCTTCGGCGCGATTCAGAGTACGGGAAGCGTATGCTATTGGCCTATCTTTGCCTATAGGTCCTTGAGAAAGGATTGCTCCTACAGCGTAATTACTTGCATCGGTGGTGACTATAAATGGCTGCGAGAAATCTGGGTATTGGAGAATCGGTGCGGTAATTAACATATCTTTCAGCGTATCGAAAGCGGTTTGTTGCTCAGGGGACCAGTGGAATGTGACGTCTTTCTTTAATAAAGAGGTAAGGGGTTTAGTTAATTTGGAGAAATTGTTTATGAATCGGCGATAATAGCCTATTAGGCCTAGAAATGATTTGACGTCTTTAGGATTTTTGGGCGTTGGAAACTGCGAAACGGCTTTAACTTTTTCTGGATTGGGAGAGACACCTTTATCGGTGATGATATGGCCTAGGTAAGTCACTTCGCGTCTTAGAAACTCGCACTTATCAGGTTGGAGTTTTAAATTATATTCTCTTAGTTTGTCAAATACTAGTCTTAATTTCTGTATATGGGAGTCCAAGGTCGAGCTGTACAGGATACAGTCATCCAAGTAAACATAACAATGTAGACCTTGCAGACCTGATAAGACGGTGTTCATAAGTCGTTGGAAGGTAAAAGGGGCATTTTTCAACCCAAATGGCATTCTGGTGAACTCGTAATGTCCAGACATGCTTGAATTCGTGCTTATGGTAAAACCCGTTTTTGGGGCGTCCTTGGGGGCCATTCGTAATTGATGAAAACCACTGGCAAGGTCAAGGGTACTAAAATATTTTGAGTGTCCTAATTGGTCGAGGATATCTGTGATAAGAGGCAGAGGATAGCTTTCAGAAACAGTGACGTCATTGAGACGGCGATAATCTATCACTATTCGCCATTTTTTCTTGCCAGAGGCGTCCATTTTTTTCGGAACTACCCATACAGGGGCACTCCAGGGTGAAACAGAGGGACGAATAATATTTTGTTCGAGCATCTTACGAATTTGGGTGTCGACTTCTTGCTTGTGACACTCGGGGAAGCGATACGATTTTACATGAATAGGAGGTGCATTGCCCGTATTTATAGAATGTTCGACGGCGTTTGTAAAAGACAGAGGCTCGCCCTCGACATGAAAAATATCTGTGTATTCTGAGCAACAACCGAGGAGAGCTTTTTTCTCCTCGTCATTAAGGTGTGAACAACGAATTAAGCTTAGAACGTGATTTGCTCGATTAGACTTAGAACAAGAAATAGAATTTATGTTATGAAAAGATTCAGAGTGCTTTAATTGATTGAAAGGTGACAGTTCCACTACATAGTCCTTGACCTCTATGTCAATGTCAGTGGTATTTAAAATTGTAACGTTGACCTTTTTGTTTGGTTTGATAGAGACTATACAATTTGCAACATAAACACCATCGCGTAAAGTGTGGTCTAATACGAGAGCTTCATTGTTATGATATAGCTCGGCGGAGTAATTTGATACAGCGCACTCGATAACGGCTTCAGAACGTGCCGGGACAATATAAATAGGTTGATGAAATAGGATCGGTACCTTATGATTATTTAAAAGCATTGTATTTGAACTATAATCTATTTTAGCATTAAAATTTCGGAGGAAATCCGTACCTAAAATACCATTGTAGTTTTTTAAATTTATACTATCGCTTATGACGTAGAATTTATGCTCGTGAGGCTTTTCCGATATTAAAAATGATAAATAAAAAGAACCTAATGATTCGCTATAAGTATCGGTATCGTTTATACCTCGTATTTTTATAGTGTCAGGGAGAAGTTCGTGTTTGTTAGTTAAGCTAGATTGTTTAACGACGCTAATGCTCGCGCCGGTATCGATAAGAAAGCTAAGACACTTATGTGATTGTTTTGTAAACAATGTTGTATATGGTAGACACACTTTACATGATAAGTTCGTTTCAAAAATGGGAATTGGATCAAGTTCACGACCACAGGAATTAGAAGGTTTGCCAAATAATAACCCTTTTGATTTATTATAAGCATTATTATTAGTATAAGAATTGGTACAAGAGTTAGAATAATGTTTAGAAAGATTTGACTCAGACACTTCAGTTGAGCTCGATTTAGTAGGACTCAGTTCCTTTTTGGATAGCTGAGATGTGGAAATATTAATTGAATTAGTATGACTCAGTTCCCTTTTGGGTAGCTGAGATGTAGAGATAGTAATTGAATTAGTATGACTCAGCTCCTTTTTGGATAGCTGAGATGTAGAAATAGTAGTTGAATTAGTGTGACTCAGCTCCTTTTTGGGTAACTGAGATGTAGAGATAGTAGTTGAATTAGTGTGACTCGGCTCCTTTTTGGGTAGCTGAGATGAAGAAATAGTAGTTGAATTAGTAAAATTATCCGCATAAGATTTATTATAAGAATTAGGATACGAATTATTATAAGATTTAGGATTAGAATTGGTATAAGATTTATGATAAGAATTAGTATGCGATTTAGTATAAGAATTAGTACATGATTTAGTAAAAGAATTAGTATTTGACTTGGGATAAGAATTAGTATAAGTATCGACATTCGACTTAGGATGAGAAATAGTATACGAATTTGTGCCGTTATGATTTATCGACTTCGGCAGGCACGTATCCGAAATCTTTGCTAGTTTAAAGGTTCATCATGGACCACTTCGTCACCTTGTTGTAAAACATGCACAGTACTAGATGAACCGGGCTTAGGATTAGAAGAGTTAGAATTAGCATTTTGACGCTGCATGTTATACTGTCGCTTACGACATTGTTATATACTGTGCCCTATGTTTTTACAGTAACTACAAATTTTTGGATATGAATTAGAATTATTTTTTGAGTTGGAATGAAAAGAGTTTGAATTAGGATTATAATTGGACCTGTTGTTAAAATTATTAGAATTAGAACTATAATTAGATTTGTTAAAATTATTAGAATTAAATTTTCGATTAAAATTTGATTTATTTTGAAATCTAGAGTTATTTTGTAAACCAGAATTACTTTTGAATTTTAATGAACTAAAACGAAGATTGATAAGTTTTTCCTCCTCAATAGCGTGTTGTACAGCCTCATTGAGGGTTGAGGGATTTCTACACCTTACAATAGTTGAAATAGAAGTATTTAGACCTAGTATAAAGGTGTTGAGCGCTAGATCTTCCATGGCGGCTAACCTACCGGGAAGTTCTTTGGGATCTTTAATATTATATTGAACATCAGACAAAATCCTAGTAAGGATCTGTTCTATTCGCATAGAATATTTAGTTACATCTTCGGATGGTTCTTGCTTGCAATTCTGCAAGTCGACTAAGAGATGAGTGGCATGTTTCTTTTCGCCAAACGTAGTTCGTAAAAAGGATTTTAAGTCGAGCCATTCGTCGAATGTTTTTAAACTGACTGCAACCTGAGCTTTGCCCTCCAGTTGAGATATTATAAATTTACATAAGATAGACTGCTGATCTTCGCTAGCTAATGACATGGCATTGTCACAGTTAGTGAGAAATGCCGGAAGGGACTCTTTGTCACCATTGTAAGGTTTAATAAATTTGGTTAAAAATGTTAACGTAATTTTGTCAGACATTTCAAGTTTTTCTGTTTTAACAGACATAGAATAATTGTCTAATAAAAATATAAAATAATTTAAAACTATTTACGAAAGATATTTGTACACAGTTTGACGCAAAATCACATAAAAATAGGAAAATTCACTGAAAAAAAAAATCACTTATTGGCCATATTCACAAAAAACACTCACAAAATTATGCACGCGGTGAAACACGAAGCTGCTGACATTGCTAGAATCCAGTGAGCGCGTGGCGATGTAACGTGGCGCGGCTGCGCGCTGAGTGTCGGATAACTGCGCCTTCGCAGTTATTTCTCCTTCAATACTTGGAAAATACGCAAAAATGGAAAAAGAAATTTGAAAAAATGTTAGAGATGGTAGGTGAGTTAGACCTGGTCGGTTCTGGCTCGAGCTGCTGCTGAGGCTTACAGGTTACCTGACGGAGAGTACGGCGGCGGCGGTGTGCTGGAGCGGGCTCACGCTTCAGAGCGGAGGCTTATCGTCGTCCAAGGGTACACAATCTTCTGGCGCAGGCTTAGCCACGGCAAAGTCTTACTGTCGACCAGTGGCGATAACGGAAGCTCCGAAAAAAAAACGAATGTGCCAGTACCGTATGAAGGCTATCAATCTGACACATCCCACACTTCTGACACCAATTTTGTTAGGAGGCCGGGTCCGTTTGTCTTTTTAAAAAAAAACGCAAGTAGAAAACCCAAAGTTTATTTGCATTTTACAATATCACACCGTAAAAATGGAAAATTTAATGGTTCCTAAACCGTACCGTACACTGTCGCGTCTCAGATCTAACTGATTGAATAAAATTAATAATTAAAGTATATCGAATAATGCTTATTGTACAATTTACGCTAAAGGAAAATTACCACGGAATAGTAATTGCTGACTAGGCTTTATTTACATGGAATTAAGGGATATAACAGTACGTTGTGAGCCATAGCGACCCGCTGCGCAGGCGCGTGCGTACTTTCCCTCCAAATGCTTTCTTGCCACTGACCCCGCGCGGCTCGCATATCCCCCGTATTGCCGCCCCTGTGCCCGCGCAACCCCCCACGTTAGAAGAAGTACCCACTATACATATTTTTATTGCGTATTTTGAGTACTATTTACGTGTGTAATAATATAACTTCATTTGTATCATTTGAAACAAACAATTCTTTACTTTTGTCTTCGTGTTAACTGATATATCTGAAGTTATACCAGCAAATTACGCACAATATCTTCGTGTACAAAAATATAACTGAATTTATATCATTAATCACATTTATTGAAGGTAAAGTTTACAAATGTATTGTAATATAATTAAAAATATATTTTTTTACACAGAACACTATGTAACTATGCTAATATATGTAACGATTTATGTGGAGTTAAATTATTTTACACGTCATTAACTTTTAATACATTTTATTTTTGGCCTAGATGTATCATACTATCTCTGGAAATATGAGTCGTATCAAAATGTCGATTAGACAGAAATGTATAACTCCAGCTATATCAGTTTTCACCGGAGGCACAGAATTAGTCTCAATAACATGACATTTTATAATTAGCTACTGAAAATGTTTGGAGAGTATTTAAGTCGGTACAAAATACGTAGCATACATCTTCAAAACCTTCTTGCAGTCTTAGCACTAAAAACATTTGTTGTAAGTGCTTAACATTAGCAGAACCAGTAGAGAGGCTACTTTATATGAATAAACGCTTGAATGTGTAAAAGCGCAGCGCTGGTGAGTAAGGATAATTTTTAATGAACAACATGGAACATACTACATGAGCTAATCCTTTACACTGCGCCATTAGTGCTCTCGTTTTCATGTTCCCCGAGCTCCAATTATACAGTTTGAACGAACTGCACCGAGCGCCTGCAAGTTCAACTAAATTTGGATCTGTTTAATTGTTATCGTAGAAAGTCTCGACCGCACACGATCACGGTATACCACGCTCGGTAGTCTCAAATAACGCAAATTGCGCGGCGAAAGAGTTGAGGTTAAGGGAATGAATACCAGCCGCACCCGCATGTAGTTTAAATTGCGTTTCCTTTGAGTAAAGCACTAAGAGACGGATAGATGCGAGAACTTCATTTACCGGAAGACTTTGCCAACGGCCTTTTTCAGAGAACACAACTTTAGAATTGCCGCAGTGCTAGCGAATCAAAAGCTGTTAAGTTCAGAGCCAACTCCACACCCGTCTTTTCTTCAACTTCACATCACACTTCATATTAAACTTATTTAAGTTTTAGAACAAATCTCACGAAGTTCACATCATTTTCATGTAGATCGTATGAAGTGTCTGCTGAACTGACACTCAAGTATGCATGCTTTAACTTATAATTAACATTCTGTTTATTTCAAGTTTTTACATTGAAGCAATTTAATACTTATGAAGAAAAACAAGGATGATGGTGGGATCGGTATCATCTAGACTTTCATATTCAACTTCGCACTGTAATAGGGTGTAATATTACGCCTCTGCCTACCCCTTCGGGGATACAGGCGTGAGTCTATATAAAAAGAATACTGAACGGCTTGTGCTGAAGCGATGCCGCACCAGAACCTTAAAAATTTTAGTTCGAAGGTGTGGCTGTATTTATTCTATCCGACTGTAACATATGCAGGCACATGCAGGTCCCTGGGGTAAGTGATCCCGATCTACTTAAGTCGTCGAAACTGGACGGTCTATGGCTTCATTATAATTGTATCTTCGTGTGAGATAGTTTCAAAGATTTTCAAGACTCTAAAACAGCTGGACATTGGATATATGCCGATTTCATGTATACCCTATTTTAACAGAACCATTGAGATATGCAGTGAATGTAGATTGTATTAGTTCACACATGCCGATTGTGTACAATATAAAAACGACACTTCTGTTGACACACGTCATTTTCATACGACGAACCTAGACTGTGATAGACATAACGTGATGTTATGACAACACAACCAAGTTCATGTTCCAAAGATAGAGTTAATTGTTAGGTTACCCACCATTGTTCCCAGGTTGGCTAGTACAAAAACAACTTAAAATAAAAGATTATTTACAGTTTTATAACATTGTACTGAAGATAACAAAAAAGTGTTATTGTTAGACGTACATAGAAGTAATAATACTGGTAGTACTAACAAAACATTACCGTTGTATGATCACGAGAAATATAAACGAATGCCACGTACCAAACACTTGTTCTCGTAACAGCAAGTAGCGAGAAAAATAAAAGTACCAGTTCCGAACCTATCTTAAAAAGAAGTTTCCGTCTTAGAAACCTCAAAGGCTAGAGAGGAAGTTTAAAGAAAGGCAGAGGCGAACATTTAAATGAAAAGTTTAAACTGAGGAACGATCGGACTGATAAAGACTCGCTCCACTATTTGCTTCTACGATTTTGTTAACTCTGGCGGCGAATCAAATATAAAGGGCTCTTCTAATCAGTCTTTGGCACCTTTCTTTAGCAAACAAAGATGCCTGAATTCACGTTTAATAATGTCTTTAATTTTGTGGTATTTATGCCCAATATTTTAAGATTTTCTCTTAACTTTTTCTGTATTTTCGAAATATCAACGTACAAAATGTCCACGATCTGCAATTGAAAAATGTCTGCTATAATAGAATGATGTCTCCGATAAGCGATGCTTTCATGTGGAAACTTCAATTTTTGAGATGACATAAAATGTTATTGTGTCTAATAACTATTTTATGAAGATACTTTGTTTGGATTATAACGGGTAAAAATAATACACAGTATACATTCATTTTATCTATTTCAGTGTAACAAACATTATTCATTATTTATAGAACTATCTACCTATTAAAGTTAGCATTTATTTATTAGTTAATCTAAGAGAGACAAATTTGACTTTATCAATGCCTTTCTGTGATTTTACATTGATGAAAGTCAAAATTATTCAAACTATTTACATCTAATTTAATTTATTATCTGATTACATAAGTGATAATTTAATTCTAACATAAAGCTACGAATGCAAACATATCGGAAAATATTCATAAACTTTCGTGTTCATGATCAGCCCCAGGTTGAAACTGGGATAACGCTAGGAGAATGATGATGATCAGTGACTTCTACAATCATCTATAGTTTCTGACGAGTGACGGCGGCGTGACATAGCGATACAATTTCAACAAATTGTACCGATTACACGATCGGATTTTTTATTCATAAATAAAGTCGTTTATTACGATATAGGCAAAATCCAGCATAACAAAATTCATAATATATTGTCATCATTTTCATCCGTTCCTGTCGTAGCGGTAAATTTGCATTTCCACGGAACGATCGCGTATCCTGTAAAAGATCGATAGCGCGCGTCTCATTTGACGAAAGTCAGAATAGCGATACGCGGCTTGGGACTCATCATGGACAGACGGCGCCAGTAATCGGCCGAGCAAGTCTCTGATAGACTTTGCAAACAGCGGCATTAATTCTCACACTCTTAGTATTGTCACACCAGCCACGCACTATTGATCTTGTGCCACAGCCGCGCGCGACTGCGATCGGCCGCAATGCACTGAAATGCACTTAGGGAGAAAGAAGTCAGAATCAAAACTGGGATTATTGTTCTTTATTCGATGACATTTATTATTACTGCATGTTTCTTACAGACATGACAACTAACGTGCATTACGTACTTAGATGGACCGTTTTATTGTTAAGTTGTATTAAAATGACCTCTTGAATTTAGTGCGATAGAAAGCTGCTATTGCTATGTGTTTTATTTCATTTTCATAAAGAAACAGTAATTTCATTGGACAACAGTCCAAAATATAGTTTTACAAGAGATATCGTCAACAGTTGCAAAACATGCAGTCGTTCTTAAAGAGAAAAATATTATGATTCACTGACAGTTTGTTTACAATCTTTTTGTCGACTATCTGGACACGGTTTATACTAAAACAATAAAATGATTATTTGTTAAATGATTTTATTAAAAGCTCACTAGCCTGGAGAGGATAAGATATTTCGAATTAAGTCATGCAACGAGATACCAAGCGAAAGCCGCAATCGTCAACAGTACCGCGGCTTTGAAGTTTACTCCGTTTTATTCAAAACACAATCTACCAAATATTCAGCTAAGCTTATAAGCGCACTTTTATTAAGTCGGTAACAAGCCGAGAGTGTAACTGTTTAGTGGGCGACTTGTTGAGGACGTGATCGCATGCGATACGCATGGATAAGCCGACTCTCATATATTTGTACCGAGTCTGGTTGAGACTGCGGGTAAATATGCGATGTGTGTATGCAAAGACGTCTAAGCTATATGAACGTACATGGTTGGATTAAGTTTTCGTATGAATACAATTATTTTGCTTGTGATTTTTTGTATGATGATATAGTCCATCTATGGGGTTAGGAATATTTTCGCATATGTCAACGTATCTATATTACAACTGAAATGTCTTGTCCTGATATAATAAGAGACAAACGTATGGATTAGACATTAAATTATTGTGCGTAATATTATATGTTTTGCTTATAATTTTTTGTTCGTCTGTATGTGCCTCGTAAAAGTTTAAAAATAATTTGCACTGAGCTTAATGCATTGCATAGGTATTACTTTGTATTACCAAACAAGATTTCTATCTTAGTTACTAAGGCCATAAGGGGATGTCACTAAGCTATGCCATGAATGACTAAGGGTTAAATGAAATCTTGCTTGCTGCGTTTTGCAATACATTTCATTTATTGCTTATTTGTATGCTCATCTATGCAAATATAAGTAATATACACAACTCTATCAAAACATATCTTTATTGAGATTTAGTTTAACTTTTGTATTAACGAATCTTTTAAAAACTTATTTGCCATATGAAAATTTGCGTTTGTGTATTTCAATTCAATTCCTGTGTTCCAAAATCCATGAAGAATTACGAAGTATGTTTTTTGTATTTTTTATTATTTTGAATTGCTTGTGATATAAGTCTAAATATTTTTGTGCATTTAAATAACTTTAGACTATACGTTCTTGATCAATTAAAATTATTTGCAGAATTATTTTCTAGTGTCATATTTCATTATTTTTTGGCAAAACTGCAATTAGATTACTGGCCTGCCGATACAAGTTTAAGATGATGGTTTTACAGTCAACACGATCAAATAAATACATATTACGATAGAAGTACATTAGGATTACATACAAGCAATAAACAGCAAAGAATTGAGAAAACAATTTTCTATAGATTTATAATTGACAGTAAGACAGTTACTTAATAAACAGCCATTTATATAAATAGTATCGCTACCTTATTAAATAGAAAAGTAAGGAAACAAACTTTCAGAGAGCATTGAAAAAATATTAGCAGAAAGACTGAAGCGATTTTATTTTTCCTACTTATCCCAAAAGTCTTTGGAGGTGTTTAATCTATCCTATGAAGATTCGTTTAAGCTTTATATCCAATATACCTATATACAGTCGTTCGTATTCCGAACGATATCTTTGGTCTACCGTACAATCATCGCTAGAAAATAGTAAATATCCAGCGCGAACGCTCTTTGGTTAGAATACTTTCGGAATGCCGCTTGATATATTATGGGCTTGTTTTTACGTAGCACACTTTAGCACTTTTCCCTGCAGTTAGATTTATAACCGAAAATAAATCAATGAAATTGGAGGTACTAAATATTGTTGAAGGCAGATTTACATTTAACTATTGACAGTCTGCATTGGTATCAATCCTTTTTGCAATTCAAAGTGGTTCAGTAGCTTTTCTTTGAGGAGTGCTAAAGTTGTGATGAGATGTGAAAACTGCCATAATATTCCGATTCAATGGATATTTTATTAATACCGTTGGCTTAACATCCAGATTATGTCAATTTCAATACGCTTTTTTCTCAATATTGGTATCGTATCGATAACATACGTTCATAATTATATTATGTTCACTTTGTAAGCAGTATAATAAATAAATTAAATACCATACAATAGCTTCTTACAGTCATAGTTTTTTCGAACATTACTTGAACGTAGCATCTAGCACATACAAGAATATTCACATCCCCGCTTTTCAACTGAAAACCAAACAGTTTTTCCTTAAATTCTTCACCAAATTCAGTTCATATCACTTGTTTAAACGTATTCAATCACTTACTGAAAACCACTTGTTTTTGTATCAAAACTCATCCAGACGAAGAAATTTCACTGCAAAAAGCTATACAATGTATCAACAAGGATACATTTCAAGTCTTGTGAATTCAAGGCCTAATATTCTTAATATTGATTTCGACTTAATAAACAAACTGATTTTGAGAAATGCTTATGCATTATTTTACAGGTATTTATCAGTCGCTTTCTGGTAGTCGCTTTGTGTGCAGTCACTGCATGTACGTGTGTAGTTGCGATGGTGCTGGCGGCCGCCGAAGCTGCCGGGACCAGCGCAGGTGGTCCCAAGCGATTTTTCGCTCGGACCACTTGCGACCGCCACCGTATCGTATACAGAGGCTGCTGCCGCGGTAATGCTACTAACATTGAGAAAGAAAAATAAGAATAATTTGTGATTTGCACAGAGAAAAGTTGGGATTTTAAAGGTAAACGTTTACACATTCTTCTAGTTGCTGTCTCTATGACGAGTCCTATGACTAGTGTAACAATGATAGTTTAATATTTACAGTCTCAATGGAAATATTTCTGCAAAGATACACAAAATGTTTTCTTTACCTAGAATTTTGATATATAAAATCTGAAGGGAAGATGATTGAATATTTTATTTACTGTAACCCCCGTGCTATAAATTTATGGAAACGATTTTACGCTATGTGGAAGTTACAATAGAAACCTCTAGTACCAATTCGTGGTTTTATTACACAAAAAACCCTGGTAACCATAAGCTTTTTCACGAACCAATTGTTGGATTTTGAATAATTTCTACGTACATTTGTTAGGTAAAGAGTTGAGGCGATCGCTTTCAATAGCATCGCTTTAGGCCAATACAAAAATGTACATTTGTTTATTAAAAATAAACTTAACCATCTAATACTAAAACTAAAACTTACAGTGGACACGGCAAAAACTTTATTTAGTGTTCTTTATGTGTCCACCCATAAGAGCGTTTTATGTCGACCTCTCGATTCATCGACAAAGGTATGTTTTCACACATCGTTATTCAGGATTTACGAGTGAAAATGTCATTTCGGACACACGCCACGTACCCTCTTACGGCATCCTCTAATAGCACAAAGAAAAAGATATTTGTACAGAGAAAGGTGCTAAATAAAAGCATGCGCTCTTACGTATTTGGCACATCGGTTGGTCTATTAAAGTCGAGGGCTATTCATAAATTATTTATTGTAGCGTTTTTCTTTTGGAAATTGTTTATGCCGTGTTAAAAGCTTGCGAAAGATTTTTTAAGTGAACTAGACGCGTAGCTACGGAAAAGGTTTTGAGTATTTCGAACGAGAATTGTTTAAATTCTGTAGGTGCTGCTGATTTATTTCTGAATATCGTTTTATAAAGTGTCGGTCGAGTCAAGTATTGAAACAAGTGGGCTGTTTATCTGTTTATCTTATCGCCAATTATGGAAACTATTTCAATTAGCCGGCCTATCGATCTCAGCATCTGGCCCGGCAATGTGTGAAATACATACATGTCTAATGATGTCAAGAAGGCCTTAAAGGTGGCGATATAACATTGTCTTTACATTGCTAAATTCTGTATTATATTGTAATACTAGTAAACTAATATACTTTTCGATACCCAATCTCCGCAAGTTGGGTAGACCCCTTAGAAAACTACTAAATGGTGAAATGTTTGAGATTTGACAAAAAAAACAACAAGTTATAACAACAACGCGTTTGTATCTCTTATTACAACGAATAATACGAACCAGTCTCACCGACGCTACACGTGATCCGTGTCGTCATGCCAATCAGAAGGGAATATTTATAGGACTACGCCGGGACAACAATATTTCTTTTCAACTTTAGCAATTTGCGCAGTTTTGTCAATACGCATTTGCGTTCACAGATATTTAAATTCAGAGACATTTAAATAAAATTGTTTATATTTCGACGAATGTTTTATGTGCATTTCGCTTTAAACAGCTTTTACAGTGCGGGTGGTGATTTAAATAATGTTATCGTAGCTATAATTCATACATACCTAATGACGACAGTGTTCAGTCGCCAAGGCAGCGTGTAAGTGTGGTTCTTATGTCGGGAACAGAAGGTGTATAATAGCTCGCCGGCCGCCCCCGCAAGCCCCGCATCGTTCGTTCCAGGGCCCGACCACTCGTGCAGAGTAATGTTCCATGACCCGCACGACTTATCCTATGGAAATACTCTCATGAAATGCCTGGTATAATCGATGGTTTATTTATTTAGAATCGTGTATATTTTGTTAACAACTCAGTATGGAACCTCGTCTAAAGCTTATCGATGGGTAAATGGGTGGAATAATATTAGCTGAATCTAAGTGATCATTTCACTCAGTACAAATAGAATTATTATGATCTCTACAAGAATAAACATTCTTAAGACGATGAGTTAAGTAAAATAAGGAAAATACTTCACAAGATTTTATCGCGGCTTACCTGCTCCGACGTGATGTCAATGAACAACTACCGCTCGACGTTCGAGTCTAATACCCAAGTGCATTGTTGATAGAAAAACTCATTCAGACTACCTGTAACCGACACGTTCCTCGAAGATATTTCACCTGTAGAGAGAAAAAGAAAATGAACTTCTTCAGGGGCGAACAATAAATTTAAAAGGCGACAGCGAGACATCTACCTACGTGGGCAATAATGCGATGTTAAGGAAGGCAAGAAAAGTCGCCGCATAGCGAAGCTGTAATTGGAACTTTATGACGTTTTTCAAGGTTCTACCTCGGGCGGTGCAAAACTGGGTCGTGAAGCGTAATTTCATCGGACGCGCCGCACCGCGCCGCTGAGAACAATATCCGACGCGTTTTTCTAAACGTCTGAAACGCGAGTCGAATGTCAAGCAGTACTGTTTGTTTTTCGTTTTATGTAATTGGGGGCTATGGAGTTTCTCGGAGATAAATTGTCGATTATCTGCTCCTCCGTTGAGATATCTTCATCGAATTACCCTCGGTTTCGTTTCATGTAATTGCAATAATAGCCGTATTGTTTACAGGTGTACGCGACCAGAGTATAAATAACGCTTACCGGAATGAGTAGTGTATGTGCGTTGACCGCACATGGCATCGTCGTTGAAACTGTAGGCGGCCGCGTAATCAAAACCGCGGCTCGCATACGTGTAATGAGCCACAGAATACTCCAACCGAACACTCGTCCAACTTCGCACCACCACCGGCAGTCACGCCACCTAGTGGCAAAATATTACGAATATAATTCACAATACGCTACTCAGCGGAAAACAGACAAACAGAAACGTAATTTGTAATATACTAGATAAATCTTATCAGCAAGATCTTTTATTTGATGAAGCTGCCTGTGATATTCACTCGTGTTACGTAAAAGAGTAAATAATTTTTTTTAGATTCGGCGTGTGAACATAAAAACAGGGCACCGATACGCATCGTCATCATAAATGTACGTACGTGAACAGCGTATTGACACATTCAGCGTTCAACAATCTACGCAATAGGCATACGTAGTCCGCTACTAAGTAATTGAATTTTCAGCAGCAAGTTTCGGGTGCTGTCGCCCCGAGGTGCGTCGTCGGGCTGCCACTAATAACAGGGGCGGATGGATGACATGCCGCCAGTTAGACCATGTTTTGTGAGTACGGGACATAGACTGCGCGCGCCAAAGCCCGTTTCAAATATTGCTCAAAGTCCATTTTCCAGCAATGCGGCTTCGTAACAATTTGACGCGGACCGCGTCAAGGCATAACGGAGGTAAAGCACTGTTAATAATTCAATTACGCGCACATTCTACGATATAAGATAACGATTCGGAGCAACATATCTCCCTTCGCTTCTGCTACGGATGTACCGTGTCAACGTAAACACGACAAATCAAATTGAACATAAATGTACTGGTATTAAAATTGAAACACAGGTCTAACCTAGTTCAGGAAGGTAGCAAATAATTTATTGCTCTTAAAGTGATCGAAATGACGTTTGATTGTATATTCGTTTAAAGAATTAATTATATTGATAATAATATTAAGATGGTGAATAACATTTATTCAAATTTTATCACCATACATGAAATAAATAAATAATTATTTTTGTATATTATTATTGATACTCTTACTCTTCTTTGTCAAAAACTTAACTTATACGTTTTAATATGTATGTATCTTAGTTGCTTTTGGAACTCTATACTTGGCAAATTGCAAATTTTCAAGGCATTTTTAAAATATTTTTTTTATTTTTGTAAATGGATAATAATTAGCAAAAACTGTCTACATTATTGTTCATTTAGATAAGATAAGTACTAAGACAAGATAAGATCTAAAGAAAGCAATTTTGCATGTAGCTTGAAACAGTATTAAACACGGTAAGTAAATTATTAAGCGGCATATTTGCTTTTATGTAGAAGTCCCTATACGCTTGGGTGGTCGTCCCACGCTTTGTTGCTGTTACATACTTAATAGTAACCCTCTTACTTAATTATGCGGATCGCACCGCAACCCGGCGCGCCGTTGCTACGGAAGAGTTAGGTGGTCCTGCGTTCGTGTTAGCATAAGGCCGATTAATTTATTTGTCGTCGTATATTCAGAGAGACTAATAATTAGATGACGCATTTTGGTTCCTGTTTGCTGAAGATCCCGATACTATGCGAAATCAAAATCTCCAAAGTATTACATCATTAACATAAGCGCTTGTTGATAAATTGCGTTGGTCTGAGTTGTGTCAGACCCGTGATTTTTCTCGTCAATTGCCCAAAATGTCACATCCTTCAATATTTCAAGCAATTATCTCCAATTTTCTTATCGATGGTTTCCAATATTCCGTATTTCATTCGCTCAGATAGCTGTAATGAATGTCAATTCCAATGAGTGTCACGTCGAAGTTTGTTATTTTTTGAATTGCAAATAAGGCACCGGTGGGTCATAAAGTTATAAGTTCTTGTTTTAATATTACCTCGTCGTGTATTCAAAGTGGATAAGGTATCGGAAATATTCGTTTATTTGGTAATTTTTCGAGTTGTAGTTTTGGAAAATAGGAACATGGTACTCCAATTTTCCAGGTTCTAGTTCCTAAGTATCCTCCTGTCTGTCGCAGACGTTTTGCTCAACGAGACTTCAAATACAAATTTGATGTGATTTTATAAAATCGGGCTTCTGTTCCAAATTGGGTTAAAGGCTAAAGTTTTTGATCAAATTGAATTTGGAGTTAAGGTTTTATTTTAAAGTTAGACAACAGTAAAATTGGTGTGCATATCACCAATTTAGATAATACGGGAAAACGTAGTGATTTTCGTGGTTTTTGGCAAGGAACTAAAAAGGTAAATATGAAACCTGGACTTCCAGTCTGTGTAGACAAATTAAACAAGTCCTATGAAATTGCGGTCATACTTTCCAGTGCAACCTCGGCGAAATGAGGTGATAACGGTGGTAGGTGCTGATATGGTTAACAGTACCTCGAGAACAATGTTCTCGGCTAAGCAAGTAGGCAAAATTACATATACTTTGTCCAGAGGTAAATCGCCAGGTCCCGATGGGCTTAGCGTAGAGCATTTACGTAATGCTGGGCCCCATGTAACTGGGGTGTTAGCTATGTTCTACTCTCTTTGTGGGAGCTACTCCTATCTACCGCACGATTTTATTAAAACGGTAGTTGTGCCTGTAGTGAAGAACAAAACTGGTGATATGGGGGATAAGCGTAACTACAGACCAATCTCTCTCGCTACAGTAATAGCAAAAGTGTTTGACGGTTTGCTTGAGACACAGCTAAATAAATTATGTAACTTTGCACGATAATCAATTTGGGTTTAGGCCCAAATTATCTACAGAAAGTGCAATACTTTGTCTCAAGCACACTGTCAGGTACTATACAGATCGCGATACACCGGTGTACGCATGTTTCCTTGACCTGACAAAAGCGTTTGATTTGGTGTCATACGATGTTCTATGGCAAAAACTTGAAAATATAAATATGCCATATGATTTAATTAATATCTTCAAGTATTGGTATGCACAACAGTTTAACAGTGTTAGATGGGCGGGCGCAATATCAGAGCCATACTGACTTATCTGTGGAGTTCGACAAGGCGGATTAACCTCACCCATCTTGTTCAATCTGTATATTAATGACCTGATAGTCGCGCTTAGCAGTCAGCATATTGGCTGCTAAGCTACGCAGATGACATGGTGTTGCGGAGCACGTCTGTCTGTGGGATACGTAGATTGTTGTGTCTGTGTGAGGAGTATGCTGACAGGCACGGCCTTATATATAATGTGACAAAAATTCAATACATGGTCTTTCGGGCTGGCAGCAAATCGCTGGCACATGTGTCAACAATAAACTTAAATAATACACCCTTGGAAAGGGTAAAAAAGTTTAAATATCTTGGGCATTGGCTGACCGAAGACCTAAGGGACCATGTTGACATAGAACGGGAGCGAAGGGCACTTTCGAAAAGAGCTAATATGATAGCTCGTAGGTTGCTCTTTACAAGCTAAGTTTTCACTTTTTAAAGCCTTTTGCACCTCATTAAACACGTGCAGCCTGTGGGCGTCATACACACAAACTGCTATATAATGCCCTTCGTGTCCAGTACAATAACGCGTTCAAGGTGGTACTGGGGCTGCCTCGTTACTGCAGCGCTTCTGGTATGTTTGCGGAGGCGCGCACCGACTGTTTTCACACCACCATGCGCAAGCGGTGCGCGTCCTTAGTGCGCAGGGTGAGGGCCAGCTCCAATACAGTCCTGACAATGTTAGCCGACGGAATTGACTGTACTTTTATTCGGTATTGTTGCAGTAGGCATGTCTACGTGCATGGTTACTAAATATAAATTAAGGCTGCCCAATTTATATTTGGCAATTATGTAGGTTTGCTTTGTTCTCTGTGCTTTTAAATGTCTTTTGTGCGCTTTGTTATGTTTTATGTGTACTTTGTGCTTTTAATGTAATATTGTTTTTGAGCTTTTTAATGTATTATTTTTCTTTTTTTGTGTGTGTATATGCTTTTGTAATCGTGTATATGAAATTCTATATGTCCTATATGGGTTATGTGGCCTGAAATAAAGGTATTTTATTTTATTAGGTATTTATTATACTTCTTTAAAGTATCATTTCATATGCGTTTGAAAACACAAAACAGATCTGGATCATTCGAACACTTACCTCTATAGTGACACTCTGGTTAGCAACCGGTATGAACCGGTGCGTACACAGCAGCCTCTCCTCTATATTCCAGAATATGTGGTGATGTGATGGCGCGGCCACGCCTCCGTGCGCCGGCGACGCGAGCCCGTAAGTGCGTCGACGCACACGTCGCGTCTGGGAACGCTGTGCCTTCGTGTTGCTCTAGGACAAGAGATTTTGTATTACGATAGGTTAAATATTATTTAGATATGTATGGGATTTCGGTTTAAATCTATTACATGGTCTATGTGAATGACATGATTAACATCATGAAGAGCTAAAACTTATAAATTATCTACTTTCAGTCATCTCCCTGACAACACAAATGTATACTTCTATCGCTTGCGTTAAGACAATAGTGAATTATTTATTATATAGATATCCTTCCATTAGTTGACCTCAAAAATCAAGATACTGAGTTGTCCTATAAATAAAATCATATGGTATTTTCGTAGTTTTGTGCACAACTGCCGTGTGCCTAAAATTGTTGACAGTATCGATTTGTCTATGATTGATAGCATCAGTAGTCTGCCGACTACCACAACTCAATTCCATCGATACTATTACAAGTCATCAATGTGAAAGTGAGCTTGGTATTCCTCCACTGCATACGAGAAGAAAGTTCTTAGCCTACAAGTATTGTCTTAAATGTCTTTCTCAGCAGAATAACGTTACAACTAAATTATTAGGTGATCTAATCACGTCTTCCCATAACAGTTATTGGATAAATAAAAAGATCCCATTGCTTGTTGCAATTTATGAAGAAATTAAAAATGTAAACGTTGCTTCATCCTCTTCCATAGAGATGTTTTCTTTAAGAACATGGATCACTAATATTAATACAGATAATATTATTTCAATTAGTTTAGATAGCGTCCGTATAGCTAAAGAAATGTATGAATTAAACTCAATAAAATACTCAGTTTCACAAGAATTAAATGATAAATATTTGGATTATTTGATGATTTACACAGAAGGGTCAATTAAGGAAAACGGTCGAGGTGCTGCATTTTGTATTAAGTCAAAAGAGTATATTGGGTTTTGCTTTAAAATAAATAGTAATGTCTCTATCATGTCGTTGGAGCTCATTGCAATTTCAGAGGCACTGTCATATATTTTAAGAAGTGGTTGCATAAAAGTTGTCATATGCTCGGACAGTAAGAGTGCGTTATATCATATAAACCGATGCGCCTCTGGGGGGAGAGGTATGCCGGTAGCATATGAAATACTGTCTAAAATAGATACCCTATTGTTGAGAGGTGTACATCTGAGATTGCAGTGGGTTCCATCGCATATAGGAATACAACGTAACGAGACAGCTGATAGATTGGCAAAACTTGGCAGTACTGAAGGTAAAGAAATTTCTGTAATACCTTATTATACAGAAATATTGCCAAAATATAAAAAAACACTGTTATGATATATGGAAACAATATTTTGATAAAAGATCACTAGAAAAAGGCATATGGTACAAAACCATCCAAGCCGCCCCGTATACCTTGGAGTGTTAATAGCAGTTTAAACAGGCAACTTATTGTAATAGCCCATAGAATATGAACCGGACACATTCCATCAAAAAAAATTGCATTTTTAATGGGTAAAATCTTATCTCCGAATTGTGAGAATTGTGGGGTGTTAGATGATGTACATCATATGTTGATGGAATGTGTTCGGTGGCAAGATGAAAGAACCGACTTTTTCATAAAATTAGGCTTGAACAGGACACAAATGGGTGTGTTTGTTAGTATTTTGTCAAATCCTAATAGTGAGGAAGCATGTGTGTTGTTCAGGCTCCTAGATTCTCAATTAGTCATAAGAGAGTAGTTAGTAATGGTTATTCTGTAATAATCGGACTCACATGTACGTTGTCGTACAAAAGTCCTTAAAAAATAGAATAAAAATAAAATAAAAAAAGTCATCAATGTCATTGCACATTGTCATTGTCCTATTGTCACTATATATGCGCAATGTACATTTATACTATGGATAAACAATTTAAAGTCGTAGTATACAGCTTCGATGTGCACCTAACGAGCGGCATGACTATCACCAATATATAAATATTTAATCATGCAATAGTTTAGATACGCCAAAAGGTGGGTAATTAATCACACTTTATTTTTCTTCTTCGTTTAAAATAAGAAAGAATTTAGCTAACAAACAAGCGACCATTTAATGTTCAGTGTCAGCCATATTTTATTATGAGGCTGCCATTACACAAGGCCGCTAAGTGTGCCGCCAAGTTTCAAGCTGTAGAAATAGCTGTATAATAAAACATCGCGCCCGTTAACACAAGTCACGGGCGGCGCGTGTTTTTTCGGAGCTCGTTTGTGCTTTAAGATACTTCTAGGAACGCTACTCGTGGACTTGCTATTGGTAAAGGTGCACCTTTTACTGTTTTTAAAAACGCCTTCCGCACTCGGATTGTATGATGTGCGAGAGCTTTTACTATCATTCTATCAACGGACACAGAGATAATGTGCGGAGTTTTTACAAAAACCTAACAACTGACGCAAAGAAGGTCTAGATTCGAAACAACTATTTGCGAATCACACTTTTTATTTGCCCGTGTAAAGTGACCATATAAATAGCTTGTATGAATGGTCGGGCATAAAATTGTCTGTCCCCTGTTCTAAGGCAACGCCCTAACATTTTACAAGCAAATAATTAGGTTCAGGCTCTGTGCCTTCTCATTATACAATCTATTGATGATAATTCGCATAATTATTCGCTTTGTGACTGGCAAACCTCAAAATAAACCCATCTTTTTACATTACATACTAGCTGACCCAGCGAACTCCGTATCGCCTTTATAAGAACTTTTATTTAATTCCCTTTTTACGAAGCCCCTTTTCCAAAGTTACCATTGACTTAGCGCTTAATCTCTTATCATTTCAAAGTATATAAATGATGAACAAACAAACAAAGATTTTTATATAATATTGAATTCCCCATTCCTTAAAATATCGGAGACGATACCCATATCGACTTTAAAAAAAATCCCGTCCGCCATCTTTGATTTCCTATCCGCCATCTTAGATCACGAAATAGATGTTGTATTTGGATTCACCATACCTTAAATCATCAGATACGATACCAATATTGATTTTTTAAATCTTTCCCACCGCCATCTTTGATTTCCCATCTGCCATCTTGAATCACGAAATAGATGTTGTATTTGGATTCCCCACCCCTTAAAATATCGAAGGTGATACTCATATTGATTTTAAAAATTTTCTCATCCACCATCTTTGATTTCGCCATCTTGGATCGCTATATAAATTTCATATTATTAATCAGCGTCCCGAAAATCTCGAAAACGATACCCATATAGATTGCATCCTATTCGTTTAGCCTTTAATTTTGCCTTTGACCCAACCCTCCCCCTTCTCCTTTGACCACTTTATAATTTTTGTCTGGCCCCTAAAAATTGTGGCGTAATTTAATATAGCCTATAGCCTTAGGCAATAACAATTTTTAAAATCTGACTGCTAGTTCCTGAGATTAGCCGACATTATCTTCTAGCATTTTGCCCGGCCCCTAAGGGTCGAAGCGTTATGTTATATAGCCTATAGCCTTCCGGAATAATTTCCGGAATAGTGATTAGCGCGTTCAAACAAACAAACAAACTCTTCCGCTTTATTATATTAGTATAGATAACTGCAAAAAGTATTTACACATACAAACTACTTAGTACTAATGCTCGCTGTACACATTGGCCCAACATGCTGGTCCAACGTATTGGCCCAATGTGTAGAGAGCTACTTGGCGCTATGTTGGCTTAATGTACCGCTGTACACATTGGCCCAACATGCTGGCCCAACGTATTGGCCCAATGTGTAGAGAGCTACTTGGCGCTATGTTGGCTTAATTGGTGTAGTTGGCGCCGACGTTGGCCGGCCAGCCGAATAGTGTCGGTTTTTTGTGCACACATCAAAGGATCTTGGCGCGCTCCGCCAACAACGTGTGAACGTTGTTGGCTTTTTCATTTCGTTGTCGCTCTTCAGCGGAGACAGTATATAATGTTGCGCGTGAATATATTTACGTTCCCAAGTTAATATACATATTAGTCGTAACTTGTTTTGCTCGTAATCGGTTGTAAGTAGTTTTGTGAGTACGAATAATCGGTTCCAAAAGTGATTATTTCTGTAACTAGTTATTTCTAAAAAGACAACTCCCGCATTAGGACTAAATCCTGTGTCGCAAGGGACTTAACAAACATACATCTAACGAGGACAATTAACACCCACACTCGAAACAACAATTTATGGATCACACAAAGTGTTGTCTCATGTGGGAATCGAACCCACAACACTCGGCGCAGTGTCAAGCAGCAAGGCGGCCGCTTAAACCACTACGCCAACCGTGCAGTCGGACAGTTTTATGCAGTGTCGATACGGTATACCAAGAAACTCGGTTAGTTAAAACTTGTAACTAATTTCGATGAGACTACGATTACATTACTGTAGAATTTTATTATGCAAAATAGTTACTTTACGAATAAGAACCATATATCTATTTTCATATTGTAATAAATACTGCGCATTCCTTTTAAAGGTATAAGTACATAATTATTGTTTACGTATTAAATGAACTTTCCTTCGTACTTTAGCCAGGCTTAGGACTGGCTGCACAACTTAATTTTTCTATGAATTTACGTTTTAAATGGATATTGAGATATTGCACATATTCATCATACCACTACGATAGTAGAACAATAATTTTCATAAACATAGCAAATTATCGTTCTGATTTACATAAGGTGCATTCTCATTTGAAATATCCCAAAAGTGTTATCTGATTATTTATTTTTATCTAAGCATCGAGTTTGACATAAGACAATGACGATAAGATGTGCATTACGAAATTATTACGCACATTATGACACAGCCCAGCGCATCAAGCTCGGACGAACTCTGGTATAATCGTATAGTTACGTGTAACGAGTTGTCGTGCAGGCGCACCGCGCGCTGAGCATCGCGCGCGCTATACATACCTACATACAGAACTGGAATCATAGATTATACACATATACTGGTAGCTGGAACCGCTTACGAAAAGTAGGTAACAAGTTAAATTAGCCACGAAACTACTTACGCGGTTACGTGTATACGAACGCAGTTTTATGAATTGATTACGTTAAATAACGCCCACTCCTAATACATATACATATAACGAGTGCGACGGCGTAGCGCAGCAATGATGTTTTACAATGAATAGTAATTGTACCGAAATTGAACAATAAAATATATATCTTTTTACTAATTTTTATGTTTTTTTTATTAATTTTTCTAAAATTAAAAACGAAGTAACTTAAAAAACAGATTTTTATTAGGTACCACATTGTTATCTTCTAGGCTTGGTAGTTGGGGTAGGTTATTTAACCAAAATTCCTATTATTAATAACTAGTCGACGCCAGCGGCTTCGCACGCACATATTTTCGAATTTCTCGTTTTGCCCGATCGCGTGGGAATTTCGGGAAATCCCGTCTTAGTGCACCCCTACGGTTCCCAAGGTAGTTTCGGCTGTAGCGTGTCTGTGAGTCAGTCAGTAACGCAAGGATTTTATATATTAAGATAAGCTACCTATTTTATATTTCAGGTTATTGAAGCGTGGAGCCGTATGGCGGATAAAATTGAATATTATTTTTATTTACTATACGGCTCCATGCCACTATTAACGAAATCAAAAAGAAAAAATAATCATTAATGACAACATGTAGAATGCATCACATTCTAGGTACTTTAGTACACATGTACGCGCAGCTAATAATTAAACGCACTGTATAAATAATTAGCCGTGGCTGCAAGTGCTTCTACGTCCATCTTTGTCTAAGCACCAATGCAGAATGATATGTCACTTTCGTCAGCCAATGTGTAAATAGCAATCTTGGCGTCGCACACTGGCGAATATTACCAAAAAGATGGCCAAAATGTTTTAATAATAAAAATGCGTTAAATAAATCTATTGAAATTAAATGTAATCTTTTGATCTATGAATAATTTTTATTTTATGAAAACAAGGCTGTGGTTCCAACCAGCGCGAATATAAAGACTGACTTTATGATATTGATAGTTTTAAAACAATAGAAGGATAATAGTTAGTATATTATATATGATAGAGATTAACAAGAATTTAAGTATCAAAAAATGTATTATAATTAATAATATTCATAACTAAGAAACATGAATGATCAGAGATACACAAACTATATGGTATCCAATATGAATACCTAAGTTTGTTTAAATATCAAATACTCCACTTCAGGTTCTTCCAATAGCGTTAGTACTATTAATTGTTCTGTGCCAAAAGTTAAATTTCATCTAGGGCAACTGCGTATTGGACTTTCTGGACGTTTTACGTAAACTTGAGATATAAGGAACTGAAGAAACGCAAAGTCTTTGAAATCAATGACTCATTTGTAGTTTTAATACGGGGCGGTTTTTTTTGTAAAGTCTCTGTGATATTTATTTATATACTTATTTCTTGACTCTTGTGCATTTTCAGATAGATATCAACTTTTTTAAAACCACTCATTAAAAGAATGAACTCAAGTTAAAGTCCTCAAAATATTCCATGGCAAAATGTACGCGTAAATACAGGGACCCACAGCTAATAAATACTAATCATAAGGCAGATATCGGCAGCCAAATCTAAAACAAACTAAATACTAGCATTATATGCTTCAATTTAATACAGCTTATTTCTCGGAATACAGAAGAATATCGTACTATTATTTTTTATTATTTCAGCTTACGTAAGTAAATAATACTATCAATTTCTAGGCAAGGGTATCGGTGTTAGGATTTTTTAGAAAGTAGTAACATCTGACAGCAATTATAAATACCTCTAAAAATAGAATCCATAACAGAAAAACACCAAACATATACAGTTGTAAAGACGAGTGACAACATGCGACTTGAGAATCATCGATAATTTTACCATACAAAATATATCAAAGAATGCTCAAAATTTGCGTCATTTATTAAGGTTTAAGCTAAGTGTTATAAAAGTGTTTTATCGACAATATTTTAAAGTCATATATTGGCCAGATTTTAGCAAATATTCGCCAGTGTGCGTCGTATCATGTTGGCCCAACAAGCTGGGCCAGCTAGTTGGGCCAATGTGTACAGGGGCTTTTAGACTTAGTAGTACTGAAAATGTTATCCGGTCTCTGTGACGTTTCGCTAGACTGGCCAATATGGCGACTGTGATTCGTCTGTCAGAACCATTACAATTTAACAAAATACTCGACAATCCGAATTTTGCGGATATATGTTGTCGACTCGAAATCTTCATTTTTTAATGTTTTATTATTCAGGTAAGGTTTCGATGTACTCCTTGACGAAATTATGAATATTAGATTTGACACTGCGATAGCAGCGCAGTCCGTCGGTTCCAATGTGAATCATTCCAAAATCCACAACTACTTAAAAATTAAAAATTAAGTAAAAAAACATTTTCCAGTGGACTAAATTGTGAATCTAAACCATTCTCAAGTCCCCTTGAACACACACAAAAAAATTCATCAAGATCGGTCCATTCATTTAGGAGGAGTTCAGTGACATACACACGCACACAAGAAATATATATATTAAGATTTATTTTTCACATTGGTGAATCACGCTCTTCCAATAAGTAGGTATACGTTTTACATTTTGCTTTACGTTTATTCTATAAAAGTACGCATTCCAAAAATAAACATCAAATTACACCGGTTGTTGTATTCACGTAAACACACATAATGTGGCAAGATATTTCCCCATACGTCTTTTATTTTTCCAGACACCAATCATTATACATGTGACACTTACATGTAGATGCCGCTCGTCACATAAACATTCACATTACCCCGAGTAAACACCAGTAGAACTTAGTCTGCGTGAATATAACTTTGTCTGTTCCTTTTCTTTTTCACTTTCCGTAAGTCATCAAATATCATTGTTTATGTCTTGTTGCGGGAAGGAAAATATACAGGGTGGCGCTTGCATAGCGGCATTTTTTGAACAAAGGCATAGCTTACAACATTCTTAAGCCTTGTACCAAAAATCAATTAAATTGGTGCAGTAGTTTAGCCACAATATCGATTTTAAGTTCCGCACACGCTTTGAGTTCCATACAACCAATACAAAACGGTCAACGACTCTACATTGCGCACCGCGACTCGCTAGGTACTACTCACGACGCGACGCTTCGACGTCATCCGAAGCTAGGCTCAGCGCACACAGAACGGAGCGCAGCGGAGAGGATTTTATCAACGCACTTGAAAATAAACTTTAATGTTTTTACAATAAAGTTCATAAATGCTTGAACCTGATAAAAAATATTCGCGCGTCCTCGAAGATACACGGAAATCCCCGCGCAAAGTCGTTTCGGCGCCCGCGTCGTACGCGTATTTTCAGGGTTTAACGAACTTTCGCGACAAAATATTTACTGTAGAGTGATAACCCAGAACGTTTTACTCACGCAGGCTCGCGAGGTCGCGCGCAATCTTGAGCATACGCAATCCGTAAAGAAAATGCCCGAGACCGCGCGGGGATTATTCCTCTCTGTCTGCGTTGACCATTCGACGACTTAGGACGATGACGTCTTCGTGCAACGTCGCTTCGCCTCGAAGGTACCTACCTAAGACTCGTCGTTGTAGGTTTTTGCGCTCAAGTTAATGCGTAACATTTTTAACAGAACAAAACTTTTAAAACTTCCTAATTACCTTTTCAATAAAGTTACATAATAATGAAATGGATCGGTTCCGCAAGCACGAAAAAATCTGATTAGGTATGCACAGTAAATGCACTACGTGTGACAAGGACAAACATAGTCGAGCCAAATAGAGTTGCCCAATTATGAACAAAATATTGTCAATAGTATCGATAAAAAATACGCACCGTAAAATTTTGTTGTTTATTGTATCGACATTGATTGTATTTAACGTTAATGTAATCGTCTTATCAATGATAGTATCGATAAAAATACCTACGCACCGTCAAAATTTGTGGTTTATTGTATTGACATTGTTTGTATTTAACGTTAATGTAATCGTCTTATCAATGATAGTATCGATAAAAAATCCTACGCACCGTAAAAGTTTGTTGTTTATTGTATCGACATTGTTTGTATTTAACGTTAATGTAATCGTCTTATCAATGATAGTATCGATAAAAAATCCTACGCACCGTAAAAGTTTGTTGTTTATTGTATCGACATTGTTTGTATTTAACGTTAATGTAATCGTCTTATCAATGACTTTACGTTCGAAAATTTCAAAGTGTGGTACTAATAAAGACGACGTTTTTTAATAGGTAATCAATGATAAACATGTAAAGATATTCAATTATTTAATCATTTGAAATAAGTTAATAATTATTGACTATTTTAGCTCTTTCCGTATGGTATTTTTTAAATGGTCTAATGGGTTCAACAATCTACTTAAGAATTATAATAATTATGTACTAAAACTACTGAACTAATGGAAGTATGTGCGGAATATTTCATAAACTTGTTTGACTGTGTCGTATTAGCAACACAATTAAGCAATAGCATTATTTTAATACAAGTAATAATGCATAGTTCGTTGTATAAAAACATTTTGTGTTATTTTGTTGTTAACGTTTTAACGTGTCAAAAATATCGACATTCATAGTACCTATTGTGCATCTCTATATCCTATCCTAGACATGTCGGCGCCAGCGGCGCATCGGTGATCGGTGACTCATCAATGGTTTGTTCGTTAGTGCCGCAAAAACAGTCGATCAGGTTGCGCGCGCGCAACTTTATGCGATAGTTGTTTTTGGTATTGAATTGTGTGATTGTATTTAATTGTGCTATTTAATTGTGTTGTTGTTTAGTGAACTTCATCATTTGTCATTTTTGCATTATTTGTGTTAATAATGACAAACTTTATGTCGTCCGTATATGCGGATATTATTGTGTAACGTGGGTTCTTGTTGTGAAAAAGACACCAGTGCTTTCCTAATTACTGAACTTTCATTAGAGGGTTTTGTAGAATTACTGAAATAGGTAATTCGTGATAACAATGGCGGCCATTTTGAGAATTTGAAATTTTTGTGCTACCTTTTACGTGGGTTTGTGTTAAGTGGGTTTTTGTTGATATGAAAAAGATACCAGTGCTTGCCTAATGAGTGACCAAACATTGGAGTGATGTGTAGAATTACTGAAGTAGGTAATTCGTCAATAAATGTGAACTACCTCCGTGGCATCGTCTGCCGCATAACACACGTTGCCGTTCTTACAAAGGTCAGTAACCTATTGTCATATTGGTCTACAAATGGTGTTTCGTTTTGCTACTCTTATTTTATAGTTTATTTTGTTTCAAAATTTTATTACTTTATTTTGGCCCCATGACCTTTTTTGTTGATATAAAACATTTTATAGGCATCAATGCTACGTCCGTTTTAAATCAATGCCCCTATGCAAGCGCCACCCTGTATATTTTTGTCGGATTTTCCTTGAAGATTCTAGTGAATACCATTATCTTTTCCGCAGTTATGTCAAGTGTTGTTTACTTACCATCGTGGAAGGCGAAAGCGCCGTCAAGAAAGAAAGAAAGAAAGAAAGAAAATTAGTTTTATTATTGCAGGTTTGAAGCATTACACCAAAATATACAGTACTGCTAAAACAATATTATTTGAACATAATCATTCAATAAAACAAAAATGAATAGCTTTACTTAAAGTAAGAGATCTGCAATAACCGGGCCTCACTCAGCTATATTGCTATGCAGTGGCATGAGCCACTTCACAGCGCTGATTTACAGTGATGGCCACATTTGACCCACGAATAGCATCCCAACAGTAAATGTGCAGTTCAACATATTATTCGTCAACAAACTCTTCTTCGTCCGGGGTCTGTTGGCTGGCTCTTCGGACCAGGATTGTCAAGTTAGCACCTTTGGACGTCACGGCTTGACCTCTCAAGAACCGGCCCGAGGGATCCCTGGCCTCCCTCACGGCTGGTCCACATACCCTAAGAAGAGCACGATCGCCGCGCTCAGACCTGTTTCTCTCTCCTCTGCCACCGAATTCGTGGAGACCTTCTATAATCTCAATATGAGATCGACAGCTTTGTAACTTGTTTGACACAAATTGAAGTATTAAGAAAGCATAAGGCCGGTTTCAATTACACGAGACAGCGGGTTTTTGGCCGGTGAAATATCTGGGTGAATTATGACCAATAGACCATATTACACCAAGGTCAGCGAACACACCAAGTTCAGCGATTATGACGTAAGTTCATATACATAAAGAGTTGTAATAAAACGAACTTGCTTGGTTCATATAACATGATGTAACAAATATGAAGTGAGAAATTCTCCTCGAGTAATAAGATTTATTGATCATCTGAAATTAAACTCCAGAATCATAAATTTATGACTTCTAAGGGTCGAGATATCAATCAAGTACACCCTGGAGAGTAGCCGGTCATCAAAACAGTTATAACAGAATTGGGACGAAGGTGTTGAACAGACTCAGCGATTTTTGGGTCTAAAATATTAGAATATTATAATATTTTTAGGTGTAGACACCTAACTGGTCATAATTTTATGTAAATGGACGGTGAGGTAGCCTATCCGCTCAGAAATAAGGCTTCAGCCGATGAGGCAGAGAAAATACACTCAGTTCATATATTATTTAGTGCTTCCAGTGCCTAGGGTCTAACCATGCTCGTAACCTTCGCTCTTCTAATAACCTGCTTCTCATGGTTCCCACTCACAGCTCTAATTTTCTTCACTCTTCTTTTATCGTACAATCAATCCTTCTCTGGAATGCCCTTCCTCTTGAGATCAGGATGGCCAGGACCAAGTGCACATTTAAGTTCAAAGTTAAGGAACTCTTGTTGGCCGATACAGCCGGTGTATCATAATTCATTTATATTTCATTTTGTCTTTTAATATGTATATATATGTACATATTTATATATATTTATATATATATTATATGTAGATGTACTAGTATGTAGTAATAATATGTATTATTTGAAATTATGGTTTTATATATTATATATTGCTTATATATCTTTTTACTCATCGCATGTATGTATCTTATATGTATATATATCATGTCTATTATATATATATATACTCTATATAGTTATGTTAGTTCAAACTCAAGGTTCTTTTCATTATAGGTATTTATATAGCGCCTACTTCTTTTTTCTCTGCACCATTCAAAGGTAGACTGGGAGATAATGCCTATGGCATTAAGTCCGCCTGTATACGCTGCGTATATAAAGTTTTTTAAATAAATAAAAAATAAATATTTACAAATGTACGTGTGTGTTAGTTTGTGAGGGTATGTATATTTATGAGCATCGTGCATTTACGGTAATAATTTCGAGGCAATGCTACGGACAAAGTGATTAACTAAATGTTCGCGCGTTTACTAAATAGGGATTCATTAAAATTCCACCCTCTCTATTAAGCTGATAAAGGGACGATACGACATACACTAGAACTCGCCGAACTATTAGACGGTAGTGTATGTAAATGAGGAGCAAATATTTTGGCTTTATTGCTTAAGAGTATTAATAAGAATTTCGTATCCCTTATGTTTGGGTAAACATTTCGGTGTCGGTGTGCTTCTACTAATATTCTGCCCCTTTTTTACGAATAAATTTCCTAATATATAATAACATTTCAAAAGAGAAGTCTAACGCCAAATTCCTTTTGTCGAACTGCATTCATTGGGATTAATACTCTTGTTTTAAACAATGGGATTAATAAATATTGAATTCGTCAATGCTGAGTAAGCACCTAAAAATGGTGAGAGGGCAAGCGGTTAAACAACTATTCAGAGGGTGATCTAATTAATTTTATTAAAAAAATTATTCAGTAGTAAGTATTTTTAAGAAACATATTTTATTAAGGTCGAATATAGAGAGTTACTTACTTATCTCGTAATATCTTACAATTACTGAATTGAAGCAATTACTTTGGCAAGTGATACGATAGCTATGGCCTGTTTGTATTTATTTATTTATTTATTTAATTAATCTTAGGAAGAACAGCATATAGTTATTAAATAAATATGTAAGATATGTCACATATAGCCAATTATAGGTCTCCACGCTTAGCTATTGTATATAAGATATAATGCGTGAACATTGTTTATAACAACATATTGAACAGTAGGTATACTGCCGTCCTTTAACTAGAACCCCGTTAACCCTCAAATGGTCGATTTTGAGTTTTGAATGCAAAGTAATACAGTTTTAAATTCTCTATCTTTCTGTCTAAGAACCATATCTCTACGGTTGCACTTACGGTTATAGAGATATTAAAACATGATTTACCGTTAAATGACAAAATATGCAACAAATGCTTGACTAAAAAGTGACTATACCGCGCTTCTTAGCTTAATGCACGTTAAAGTACCTTAGTTTCAAAATTCACCTGATATTTTTTTCATTTTTTATAAGCTTAAACTACGTTAATTGAATATTCTTGACTACAAATACACTAAGAGCCTATAACTTGTTTATAGTTAAGGATCAATTTTGATAAAACAGGAATAAAAACAATTCTATAAACTATTTATGATAAAAACCTTATCTTCATTCTGGTTAGACGACCATAACGATATTTTTGCCAAGTAATCAATATTGCGATTTGCTCAAAACTATTCGTTAAAAATAGCGTTATTTACTTCTAACATAGAATTTGTTCAAAAAAATATTAGTAATTCTTAACTTAATAACGGCTAGCCCACGTTCCCTAACTAGAAACACGTTATCCGTTTCTCGCGCTTCATTGAATTCGGGATTGTGCGGGGATGCCATATGCGTGCGAGGATGGGATATGCGCGCAGCGAGGTTTGCCATTCCGCTCGGAGAGCTTATAGCGTGCAAGCGTGCGTCATCGCATCGTGTTCCCGCAAAAACTCAAATATGTCGGGGAACATTAAGAGGCTAAATTCGATTTTTTTATGTAATACTTAATAACATTATCTTCCTAAATATCTCCACCAAGTTTGAGGGAAGAATAGCAGACCAACGAATTAGTCATATTTATAAAATTATTATGACTGCCTTGTTGGTTTGCTATTATCCCTCAGACTAAATAGGTGGAGTGACTACCTTTGACGGGCAGGAACTGGATGAGAGTAGCTTTGGATCCACCATTGCAGTCAGTCAACCGGAAGATGGTCAAACCTCCCAAAGTAAGGTGAAAGCAAAAGGCAAGATACTATATAGGCAGCAGCATTAAGTATCAAAGACTTTTTGCCACTTCGATAGCCAATTCGTCTGCCAAGCGTGGCGATCAAAGCAAAATCTCCCAAAAATGAGCCACTCACAATAAAAACGGGCCCTATTCTCCGGCGGTCCCGCTATTCCTGACTCAGATAGTGGCCATGGTAACGGTGGGGCAAGGGGTGCGATAAACCTCCGGCAGAGATTTGTCGCAATATTTCATTTATTTCATTTCATTCATCACACTCCGATGAGAATGTAGAAGCTATGTATGAAGACATATCTCGGGCTATGCATAGCTTCAAAACCCATTACACCGTTGTTATGGGAGATTTTAACGCGAAACTAGGCAAACGAGCGGTGATGAGCTGAGGGTGTAGCAATTTGGATATGCACACCGGAACTCGCGGGGCCACTTGCTGGCTAGCTTCATGGAGAAGGAAGGACTCTTCTTGATGAATTCCTTTTTCAAAAGTTATAATGCCGCAAGTGGACCTGGATAAGTCCAGATGGTGCCACCAAAAATGAGATCGATTTCATCATGTCAATGAAGAGTTTAATATTTAATAATGTCTCCTTGATCAGTTCGCATAAAGCGGGCCGCGCTCATCGAATGGAAAGAGGCACATTGGATATTAGTCCCAGCCTCGAACGGTCGAGATTGATGCAGTCTACGCTCCTACCAGCGCAAGTTCAAATCTAAAATCCCGAGAACTTTCAGCTTGAGCTGCAAAACTGCTTCGAATGCCTGGGATTCTCCCAGATAGCGTAGATGTGGACGACTCTAGTGACAGGTTAGTGCATGCTGTGCATACAACAGGCTTAAAGTTCTTAAAGCCCATGACGATTAAAAGAGCCCATAAAATCTTTGGTCCGATCCTTTAGCTTATACAGGAAAGGCGTAATATGCTTCTGCATGCCTCCGACGATAAGCCAAAGTATCGGTGGCTTAATAAACAGGTCTCTAAGTCTCTGATTCGCGATCTTCGCCAATACAACACTAAGTGTGTTCAGGAGCCTCAGCTCCTCCACCTCAGCTTAGTAAACATTAAGCTGAGGTGGAGGAACTGAGGCTCCTGGAAGAGATCGAACTGGATAGCTATACACGATTACACAACCACCTGCTATTACTCCTTTCACTGACCCTAGAGCTGGATAGACCCGACACTATACCGAAGATATGCCGGACGTGACATTCCGTCAGCATTCACGGGATAAAAGTGGCCCTAAATGAACTCAAAATCAACAAGGCACCGGGTGATGACGGAATAACTTCAGAGCTTTTGAAAGCTGTCGGCGCACCTGCCGTGGAAAAACTTCGAAAGTTATTAAATTCTGTCATACTCGAGGGCAAAACGCCACAAGCATGGCACAGTGGGGTGGTGCTTTTCGTCAAGAAAGGCGATAAAATCTTTTTGAAGAACTACAAACCCATCTCACTCCTGAGTCACGTCTATAAGTTGTTTTCAGGGGTACAAATCATCTCGAGACCAAACTAGACGACTTCCGGCCTCCCGCACAAGCGAGTTTCCGTAAAGGCTATAATATTATAGACCACATACATACGCTGCGGCAGGTTAAGTCTGAGGAGTATAACCAGCCTCTATACTTGGCGTTTGTAGACTATGAGCAAGCCTTCGATTCGATCTAAACCTGGGCGGTACTGCAGTCTCGCCAACTTTGCCATCGACGACTATCGATACATTGAAGTGCCGAAGTGTTTGTTCGAAAACGCCACCATGTCAGTCCGCCTCCAAGACCAGAGTTTAAAACCTATTCGACTATAGCGAGGGGTGAGGCAGGGAGATGCTATATCTCCGAAACGTTCACCGCTACGCTGGAAGACGTTTTCAAGATTCTGGACTGTGAAGGACTCGGCATCAAATAAACGGCGACTACTTACACCTTCTATTTGCTGATTATATCGTAATCATGGCTCAGACCATGGAAGACCTCAACACAATGCTCGATGGCCTCCGTAGAGTCTCCCAACAAGTAGGTCTTAAGATGAACATGGACAAGACGAAAATCACGTCTGACTTCCATGTCGTACCTGCTCCTATTCAGGTTGGGAACTCTACACTCGAAGTTGTCGACAAGTACGTATAACTGGGAAAATGATCCGATTGAGTAGGTCCAACTTCGAAAAAGAGGTCATTTGTCGAATCTTATACGGTGGGGAGGCGTTCGGGAAGTCACGGCATATCTTCACGTCTGTCTAAGACGAAAGTCCTTGGCTAGTGTATGTTGCAAGTGATGATCTATGGAGCCGATACGTGGTCACTTACTTTGGGTCTTATCCGGAAGGTCCGTGTTGCTCAGAGGGCAATAGAAAGAGCTATGCTCGGTGTTTCCTTGCGAGATCGAAAAAGAAATGAGGAGATCCGCAGGAGAACCAAAGTCACCAACATAGCTCTCCGAATAGCCAGGCTAAAGTGTCAATGGGCAGGGAACATAGCTCGAAGAACCGATGGCTATTGGGGCAGGAGGGTTCTGGAGTGGTGACCACGCACCGGATTACGCAGCAGGAGTAGGCCTCCCACAAAGTGGGCCGACGATCTGTATAAGATTGCGGGAAGCGGTTCGATGCGGGCGGATCGAAATTGAGTCTGTGTGGAAAACCTTGGGGGAGACTTATGTCCAGCAGTGGACGTCTCTAGACTGACATGATGATGACTATGTGATTGAAAATATTATTACTGTCTATTATACGCAAATATAATTATATTAATTAGCCACTATGGAAATAGGGCCTTAAAATATACTTTTTAGCTATTAATTGCTTAATAAGATTAGAAAAATAATCAGGGCTGTGCGTATAAATTTTACAAATTGCTGTATATGTTGATGATAAGGAAATTTATTTAATTAAAACTTTTTAATTTAATTGATTTAATTTTTTACTGCATTTTATTTAACCATCCAGTTCTTTGATATGTGATGCTTAGCTATAAAGACGTTAGTAACAATTGAAGTAAGAAATACCTGTGTTTAGCTTAGTAAGCAAGCATATATTTTTTGATATCTTTTTTATTTTTCGCTAAAACTTAGCTTAAAAGAGTCATAGGTACTTTAGCTTTTTTTTACATAAGGTACTAATGTATAAATATTACGAAAGGTCTTAGCTACAAAACAGTTAATAGACTTAGCGCGTTTATAGTTAAGCTTTTTGGGGTGAATTTACTGAAAATGAGAAACCTCATACATTTAAAGAAAATGCTTAGCTAAAAGATCTCTAAGTGTAGGTTAACGAGGCTTTAGTGCGGCAAACAATGTAAAAAAAAATGTGTATTGCTTAACTAAACCAAAAAATTCAGTTTTTTTATTTAATTTTAAGTAATTTTTTAAGCAGGAAATATCCTTAATGAATCTGGCAAATGTTTGTTTAAATAATATTTAACAATCACTGATTTATGTATAATAGTTTTCTAGAAACAACGATTCCCGCGTTTTTTACGTTTTTCTCCAAAATTACTTTTTGGGGTTAACGTGGTTTTAGTTAACGGACGGCAGTATAAAATTATGTTAGATACATTTTATAGTTCAGCTCAGGAATAAAGGTAACACTAATTCTAGTTCAAACAGTTGTAGATTGTGACTTTAAATGCGAAAAAAATAAAACATTAATCTTCATTTTTACAGTTATTAATTGTGTGTTTAAAAAAGTCAAGACTGAGCATCCGCCTTACCGAGTCGGGTTTCGAAGTAAATACATCTATGTTATGCTATAAAGATAGTTCATTGAGCGTTTTGCTCGCTCGCCATAGAAATGCGTTTTGACGATAGTTAGTGGATACTAATGGAAGATGTATAGGTCTATATTGTCTGACACTGTTAGATGGTACATTAATATTAATTTTGTTCAAAAGATCAGGGCAATCAATCGTCCCGGATATTATATTTAATAAATAAGTTACATCGGCAATTACTCGACGATTAGCTAAGGGAAGGTTATGGAATTTTTTGCTTACTTGTAAATAGTTTTTTGATTCATATCTGATATTTAATTTGTAGCATAAATATTTTATGAATTTTCGTTGGATATTCTCGATGCGAAGGATATATTTATTATATTGTGGATTCCAAACTTGACTTGCATATTCTAAAATACTACGTACGTATGTACAGTATAATATCTTAAGGGTTTTGGCTTCTTTAAAGCTGTCACATGCACGTATCATGAACCCTAGCGCCTGGTATGTCTTTGTTACAATATTATTAATAAGGTCTTCAAAAAGCAACTTAGAGTCGTGAGTAATTCCGAGATCGCGGACGTTGGTGCATCGTTTGAGTTAGTGTCCATTTAAATAGTATTCAGAAGGTAGTATTATGGATTTCCTGGTAAAGGTCGTGACTACACATTTGCTGTGATTTAATTCTAATTTGTTTACTGAGCAGTAATCTGTTAAGCGTGAAAAATCAAATTGAAGTCTGATTACATCTGAAACTGTGGAGACGGCTGAAAAAAATTTCATATCGTCTCCGAAGCATAAAATTTGAGAGTGCTGAAAACATTTATCTATGTCATTAACAAAAATAAGAAATAATAAAGGTCCAAGAAGAGGGACTAACCTTGAGGGACTCCGCTTGGTACCTTTACCCAGCCTGACATGTAATTATTAACTACCATGGCTTGCGAGCGATTAGATATATATGATGCAAACCAACGCAATAAGTCTCCTCTTATACCGATCGATTTTAACTTGGAAATCAACACGGTATGATCAATTCTATCGAAACATTTTGTGTAGTCTGTGTAGATCACGTCAACTTGCTTACCTTTATTCATGGACTCAGTGATATAGTCATTTAGTAAAATTAGATTGGATGTTGTAGACCGACCTTTGAGACACCTGTGTTGAAAACTATTGAAACTATTTTTAATGGCAAGGTATAATTGATTATAGATAATTTTTCAAAGATTTTAGATAGAATACATAATTTGGAAACTGGTCTGTAATTGCTTACCTCTGATTTTGATCCTTTCTTGTGAATAGGAGTAATAAATGCTTTCTTCCATATTATTGGTACAGTACATTCGGTAAGAGATTTGTTAAATAAAATGCTGATAGGTAATGCGATGGTGTCTGCACACTTGTACAGGAAAAGAGGGGGTATAAGGTCGGGCCCTGCTGATTTGTCGAGATCGAGTGATTTTAAAAGTTTCGTTACTGCTTCTATATTTATATTTACCTTATAAATGTCAAAACAGCATTGCTGTCATTATGGGAAATGTCAGTAGACACGATAGGTGACTGGGATGGTTGCAGGAAGGTTGAGAAGAAGTAGCGAGAGAATGCGTCACATATAGTGTCACCTGTATTTGCAACAGAGCCGCCATATGTGTGACGGAACCTGGTATGTTGGATGACTTGCGACGTGCTTCGATGTATGACCAGAAATATTTCGGATTGGACTTAATCGAATCTTCTACTGATTTGATGTAATTATCATAGCATTGCTTTTCTAAACGCTTCACTCTATCGCGTAATAATTTAAAAGTATCATAGTCCGAGCGATTACCGTATATTTTAAACTTGCGATTATATTTATGTTTTTCTTTAATACATTTTTTCAAAGACGGTGTATACCACACTGGAAAAGAGTTGTTACAGCCAGACTTACGTTTTGCGATATGATTATCAATCTGCTGCATAATAAATGAATAAAAGAAATCAACTCCGTCGCGAATTGACATATTTGATAGTATACTATGCCAGTTGATATTTTGAATATTGTTATTTATTTCGGCGTAATCTACTTTTGTAAACAAATAATTCGTTTTAGATGCTGATTTCAAATAAGGTAACTTGGGTGCTGTTCATTTCACAGCGGGGGCTTTGTGGTGAGGGTCGATGGGTACTAGCGGGTCGTCATATTCAGAAACGCATATGGAGTCGTTTGATAGGACTAGGTCGAGAATTCTACCATAACTGTTGGATACGTGCTTAAATTGTTGTAAATTGTGATAGTGTAACGTGTCAATCAGGTTTTGCTCGTCGGAGGTGTTCGCATTATTAGGTGATAATGAGTGATTATCCGTGCTTCGGTGCCACAATATTCCACTCATATTAAAGTCACCTAGTATTAAAAATGTATCATTGGCGTGGCTTGTTCAAATTTCGTCCAATTTTGATATATAATTGTTAAGTTGACATGAAAAAGTAAGTCAGCAGTTTTGTTTACACATGTATACTACTCCTATATATATATTTGAACGATGTCTGTGGTTAGTAGTATTTGTAGGTATTTCAATCCAAAGATCCTCCGCTGTGGAACTAAAACTAGGCATTATATTGACAGGGATATCTTTCCGCACTGCTATTAATACTCCCCCGCCGCGGATTTGATTCGTAAGCTGGTAGTTTCCGTCACAACGCCACACTACGTATCTGTTGTCGAATAACTCTGAATCGCTAATACTAGAAGTTAACCACGTTTCTGTTAAAACTACGATATCATAGGAATTTAGACATATATTTCTATAGAAAAGAGATGTCTTCGAGCGAAGACCTCGTACATTTTGATTAAAAATTGTTATATAAGTATTATTATTATAGATATTAGCCATTTGTAATATCTGGACATATAAACATAACAAACTATATTTCAAATGAGTAATAATAAAGTAACAACGAAATCTTCCAAATAAGAATAAAAATATCGTGCAAAATAATAAACCATAATCCAACAAAACCGAGCAATATTGAATCGAACACAGAACAATTAAAGGGGGTTAGAACGGAAATAGTTACTGATTTGTATTAGAACGCGTGTCGCCGATTGTCTCCCACTCTCTATCTCAACTACAAGCACTACACTAATACGTACGCGCATCACGCACACAAATCAACTGCACTTACTTAGATCGCGAGTTTGCCATTGGTTGTCACACTAGCGCAAACACTTCGCTTGACATGGAACTATCGCGCTTGACGATCACTCACACATTCTCATTAATGTTACGGTGTCCAAAAGGTCGATTATTTATACCGATAAAATACTGTTGTTTTGTTACTTTAAGTTTTGCAATTGTTTGTTTTTATTTCGGGATGGTGGGATAGGGTACAATGTACTTTCTTAATATAAATAATAATATAAAATTAAAGGGGAAGATACAATATGGCCTTTATCATATCCGAATACCAAGAGTTAAAAATCATGTCGTAGGATGTCAGTGTCCGTGATAAACTATTCATGTGTACAACCACATAAGCTAAAGTTTGTAAAGAAATAAATGACACAAGTATATAATACAATGATATTTTGATGTTGAACAATAATTTAAATTAAATTTCAAACCAGATTCTATTATTGTCCTTGAAATAAGACGTATTTATTAAGAAGCATACGGTTGATATCTTTTAAATTCGAATTTTTCAACATAAAATGCAATCTGACTTTGATATATTTTTCTATGATAGCTTTAGATAGGTCTGTAACATGGCTCGCACTAGGATAAAATCCAACCTGGTGGTAACTTATGTTGCTAAATAATTCAGTTCCAACAAAGCTGTGCAAGATCTTTGGTGTCAACATATGTTTATAAATTTGCCGAAGATTGTCGGTGTAAATCTTTATAACTGCTTCGGACATTTTACAGATTAGTATCAGTTCTTTTGAAGGATACAGGAGACCCCCTTTATCTTTTGCTACGATAAATTTATGGTCCGAATTTATTTCATTTGACAGCAGTGCTCCAACGCATATGTCACAATCAATTTTCTTAATTAAAATTTATCATATGTAACCCGCGATACTAAGTTAATAACCCATAATAGTCATTAATCTGTAGTAATAAACAAAGTTATGTTAATATTAATATTACTGATAACAATCATTTGAATACATTCACACGAAGGAACTCACAATCGACATTATTCACAACTTGGTAGGTACAACACTATCGAACCCACACCATAGATTTAGCAGAATTCAAGCTTTGACGTTAGCAGTGAACGAAATACATTGCGCAATCGCCTACGTAGTACTAGGTGGTACCCACGTATTGCCAGCAATGTATATTTTCTTATTTGCTTGCGATAGTATCATTTTTGTCTACAAATTACATAATACTATTGTAATCATTACAAATATCATTTTTATTTTAAGGTTTTTGGACTCACCGGTGAAAAGAAATCCCTTCTCGAGCCACAGTACATAACGGGCTTCTTTTTTGACATGTTATTATAGCGCAAGACGGCATAATTCTTTTATTTTCGCGGAGCTTCGTACGCTGTCGCAATATGAGCACGATTGTTGACAGCGTCAATCAAATTTTTCGAAATATGAGCGTTTGCTCACAAGTAAGGCGAGCCTGCCACGCCCACAAGGCCCTCTCTTAACTGTTCTGTGGAAGCGAAGACACAGAAAAATAAATCGTGCATTTTATTAGACCTCTCATTCTGTTTAATTGGTATTAATAGTGTGCTGATAAGTGCGAGCGAGATAGTTGTATAAATTGTATTTTTTAGTTTAAGTTGAACAGGCCAACAGGTGCAGGTTCGAGCGCAGGTATTTATTCGCGGTGACGTCACAATTTGTAAAGCAGGGATGCTCAATCTTTAACATGTAATTAGGTTAAGGAATATAAAATTGTGATAGTTTATGGTGAAAAATGTAATATGAGTTTGTACATATAAGGGCATTAAGCGTAATGCGCTATAGTAGCAATTAAATATTAACATACTTATTATACTATAGCTTATGCAATTTTGTTTAAATCCTGAACCTTATTTATTATGAATGTGTGAGATGTATTATGTCTTACGTACATGGATTTTGCCATACTTGACCCAGACGAACTCGACGGCGTTTTGTTTGGCAGCTTTTTTTGTTTTATTCAGCAGCATTTTTGTATCGGCACTTAGATGATCGTTGACATATACTTTCTTCGGTGAATTAAGATAGCCTAAATCTTCTGCTTTCAGGGACTTTCGTCCTCGCGCAGATGCGACAAATTCTTCTTTGATATATCTGTTTATAAAACTGACGATAATCGGTTTATCCTTGGAGTTGTATGCAGGTATTCTAGACACATAATTTATTTGGGGTCTTGGGATTTCGTAACCGATCTTGGTACCAATTCTGTCAATTATATTAAAAAGGTTTTCGTCTTTTTCTTGAGGTATGCCTTTGATTTCTATGTTGTTTAGGCGGGATCTCTGCTCCGCATTAGAGATATGTAGTTTGAGTTCTCTCAGTTCATTGTCTAATGTTGCCCATTTGCCTTCTATATCTTCTATTTTTTTCTCTGCTTTGAGCATCCTACCGTTGAACTCGTCTATCCTGTCGCTGATGAATTGACATGAAGATTTGAGGTCCAAGATTTCCTCTCGCATGTTTTTGATATCTTCGGAAATTTTAGGTATAATAGTAAGCTGTACCTTGATCTCCCGGATCTCGATGATGATGGTTTGTAGAGTGATATTTTCTTTATCAGATTGCTGGATCGGGGATGACGCTATGCACGTTGTGCACTTCCAACACGACCGGCGAACTGCACCTAGTCTTTTCCATGCCGATTCAGTCGTATTAGCATACTCGAAGTCATAATGCTTGCTACAACTGCCACATTGAACTCCGTTGGTAAACTGACTATTACAAATAGTACACTTCATCGTTATTAGTCGGTAATTTAACTTGACTAATATTGAAAAAAATGTTGACGATATATGAAAGCTTTTATTTTAGTGTAAAATACGTGTTTTTCGAACAGTGGCTACGCGCCGAATGTGTGTGTGTGTGTGTGTGTGTGTGTAAGTGGGTTTGTACGTTGCTTTTATAACTTACCTTAAATTATAATCAAATAGTGAGACTTGGACGACGTCAGTAGGTGCGCCCACCAAATGTATGATACACTGCGCGCGCCACGAGGTGGCTCTCGAGTCGAAGTGGCCGGAGCGCGCGCCCCCTGCACCAAACCCTCGCACTGTCGCACCACACCCCACCCGCACACCATTCCCACTGGACACTTCATTTGTCATACCGTTACTATCTACTTGCACCCTATCCGCTACAAAAAAACATATTTGAGGATACGTTTCAACTTATAAATAACATGCTTTATTTTTATTGCTGTCCGTACTATCAAGAAAACAATAATATAAAGTTTATCTAACGCAGAAACCTTGTGCGAAGCAACTCAGGTTCAATAAATAGGAAAAGCTTATCGTGGGATATGGAGAACTTGTCAGTAGTTATGTATCTTTGAAATGACTTTCCTCTGGACCGAGTTTTCCTCGTAATTCGATATATTTTATAAAAATTATTTGGTAGACATTTTGTACGTAAAGGAAATGATTACAGAAGACCCAATATTTTCTTTTTTGCTGCGGCTTTGATACGTCACGCAAAAATGTTACAAAGAACGTGTTATTTGGTAACTGTCATACTGCAACTCTAGATATTTTATTTTAATAAAACTGGCTGCACGTTTTATTCCTTTTAATCCATGATACTGGGCCGATATTTTTGTTCAAAAAGCAAAATAAAAACAAAAACATCGTAAAATTTTGTTTCCTGTTTTGGATCCCATATATTAATATCCATCATCATTCTAGAGCTATTTCAGTTGCCTCCAAGAGTTTAGGCCTAGAACCCGACGACTGCTTTTAGTCTGCCTTTCCACAGAGAGACTCAAACGGATAGAGATCCGAAATGGTAACTCGTATTGATTGTGTTTGATTAGTCGATGTGCAATCATGATACACTTCGGTTTGCATAAAGTCCGCCTAAGTTAATGTTCTATTTGTTCAAAGGCGTAACATTGTTTAATCGCAAGTAACACAGTAACGAGTAAACGTTGCACTTTTAAACAATGTTACGTTACTTAAGAACAAAATCTTGAACTTAGCATATTGGAAAACTTAATTAATTCTTTAGTTAAAACTTGTACGGCAATCTGGGACTCAAAGAAAACACATAACACTTGTTCTAAAGAAAGTAGAGTTTGACAGGTCTACTGCTGTCGGGCTAGTTGTACGTTTCACTGCATATATTTTATACCTTTATAGTCAGAATAAATTTCAGGTTACGTAATTAGTGTTTTTCTGCCAGCAACGTGACATTCAAAGATTCTGAAGGTATAACGACGCAAATCTAAACAGGTGGAAGCTTTGGTTATTTAAAGAAATTCGTTTTGACTTTTTAGTCTATTCAGAAAGAAAGCAGTAGACCTAACATTATAAAGGAAATATAAAATATCAGTTATATTCTCATTAAGATAAAATAGAAAACACAAACAGATTTTCAAAACATCGCGGGCGTCATAAATGGCAGGTGCATGATATAATTTATTTTAAAACCACGGCAATTGTATTCATGGCGATTAAATGATCGTTATTGACCATAACGTGGAGTGGAGTGATGTACAATATTTTTAAATGGCGAGGGCACAAGCGATTAAATTAATATGTAATTAAAATCGAGTTTGTTTGCAACTCCCATTTTACTTGCAGGAGAAACACCGCAGTGTTTTTTATTTCCGTGGTAAGTACCTACCACGCAGTATTCATAACAGCTTCAAAAAGCGTTATTAACAAGAATGATTCAGAAGGTACGTTTTGTATAAGAATGATTTTGTTAGGAATGTACCTATATCGTCCGTGTGGTGACGGATTAAGAATACGGATTGTCACCACCCCAAATCATCCCATGGGTGTCGTAAGAGCCGACAGAGGGAGCATATTATGCATAGAACAGCACTGTAAGAGAAGGAAAACTTGATACAAACCCTATACCAACCCGTATGGCCAGCGTGGTATAGTAAGCCAATTCCTCCTTTCAAAGGAGAGGCCTAGTCCAGCAGTGGACTGATAGAGGCTGATGATGATGATGATGATGTACCTATATCCAAAAAATTGAGTTTCTATTCTCGAATACGTAAAGAAATAATTTTAGTTTTAAAAACTATCATGTTCTTATTATAACAGCAGAAGCATCGTAGCGTTTTTATTGCTCAATTACCGAAGCATCACACAACACTCATTGCAAGCATTGAGCGTTGTCATTATAAATGACAAATCACAAACATAACTGTTCGTATTGGATATGGAGATGATTCGATTGCGAAGCCAATTTCAATTTTGACTGCTTTGATTCTAGCAACAAAATAAAATTAAGTCCAATTCTGATAAGCCAACAAATTTCAATTTTACAAAGCTTAGCTTAACTTTGACGCAATTCAGACATTTGTTAAACCGATATCTACAATGGAACAAACTTATCTGTACAGTTGACAAAGCTAGACTACAAGTACAACAGATTATGGATGTTGGCAGATCGAATAAGTAGAAGTTTGTCGGTAAGAATCACCAATTCTGGATTTAATTTGTTGCTGAGAATAGGACTTTTGGGACTCACAGATTGAAACCTTATATTCTGAGAGATAAATGAATACTCTTGATGCGTACATAAATATTCATAATAGTTAGTTTTCCGTGTATAACACGATATTTATTATCCCTTATTGTATCAGTGAATTGAAAAAATACACTTCTGCAAAGTCTTTAAAGATGAAAGATACTACTATATATGCCAATTACGTATGGGGTGGACTACTATATTATTCTACTGAATGAAAGAAACCAATTTTGTTTCATTCTTATTTGAGCATCACTCAAAAATCATCCTGATGAAACCACATATATTTTAAGATTATGCTTTGACTGAAACACTGACATTTCGATTATGTATATTACACAAATTGATCTTTGAACAGCTACGTTTGATCTCAAGCAAAAGGGCTATCTCAGACGTATCAGCGTAAACTAGAAACTCGAAAGTTTGCGTGAACGTTTCTTGCAACGTAAGCATACTCAAGAATGGGCTTTTCAAAATTCCATCTCGAAAGGGGTACATTAAGGGTGCAAAGTTTGTACCACGATAATTAATATTTTAGATAAATAGGAAATATTTTAACTATACAGCTGGTAATTAAAGTGTTATGTATAAAAAGTTTTTCCGATTGATGTTGCGGGCTAAGGTAAGGTTTTATATTTCAGTACCTATGTAGTTGCCGCGGCGATATATTTTTAAATGTCAGAACGAAACGACGCCAGTCCACAAACTGATTCTGAATTAGATATAAAAGTCTGTTCGTTGAACCCATCGGAATCTGGTAAAAAGTATGTCGGGAACACGTACTGGCTTTCGGTGTTAGAAACTTTCGAAATACGTGTGTTCTGAGTAAAACAGTTTCAGTTTCTTACTTTCTTTTGGTAGATAAATTATGGCCTACATATTTAGTAATATTAAGTTTCTTTCCTTACTTTGTGTTTGTAAAGAAATATATTTTAGTTCAACTTTGCAGTAAATAAGTGCCAAATCGTATAAAACATTATGTTTACCATTAAAAGGAATACAACGCTGGCAACAGTATAATCTATTGCATGATTTGATAAGTCATTGTATAATTATCCCGCCGAATATTGCGGATACAATAACCAGGCATATTTATGTTTACATCAAGAGGGTCTTGGCACATTTGAAGATGCATGAATCAATTGATTTGCAAGATGATGTCACAGTGTGATTTATAAGTGGGTCAAAAAAGTCACATCCTTTCGTGCTTATATTCTACTATAGACTAAAGGGTGTGACGCCAAAACTCCGACTTGCCTAATATTATTCACCAATATCCTGGCAATGGTCTAAATCAATATATTTTTTATGGAGAGGTTAAAAAGCAGTCGCTCTGCGAAACAGCAAATCATGACAATCTGGTTAAAATAGAAAGTGAAACCTGAGTTCCAAGGTGAAAGTATCGTATGCATACTAAGATAATGACTCATATTTACACTTCCAATTAGTATTTATAATATAAATGCCAATTTGAGCATTCAGTAGTCTGCTTCTAACAGAAACTTACTCCCACATGCTTTCTCAAATGTTATGAGTAAAAAATCTATTCATGTTAGACTCCCTTCAATTACCTACATCGTGAAGGTACTCTTATTGTATTTACCATTTTATTATATTACCAAGACAGCGTATAATATGAAGAATATTTAGAATTCTTATATGGTGAGCAAATAGCACACAAAGAACAGTCAATCATTTTTATAAAGTTATTCTTACAGTATTTACGGCTAGAAATAATATTTACCATTTTAGTTTATTACCAAAACAGCATTAAGTATGTTTAGAATTTCATGTTGACTATACAGAGCACAAATAATACACTGATTCAGAACTATTCAGTCAATTATTGCTATAAAGGTACTCAGTATTTCCAGCTAGAAGGTACAATTTCCAACTACATGCAATTGCGTGTAAGCTAGATATATTTACCGTGCTGCATATGATGTGTTAACGCTGCTAATGGCGGCGAGGCAGGAACTACAGTCGGCGGTGAACCACTGCTCTCAATTCTCTCAATAAACTCGAGCTTCGCTATAAACCCGTTATAGTCATACGGCGGTACTAATGGTCCGGAACTGAAAGGTATCATAGCTTTAGACTTTCGACACTCACTTACCCTCTTACGTACCTATGTTTAATACAACGTAATATTTATCTACTACGAGCGCCGTAATGGACTGTTGTGAGGGAAGTCGCATTAATTTTAATGCAAATTCCCTTTATGTAATTATTTCAATTATAGCTGTAGGCTGTGTTTCGCGTTTGTAGGAAATTGTAACGTAGCAAAATTTCTAGCGTTGAAAGCAATTTATCGAACAACAAACACTCAAATACAAATAACTGTGTTTGTGTGTGGTTTCATTGGTAAATGGTTTTTAGCGCTAGAAATGTTTCCATGTATTGTTTGAGCGTAACAAAAAGTATTATTTTTCTAAAGTAAGTTTCTGCGGTAGGTAAGGAATCCTTTATTATCAAATATTGTATAAAATGTTCTCACTTAAATTCCAGGAATAGATTGGGCCCAGGGTGTTCGAGCGTGGCCGAGCGCTCGGCACACAGCGTCCCCAGCAGTGACGCAGAGGGCGAGCTACCCGCCCGTAACGTCAGATAATCCGTTGTACAGTGACTGAAACAATGGACTCCATAATTATATACCCTAAATATAAAGGCGAAAGATATACGGCAAAAGTATTGTCGTATTCAGCGCCAATGCTGAAATAAACAGACTTATTTTGTATTTAACAATTTTGACATTTTTGCGATGTTTCGTTTATTTTAAACTTCGGCTTGTGCTTTTGACTTTTATGCTTATCAAAAACAAGGTCGAAGGTCTTGACAATAATTATATTTTAAGATTGACTTGGCATATTGTATAATTTTCTTTAACATAACATCTTGCTAGAACAGAAATCTATAGAAAATATGCTGTGCTAGAGGCTCCATGTTGATTTCAATTCGCTACATAATAGGTACCTATATAAGGAACTATGTTTATGTGTGGTAGCCGCAGGTAGAATAGAACCTTGTCGGTAGGGTCACTGGGAGTTTATCGCAACTCGTTTCTTACCGCAATATTTTTCTCCGCAGTTTTACACGAGGTAATTTATTGCTCTGTCCAGCATTAACGGAAACAATAATGAAAAGCTTGTTTATAATTTCTAGTAGGTATTACATTTACATAAAATCCTTATCAGAATATTTTGCTATGTGAAGCTTTTAAACTTTACTATTACCTTTTTTCGTGATCAAACATAAATGATTTTACCTTTCGCGTAATAGTTCATGAAATTGAAATATAAAATACTCGTAATATGTTTATGTTTCATCATTTTCTATTCTTATATAATATAAATTTTCAATCATCACATCTAAAATTGATTTCATCTATATTATAAAAGTAAACAATGTCAAATGTGCTGCGTAGCTCAAAGTACAAAACATGTTACGTGTTTTCTAGTTAGAAAATACTAAGTGAATACGAAAAAAACTGAAGGTTAGTATACATTTTACAGTGCGAAGTTAGACTGCGTTGTTTTGATTTCTGATACGTCCTAGTTTTTTATCATTGTATAATTTGTTATGACGTTCCTAAGGTATCAACAATATTTATATTTTAGTAATGATCATATTACATTGAATTTAAGTGTTTGACATGTCTGGATGCATCTGGGCACATGTGATTTAGGCATACTAAATACTGTACAGAATCGCAAAATATTATATTTCTTTAATAAGAATTTCTGCCTTAAATATGCTTGTAGCTAGTAAGGGATTTTTTTTGTCAATTGTTTCAATTAAATTGCTTCTATTCCTCGTCAGCGAAGAAGGCAGTAACTACGGATTTCCATTAAATTCAATTACAGTGCAGCATTTTTAATGTATTCACTCTTATCACATTCACGGCCGTTTTTGGAAGTGAACTGTTCTTGTTTATTTATGCTTTGGTGTTTATATACATTTTCTAACAGACTACTAATCTAATCCTACCCAAAAATTTAGCTTTTAAATAGAAAGGAGACATACGAAATAAACTGCCAGTTCCAACTCACATTAAATCAACACATACACCAAACAACATTATTCCTTGCAGTTTTCTCTTGTTAAATTGTAATGGCCATTTTAATACAGCACGTAGCTTATAAATAAAAAGTTTTCCAAGTTGAAAACAACTTCGTCTCTTAGCGCTAGTACCTGTATTATAACAAAATCCCGTTCAAAAAGGGATCATAAAGCGCGTCTCTTTCAAACTTTATGGCGAGTGAGTTTGTGCTAAATATGGTAGCTAAAGTGCCTCGGTTCGCGCGTGAACATTCTAACTATTAGTGTGTTGGAAAACGTATTGCAGGAAGATAGCGCTTTTATTCCTCTCCCCCTGGCACTCTTTGGAATTTATCGCAGAACTAGTTCTAGTGAAACGCAGATATACCTACGTTTTCCTGTATTACCATTCTAAGAATTGTTGCAAAGGAAACAACTCGTAGCTAGCTTCTTTTTCTATTAAAAGACAATGAACGCCAAAGTCAGCTTTGCGAGGTTTCAAATGTAAAAGTCAATTTATAGAGAGATAAAATAAAAGTAAGTCGAAACAGCAAGAAAAATAACATTATTTCATAGTATTCTACGATCAGCTTTAGAAATTGTATAAAATAAATAGACAACATACATACATACATACATAGACTCACGCCTGTTTCCCCGAAGGGGTAGGCAGAGGCATATTAAACGCCCACTTTTCGCCAGTGTTTTGATCCCACGTAATAGGTGGCGAGCCTATTGCCGCTTATCGGGATAGTTTGTTTGCCAGAGCCTCGTCCGTTGATCGGCAGGTGCACCACTTGCAGGTGAGGTTGGCTTGGGACCCTAAGTTCTTGGCGGGAACCCTATGCACCCTAAGTAGACAACTATTATTTATAAAGTCTTCATAATGCAATCTCGTAAATTGCTGGTTAAGCATCAGCTCTAAATAAAATTAATACTTGAAATAATGGCAAAAATATTCAAAACTTTAGGTACTTCAGATTATTATAGATATAATAACTATCACAAAGTTCCACGCTATCCGACGGTTAAATCTAGGGTAAGAGCAATAAAGTTGTGGAATAATAATATATTATTTGATTAAGTGGATATTATATTAGTTTGAAATAAATATCAATGTAGTGGACTGTAGGTTTTTGCTGGTCAATTTCGACGACTCTTGAGGTCTTAAAATATCAACCGTTCGGTACAAAGGTTTAATGGCGAGTGTTAGATGACATGCATTTTTACATATTCAGTGGGCAAAGCGCCTGTCATAATTTCAACGCAACAATTTGCTGTTTTAAAAACTAATTAAAACTATCGAGGGACGTAGGAGCTCGAACATGCCCCCGGCCGTTGAAGGCTTGCCTTCAACCCGACTTATCTTCCAACAGTGGACAAATTGTGCTAAGTGACCTTCTGGTACCAATGGAAGATATAGACTTCCATTCGGCAACTCGTACCACGCCGTCTGTGCCAAGGTGAAAAGGTAGTATGCGACGCAATCTTCATTTCAATGGCAGCAGGATGTAATCCTAGATTATGACGAGATAGTGATGAGCCTCAGGGTATCTTTGGACGGGTAGTCCATGCATCTGGTCCGAGCATGTTGCCGCGTCTGTTGAATGCATCCGAATGTCTGGCTAGCATGTTGGAGGAACAGTCACGAGCATCCTTTACAGGAAGTGATGTGATCCGTCTTCCTGATGAAAAGTGACGTGGAGTACTGGAAGCAAGTCCTCTGGGTTTGAAGATTTAATATCCTTTCCATTCGAACTATCGTCGAATTCAGTTCCTGGTAAGTCAGATAACAATTGCCCAACACTCATGACTAAAATGTTAGGTCGACGTGACACCGACTTCCCAAAGACAACCAAAATGAGGAGCATAAAAAGATAAATAAAAAATCTATGCCGATACGAGCCACCCTTTCGGTGATGGAGCCGCAATTACGTGTTAAAGAGGCTGATAATTAATTGTAGACACCTACTAATGCGGTTCCATTATTAGCATAAATATTATTATGAGGCTTTCCTCACCTAGATATAAATTTATATAACGCCTGCAAATTATTTGCGCTAGTCAAATCACCCACTAGTGTTAAATGAATGGCTTTGGTTGTGAAGCAAACAAAAATAACGATGTAGACTTTCACCAGTCTACATCCACGACCTTGACGAAATAAAAGCGTAATAAAGTGATGAATGCATTGTTCTGTTATTGAATACGTTTTCTTAAAACTGTTTTCAAAATGATGCAGTCTACCTCCTGCCCACATAATTTTATCTCAATTTAAGTAAACTCTAAAAAGCTATTTTTAAAAAGTAATTTCTTGTTAATATAGCAATAATTGATACTCGGGGAAAGATTCTCATTTGGCTATACAATGATGAAGTTAAAAGTTCTCTGCTATTCTGTATCATAAAAGTCATTAAAGCCTAATGTTTGCTGTCTACATTTTTCAATAAGGCGAAACCAATCGCAAAAGGTATGTTGTAATCGTAAAATATTGAATATCGCTTGAAATCGATTAATCTGCTATCTAAAATAAAGTGATGATGTGATTCACAGTATGAAGAGTTAAGTTAGTTATTATTTCAGGCAGTATCATGTGAGAGTTGCTTAATACGTAAGGCCATGTACCTGCGTCCTGGTGCAAAAAATATGGGCCAAACCACTACAATCCAAGCCTTCAACGATTAAGTGTCTACTCTTCGCGAAATCAAGTCAACAGGATTGCCATTGGTCGATACGTGCCACATATGAACTCATGAATTCAGCTACACGATTGCATATAAATGTTGTTCGCTATTAACAAATGTACATCGGCTATCAATACTGCGTAGATAATTATATGTGTAGTGTTTGTATCTATGCAATAGATACATTACACTGTCTCATGTACACCAGTAGAGGAAGTCGCGTCACTTGACGCCTGTCACTAGTAGTGTATCTATATAGTCTGTGGCTGTCACTGTCTACGGACAGTCAGTCGGTTGATAGGCGCGGAGCGCGCTAGACGTGCCCTCGGTACTATGTGTAGTGGTGAGCCAGTGTTACATCGATTCGTGTTGTGGTTATATTTGCTGTGATAGCAAATACTACAAATGGCGACGAGGATAAATACAGGTCAGTGAAACAAATATAATATTTAAAAAAGGAAGGAAAGTGCGACTATTTTTGAGTTTTATGCACAAGGTATATGCTGCTTAGATGTCGGTGTAGCATATTACGTTACGTTAATTTAAATTTATAATAGCGTTATAGTGATATTGACCTGTGTTACGATAAAGGGCGTTGTTAACGCAAAATAATTCCTATGAGTTATTCAATTCAGTACAGCCAAATCGTCAAGGGTAGTATGAATTGACAAAGAACTATATAAACAAAGTCATTGTATATTCAAATACCTTACTTGATTTTTACAAAATTAATATAGTGAAATGCATTATTTCACTATATTAATGTAATTATTAGTGTAGGTACTTGTTGGGCCCACTTGTTTACTGTTGTGGTTGGAACAGGCGTTTGCTGTGAACCGTTTGAGGTCTACGGTGCCGGTGTCGCATTTACCATGACAAGATATCACGAGTGAGCTTCTTTTCAATAGCTAAAGAACAAAATAAATAAAAGTAAAACAAAAAATGGCGAGTAGGACTGAGCTATTTAATTGACTTTTGCATTTTATGTTAGCATATGGTTGTCTGAGTGCAGCTGTGATCTGGTTATAGCGTAAATATCGAACGGAGGTTCCGGGTTCGATACTCGGGTTGAAAGGCAAGCGATTGTTTTTATTTCATGTTTAGTAAATCATGTGAGTGTGACTTGCGATCGCGGGCCTTGTGGACGTGTGCTTGGCTGCCTAGGAGGACAAAAATATCCTCTGGTCTCGCGTACAGCCGTTTGTGGACATAGTATGTAATATAAACAAAAACTGAGCGTACTGTCAGACTTGCGTTATTCCAATAAAAGCAAGCGCGTTTGAGTGAAACGTACTAGTCGTTCTTCTAGTATATAGTTGTAATATTGGTTTTGAACCAGCACTCGGCTTGTGTTGGTTTCTGCTAAACATGGAACAATAAAACCGGTCTGGGCTGTCCTTCGCAAGGCGGCGGCGCTAAAGTTGTTGACTAATCGAATCTACTGTGTTCATAGAGTGTAAGCTTGTAATAAATAGCTACGATGACCTTTTATTTTTAAATAGGTGTATGTGACCTCGCCTTTTAGACGCGTAACCAGGGGGACGATTCTCCTATTTTTTATGACATTGAAGCTGTGTATTGAACGAAATGAGATAATGTATTTTGAACTGACTCGGAGTCGGTGTACTGCTGGTTTAATGTCATTATCTTAGAGTAAGGAAAGTACATGGAAACTGCATTAAAATAGCAGCCTTACAGAACATTATTATTTACTTCACTTTGACTTATGAACTCTTTCCAATGTTAGAGTTGGATACGAATACGAATGGCGTTTCGAATTTTCGTGGGTTATTACTAATTTCCGTGTGGTGACGGTTTAAGAATACGGAATGTTACCACCCCATATCATCCCATGGGTGTCGTAAGAGCCGACAGAGGGAGCATATTATGCACTGTGAGAGAAGGAAAACTTGATACAAACCCTATACCAACCCGTTTGGCCAGCGTGGTATAGTAGGCCAATTCCTCCTTTCAAAGGAGAGGCCTAGTCCAGCAGTGGACTTTTAAAGGCTGATGATGATGATGATGATGATGTATTACTAATTTTAATTTGACTTACTCGTAGTGAATATCGAAGGAATTCATTTATTTATTTAGTCACACATGACAGAATCTAGTACATTTGTAGCAAACCTATGTAAGCAATAGAATTATAAACTGCACTAGGTTCCTAAATATGCGTATTCATCACGACCTGTGAAAATAGGAGAGTGAAAGAATTAAAATAATAAAAAAAAGGGAATAAACTTATTGTGCAACATACGTTACGTTTATGTAATTAGAAGCGTTAGTAGTCATTACTCATGACATGTAAATATTCATGTAACAGAGTCAGGAACACTTGTTACTCTTTCATAAAACGAGGTATTATGATAAGGTATTGCAGTGATGTAGTAGTGGCTTGTGCAGCACAGGGACCCATGGGCTACCTTCTTAAGCGATGGGTGAGCGAGGCTGTGGGTAGAGGCTGATATATTTAGTGAAGGTATCGATGGAATTATAACGTCACTACGAGTGTCAATACAACCCTTATACCAATGAAGGAATCGAGGTGTCTATGATCTAAGTCTCGAGAATGGCGAATTCCACTCGACCATTATAAATTGGAATTGGTGATTCTAATTATTTTAATATGTATTTAAATTGACATTTTATATTAAATATTTGCTTGTTTAATTAAATTGGTAAGCATCTGCCTAATATCTGTAAGCGGACCCCAGATTGGAACTGAGACAACGCTAAGAGAAGGAAGAAGGTAAGTATCTGCCTAGTATTTGTATGTCTAAGTGACTAAACATAGAGTCCTATTATATTTGTCTATAACCAACTATTGTAAACCTATGTATAACAAATAAAATATGATTTGATTTTATTTGATCGGACAATTTCCATTCAATTGGAAGTGGTCTTCCATTCAATTGGAAGTGGTCTTCCATTCAATTGGAAGTGGTCTTCCATTCAATTGGAAGTGGTATTCCATTCGATTGGAAGTGGTCTTCCATTCCATTGGAAGTGGTCTTCCATTCAATTGGAAGTGGTCTTCCATTCAATTGGAAGTGGTCTTCCATTCAATTGGAAGTGGTCTTCCATTCAATTGGAAGTGGTCTTCCATTCAATTGGAGGTGGTCTTCCATTCAATTGGAGGTGGTCTTCCATTCAATTGGAATTGGTCTTCCATTCGATTGGAAGTGGTCTTCCATTCGATTGGAAGTGGACTACGGAATTTCATTAAATTGGAATTGGACTACGGAATTTCATTAAATTGTAATTGGACTACGGAATTTCATTAAATTGGAATTGGACTAGAGAATTCCAATAAATTGGGATTGTGAATTCCATTTAATTGGAGACAGTAAATCAGTCGGCTTACAGTGGAAAAATGGAAGTGGCCCCTTCGAATGAGGCCGCAGGCATTGTCACCCCAGCTAATATGAGAGCTGTGCTGATAGTCCTAAGAAGAAGCGGATTAACAAGAAATATTTACCGTTGCCAGGAGCTAGCAGAAGCTGTAGTGAATGTGAGTATTTCTGAAGTAGCTATTAAGAAACTTTATGGTACCTCTCATCTAAACAAAACAAGACTTTTGAACGGCGCGGTTTCCGGCTTATTCGGCAAGATAAAGTAGAACGTTTCGAGAAGTTTCTTGTTGAGCTGAGGAGTCGGGCTCGGAAGTGTATGTTCGAAGAACCTGATGACCACATAATGGACCAAATACTGGATAAATCCATGCCATCGGACATAACGTTGACAATGGGTAATGAGAGGGCATTGGACAAGGTTATAACTGTGGCCAACACCTTGGAGGGTGTGGATTGCCAACGGAACTGATACGAACAAAAAGACAAAGAAAGGCAAATGAAGTCAATGCTATGAGAAACCGAAGCAGGAATGGTGCTAGGTGGGCGAAAGAAGAGAGCTAGTTGAGTGAAGAGAAAAGGATACAGAGGTGTGCAGGTTGTGGCATATCAGCGCATGTGTCCCGGGGCCTTCCTTGCTAGTAAAATTCATGGAAGAGTAACGGCTACGGGGAGTGCGGCTGCTACCAAAAATTTTGCAAAACTAAAGAATTCCAACAAAGAACGGAAGCTCGCCCGAAGTCCGGAAGGATAGGGTGACTGTGTTAAGAGACAATGGAGGCGCTCGCTGGGAAATGGGAAGTGCAGTATATATTTACCAGACTCCTACAATGTTATATCTGGCCAGTTGTCCTTTACGGGTGTGAGGCGTGAATCATTAAAGCAGACCTCCGTAAAAAGATCGAGGCTTTTGAAATGTGGACCTATCGTTGTATGCTTCACATCAGTTGGACTGATAAAGTCACCAATGTTGAAGTTCTGAGGCGTATGACCAAGGGAACAGAGTTGCTGCGCACCATCAAGCAAAGGAAAGTGGCTTATCTAGGTCATGTTCTCAGGCATGAAAGATACAGGCTTATACAAACCATCATGATGGGCAAGATTGCAGGCAAAAGAAAAATTGCTAGAAGAAAAATGTCTTGGCTCCGGAACATCAGAGAGTGGACTGGCATCAAGTCTGTGAAAGAACTATTCCGACTTGCAATAAATAGAGAAAAGTTCAAAAAACTGACCGCCAACCTTCAGTAATGTAGAGGCATATCAAGAAGAAGAAGTATATATTAGACATGAACGACGACGTAGCTATAAAAGGTGAGATAGATATCTTTTGATACATCGGTCGAACCAGCTATGCCACCCCATGGGAGAGTTCCAGTCTCGCTGTAGGAGTAAATGCAACAGTGCAATGAGTGGGAGCACGATGTGCGGCTTTCTGGAAGTAATGGAGGTGCTTAAATAAAACAATGTTTTATTAAATAAAAAGAAATGTATTCATAAAGCACAGATAACGCACTTTGGGTCACGAACTGATACCGGAAGGAGTCAGGCCGTTGGAAAAAATGAACTGGATTTGGAATGCCAAGGACTGGAGAGGAATTACAGAGCTTTTTTGGAAATTGGGCAATAGGGCAAATATAGAAGAATACTGAAGAAGTGATCGGAATGAATGAGAATGAATGAAAAATAATGCTGTCGGAAATAGACATTGGGATATTGCGACATTAAAGACAAGACGTGGGTAAAAGCAGACGCAAGTCCTATAGGACTGGGAGCGGTATATGCGCAAGTAATAGTAAAAGGACCAAGAATATGAAATATAGCGTACGGAAATTGGACACTCAATGTGAAAGAAATATAGCCAGACAGAATAAGAGGCTGGACGTTGAATGGGCGATTAAGAATTGCAAAGGATGCACTCTAGTTAGCTTAGCAAGTTCTCTAAGTACCTATAAATGGACGAGAACTTTGATATTGCTATCGATCTATTGGGCCCATTGCCAAATAACGATTATATTCTTGTTGTGTGTATAGTGAAGTTACAACCGCTGTAAAGAAATCAAGATTACAAGAACTATAACGAGTTCGCAAATCATAAAAATTCTGAGAGAAGTCTTCGGTCGGCTGGGCTGCCCACTATAGGTCACTACTGATGCTGTTCGTCTGATTCGCGGCGGTTCGTGGCAAGGAGTTGAAAGTTTTATCATGATGGTGACATTTAAATTTAAAGACAGTGCGAGATTGGCCACAAATGAAGAGAACATATAACCAAAGACAGTAAAACGACTCAAGAGAAAAGCAGGGTATGAAAGATACACTTAAAATACTGTAACAGGAAAAACATCAGAAGTATTTTTCAAGAGAATGAAGATGGATAAAAACCCAATGTGAAAAATAGAAGTAAGACGGATAAAAAGACTATTAAATCTATTTTAAGAGACAAGACGGATAATGAGACCTAAGTTGCAAGAGGAAAAAGGAAAAGAATACGGAGACCGCAAGAGAAGAGCGGTAAGGCCAAAGCAAACAGAAGGACAGCATCTATGTATGGTATGGTAGCCTGGGCTGTTTCCGCAACTCCACGTCCTGGCGTGTATATTGCGTATAAGGTCTAGGTATAAGGAAAATAAGGCAATGACGTATAATTATTTGCCAATGAAATAGACATACATTATAATGATAAATCAAAATGTTAAAAGGGAAGAGATGTAGTGTTTGTGTCTATGCAATAGATACATTACACTGTCTCATGTACACCAGTAGAGGAAGTCGCGTCACTTGACGCCTGTCACTAGTAGTGTATCTATATAGTCTGTGGCTGTCACTGTCTACGGACAGTCAGTCGGTTGATAGGCGCGGAGCGCGCTAGACGTGCCTTCGGTACTGTGTGTAGTGGTGAGCCAGTGTTACATCGATTCGTGTTGTGGTTATATTTGCTGTGATAGCAAATACTACAATATGCAAGAACCGTAGGGTCGCACCGAGGCGTTAATTAATACTTGTATTTTAAACAAAACATTTAACAATCACAAACGATGCCAGAAACACTCATGTAACTGGTAAAGTACCTATGTAATATACTTAACCACGTTGAGCTGACATCTGTAGTCAGTTGATCATCCCATTTAACAAAACGAATGATACATAATTGAAAATGACATATAACAAAATAGTAACAAATAAGCCTAGACGATCAAAGATGCGTACGATCGCGATAAATGCGAGCATGCTTACTACGTTTTATATTTTCTCATCGGATAGTGAAGTTCACTTAAATTAGTTTGACAAGATAAACCTAAACTTTCATACATACATACATACATAGACTCACGCCTGTTTCCCCGAAAGGGTAGGCAGAGGCATATTAAACGCCCACTTTTCGCCAGTGTTTTGATCCCACGTAATAGGTGGCGAGCCTATTGCCGCTTATTGGGACATTTTGTTTGCCAGAGCCTCGTCCGTTGATCGGCAGGTGCACCACTTGCAGGTGAGGTTGGCTTGGGACCTTAAGTTCTTGGTGGGAACCCTATGCACCTCTAAACTTTCATCTTGCTTGTGAAATTCAATACATGACTGATCATGGTGATAATAAACGTGTTTCTTGTTTCTTTGTTTATTAAAACAAGGCTTAATACAAGTAACTGAATCACCTAAATTCTCAAATGATTCCTTTATAGGAATCCTAACGCGTAAACGCTCATCAGCTAGTCGTGATGTGTTATTTAGAAATTGTTCTTTACACTGTTTATTTTCTAATGAATAACTAGATTACTTATGGCACACTCGTTTGAGGTGCCTAAAACGCGTTAATTGGTTTTGGGTGTCATCTAAGTTATTAAACTGTGTGGAACTATGTTGGTTGAAGTTGCAATACATAGGTGACGATTGTGTTCTTATACAATTTATTATAGCCGCCGTTAATTGGGCCACTGACTATCCAACCAAGCTTAGTTTCACACAGTATGGGTTTATTGTCCCCTAACATAATTCTACCGGACCCTAACAAGTTTCAAAATACATCAACACCAATAATTAAATCAATGGAAGCCGGTTTGTGGAAATAAGGATCGGCTAAACGAATATTCGTCGGTACATCTAGTTGTACACCTACACGACACATTATTACTTATTGTTGGCAATACAAAACAAACTAAGTCATTAAAATAATCCTCTCAAAAAGATTCAATACGTACACTACACATTTTATTTACGGGTGACGACGAATTATTAATTCCAACTATTGACTTATTAATCTTGTGGTAAGGTAAATTTAATCGATTAAATAGCCTTTCTGTAATAAGGCAAGATGAACTCCCCGAATCAAAAAGGGCGCGGGCGGTGTGTTCGACATTGTTTATGTCTCTGCATTTCACTAATGCAGTGCTTAATAAAACGTCGCCCGAACCAGTCGTACATGGAATATAATAATGCGCAGGGACACTAGCCGATAATGTTACGGGACCGGTATTAGTTACGATTGCACAATTATCTTCGCTCGCGTTCGCGGCGGTCGCACTCGCACCAATAGTATTGTTTACGCCGCGTTTTTCTAAGCTATCCACATCCACATTATGAATCAGTGTGTGGTGTTTGCGCGTGCAGATTTTACACCCTGATCGCCTGCATTGTTTAGGATAGTGACCACGTCGGAAACAATTATAACACAATCTGTATTTCGGTAATAGTGCCAATAGCTCAGCTACGCTTAAAGTTAAAAACTGTGGACAAACATTAAGGTTATGATTACCGTTACACTAAGGACATTGTGCGCTTGAATTAGGCTCATTAGTGCTATTCGGAGTATAAATCAAAGCCTTTAAGTTTGAAACGGGCTTGCTGTGTGTGCTATCTTTCCTTGTGTGTGAAAAGTGGGAAACTTCTAACGTTTCTAACAAGTCGGCACGGTTCCTTAGGAATTCGATAAACTTACCAAACGTCACAGATTCGTTTTTATCAATAAGCCCTTTTATTTGCATTCCTCCCATTCTCGGAATGTTTTTGTATCTAGCTTACGGCTAATAATATAAATTAATAATGTGTCCCAGCTTTGAACGGGCTCACCTTATAATGTACACAAAGCTCTAATATTTTTATTAAATTGATCAATCAATTGTTTAAGTGCAATTGAAGATTCCTTGGTGATAGGTTCGACATTGAATAATGAGGATATATGATTTTGTACAAGTAAATGTTTGTTGTCGAACCTCTCACACAGGAGTTCCCAGGCCATAGTGTAGTTCTGAGATAAAAATTCTATAGACTGTATCACGACAGCAGCTGCCCCTTCCAGTGATGACCTAACATAATGCAATTTATTGATTTCATCTATGTCATCATTGCAATGAATGAGACTGGTGTAAGTATCACGAAACTCAAGCCAGTTATCGTATGATCCTATAAATTTAGGTAACTTTATAGTGGGTAATTTGACTAACTGACGTTTAGAACTATTAATTGATTTATAATCATCATGTTCTGACTTAGAAAACATATTTAACATAATTATTTTTTGCTTGTGCCAATTATGAGTAATAATTAGATTCGATTGCTGTACGTTCAGATATTTCACAATCTATGTTATCTGCTAAACATTCTAACTGCAGTTGAATCTCACTAAAATCATCGTACAGTAATTCCAACCTTTCAACGCGCAACTGCAGCTCCATTACCTGACAAGCGGTTAATTTAGATGTATTTAGGGTTTCTAAATAATTTCCAAAAACGGTTAGTCTGCCCTTGTAACTGCTACGCTTCTTTTTGAGATCTTTGATGTCGGTCATTTTGGAAAGTGGGTGTGTCGTCGACCTGGAATTTTACAATAGATAGTTTTAATAAACTAGTAATGATACTAATTTGTAACTATACTGTAAATAAAGGTTTATAGCTTAATTCGCTGATGAATTGATGGAAAAATATTGTAATAGGCTAGTTGACAAAAAAAATTTTATAAGTCCGTCCTTTAGATTATTCAAAAATAAGCGATACGTATTTTTTATTTGTAAATAATACCAAAAATGACCAAGATATAGCTCATTAAAGTTACGTATAACGTCACACCGTGCTGCATTTTTTCGCACTAGGTGACGTCACACGTAACTTTAATGGGCTATATCTTTGTTAATTTTTTTTAATCGAAAAAAGAAAAAAATACGTGTCCAATATTTTTTTATAATCTAAAATACAGACTTAATAAAATGTAATTATTTTGGCCCTGGAAACTACCCTATTGATTGACTCGATTAAACAATTTGAAAATGAACAATGTTGTGATGTACCTACTAAGTTATGAAAAAAAAAGTAAAGGTAGTAAATTTAAATGAATTTAAATTATAAGAATCTACAAGGAAATGTTTGTACACATTATTTGTTATTTTAAAGAAACAATGTATTGGTTACAATTGTAATACACTTTAGGCACCTATTTAACTAACGCAACAATTTTGTCACTGTGCTGTATGATTAAACACTTGTTAATAATCCAGATTTGTATACAATATCCAATGAAATGTACTTAATAACACTTATATAAAATAAAACTTTTAGATTTAAACATATGCAAATATAAAAATTTAAAAATGTTCGTTACTGACCTTGTACAATGTCACCTATGAATAAATCTAAGATTTTTACCTGATTTTATGGTACCTATGAAAGTTGGGTTAATAAATATAGTTTAAGGCGCTGTTATACCTCAGAAGCCGTGAAACACCTAATTTTTCGTCGCGCATCTAGCCATAACGGTACATATTACAAACTAGAAAAAATTTGAGCTTAAAGTCAAAAGTCTGAACAAAAGACTTTTGAAAGAATTTTTCATGTACGTAAAATAGAATCACGGTAAAAAAATCACAAAATCGAGGCAGAAAATAATCTTTCGTCTCACTGTTTGCAATATTTTGATCGTAAGCTGTCATATTTTTTTTGATAATAATGTAGGAAATCTAATGAACTAAAGAATTACCCTATTTATTTTCATATTATACGTGTATATTTTGTAAAATTAAATAAAATCTGCCAAACGTCTATGATTTTGACGCTCGGTAGATCCCATCAATATCAAACGCTTCAGCAATTTAAACCTTATTAGCATAAGCGGTGTACTGAGTGTCAGTTGCTAGTTTACGCCCCGCCCAGACCTCATCATTCGGCTATGAGCCCTGTGAGAGATAGGTCATGTCGCTTGCGTCTCCGCTGCACGAAATTTTACGTAAACCTGTTTGTTATTATAATACGCCGATTTGAGTTCGTAATTTCATGTTTTATGTTATAGACTGAATACTTTGAATCAAATAGGCTTTTCATGTAACTATGGGCACATATAATTAGGACCTAAGTTTATACTCTTGTTGCGTTTAATGTGTTATTGTTTCTGTGCTTATAAATATATAATTAGAAGAATAAAATATGGACAATTAGAGAAATGAAGTTCTACGAAGGATTTGTACAAGAAAGCATCGTAATAAAATAGAAATTCATCCAAGGCCAAGTGATTATGAAATATGTAACATTTTTACACAAATTATTTTCATAAGAGTCTTTTATGACTAACTATGTTACTTATATATTATCGATTATGCATAATATAATTATATAAATTATTCTCACACTACATAGCTGCCACAGTTTAAAATTTTTGAAAGAGTAATAACATAAAATCGAATCATTTTATATACCTATATTTCAAATTCATTAGCTTGTCAGAGCGCCTGGAGCGCTAAGATGCCGCCACGGTGAACAATAATGATGACAGCGCTAATATGGCGCTCCGCAATCCGCACACAAGCGGTAACGAATGTTGTGTTATTGTGTTTTGAACATAAACCTTTTTAGGTACATCGGGTAAAACTTTGATTCTTCATAAACTATTAGGTATGTCTCAGTACATCTAATATCTTTTTAATTTCTAAAATCAATCATTTATAAGTAAGAAGGTGACTTCTCTGTTTGCTATAACACAAGATATAGTATTTTTTTAATAATAAAGTACGTAACTAATTATCATTATTTTAATTACAGTGAAGTTAAAGATAACAGTTCTGCAACGTCTTACACACATTTGACTTCAGTCATTCCTAACACGATCTGTTCAAGAGCTAGCCAAGAAATGCCAAACAATTTTTTTAACAAATTTGACTCAAATTCCGTAGTGATAAGCTAAAATTACAAGAGGGATAGCAGTGACTGGTTCGAATTGCGTAAGAATATGTTGACAGATTGAAATTTTTGTATAGTGGTAAAAAGAAGAGATAACAGCAGTAAAGCCAACTTAGAAAAAAATATTTTGTACAAATAAAATATTTGCAATGTAAAATCAGTTGCGCATGGAATCTAAAATGAACAACTGGCTTTGCAACAACTGGCGAAGCAAGAAAATGTAACAATCGAGCCTTGTGGATTATTCGATTATTGGTGCCACGCCAGATGGATTAATAGGTCCAAACACGATTGTGGAAATTTAATGTTCTAAAGTTGCCTATAAGAATTGCCTGGAGAATAGTATAAGAGCAAATAAAATACAAATATGGAAACATGATAAAAAAGTGAATTGACAAGTCTAAACAAATATTGTAATTGTTATTACCAAATTCAGGGGCAACGCCACGTTACACGCAAACAAAACTGTTTATTTGCTGTGTGGAGTGGCGAAAGTATACCACTAAATTAGAAATTATAGAAAGAGATGATGTTTTCTGGGAGAAGAAAAGCTTGTGGCGTTTTATATGAATTGGCAGTTGCCTGAAATTGTTGATTCTCGTCAAGCTCAAGGGATGGCATTGCGAGATCACGGAGAGGAAAATGTTTCATCAGTGCTTGAAATTTCTACAATACCAAGCCGTAAAAGGAAAGTAAATGAAACTGTTCCTCGTGAACAACAGCAAATAATAAGTCTTATCACCTCACACACTGCCTTTAACATTCGATGAGAATAAAGAAAACCTGCCGGGTTGTAGCAGACAGCTAACTTTTGATGAGCTGTAAACTCTGTATTTCGTTAATAAATTATAAATGAATATAAATAAATATCTTTTAATATTTATTTTCTTCGAAACAACACATATTTGAAGCGAAAGAAATTTTTTATATTTTTCCATACAAACATGTATGACGAAAAGCAGTAACTCAAATTCTAATTCTATAATTTTCTAAGCGACATAGCAGTATCTCATGAATAAGGTATATCCACATATATTTTTGATGTTTCATCTATTTTAAAAATAATAATGGGTTGAATTTCGAAACGAGTCGCCTGAATTTGAGGGTATTGGTAGTGTAGGGGGCTTAAGGTAGTTCGTTTTAATCCCCTAAAAGTAATTTTGGCTGCCGGAGTTGCGTCTAAATATTTTTAAACAATTTCCAAAATTTCATAAATACTTCGGCAATTATGCGAAACGGAACATAGTTTTTATACTTTAGTACAGTTTTACAAATGTAATTTTTAGGTTTTATGTGAAAAACGTGAAACGAAACGCAAAACTGCCATCTTGGAATGATCATATTGACAGCTAATGTCAAATTTGTGCGTCATTGCTTTCGAGTGCCTTGGGTTAGGTGCGACTGTAATAAGTAAATAAATAGGTTATGTTAGGTTCTCTTTTGACCTTAATCCGAAAATAGGAGCCCTTCGCAGGGCTCCGACAACCTTAGTTTATTAAACTAGTGTGATGAATGTGGAAGTTGGCAGTGCCATACACACCGATGTTTGGAGATTTTTTTTTCAGAGGAAACCAAGTATTTCCGGCAAGTGAAAATGGTGAAGGGGGTTTCAAGACCACCGCTGCTCCCTCTCCAATCACTCACAACCCCTAAAAACGGCGATGTATTTCGAAACCTTTGCCATAATAATTATACCTATAATAACAATAAACATCCGTAAATAAATAAAAGAAATCAACTTTTACTAAACTTCAATTATCTCGTAACTCGCTTTAGTTGAGATACGGCTTTTGCGCTTAGTAGAGCAGTATTGTGTTTTTTAGGGTACCGTAGCCAAAAATTGTTAAATCGGAACCCTTATAGATTCGCAATGTCTGTCTGTCTGTCCGCCCGTATGTCACAGCCAATTTATTGCAAAACAGATTTGAAAACTGGCAGGAATGGAATTAGATGTAGGTATTCTATGAACTGCTTCACTATATTTATACAAAAACAAAACAAACATAATAATGGCCTCTCCATACATGGAACTGACTTAATTATTTTTATCATCTTACGGCACGTAGGTATTTACTTACTTTCGTCAACATTTAATACCTATAACGTCTAATGTAAGCCAGTTTTGCTCATGGCTGCACTGAGAATAAAAATTGCGCTATGCCTATATTGTACAAACAGATTGATGTATGTAATATAAATTTTAATATCAGTATCTCAATTCAATATGCTAAAACGTTTTGCTTGCGATTTTGAAATATTGGAATACGGATGTCGCCAGAATACGGCCGCACGCGACGAGAATGAAGGGGGGCGCCCCGCAGTAGACGGAGCTAAGCTCCCTTCACCTCTTCTGCTTCACCCCCTCATTTACCAAAACAGTCGCTTAGGACAGCGCCTTAAGGTATAATATTTGACTTTTATTTCCAACTCCTGACTCCTCAATAATTATCTTCAACTCCTCTTCACACTCCTTAGAAAATGGCAGGTAACTTCTTGAAGTTCTGATTTTCCAATATAATCGTCGTAATTTATATTATCTGGATCTGGAGGACCAATATGTAGTGGACTGTAGGTTTTTCTGGTGTATTTCGACAATTCTTGAGGTCTTAGAACTTTCGGGGTGAGTAATTAAAATATCGACCGTTAGGTACAAAGGTTTAATGGCGAGTGTTAGATGACATGCATTTTTACATATTGTAGGCAAAGCGCCTGTCATAATTTCAACGCAACAATTTGCTGTTTTAAAAACTAATTAAAACTATCGAGGGACGTAGGAGCTCGAACAATCAAGTAATAATAAAGCTGAACATAAAGTTCTATAAACGATTGCTTATCGTTTACCATACAACTCAATTATGAAATATTTTATTTATCTAAATTTAAAATGGGTTTTCGTAAAGAAACCAATCTGAACTTTTATTTCACTGAGATGAAATTTATTCTGACTAGTAATAAAACCATTGTTTTTGTTCAATAGTTAGGTATCTTGAACAGATAGTTATAAACGGAGTTCTTTGAAAAAGACTTCCCTAATTTTCCAGTCGTCAGCATTGAGGCGATTTGTTGGAGCGTTTCAATATACAGAATGTATTTTAATAAGGGTAAGGGTACGTATAATTGTGTGTGAAAGTGAGTAGTAACAAGCAATGTAGGCGGAGTGTTATTGCAAAGAGAGTCAAGTGGGCCGGATTAAAGACGGTTGCGATCGCATTACGTCTGGCCTGGATACAGCAATTAATCGAAAGCCTTGTACGCTACGCATGCTAATCAAGTTTATGTTTTGTCTGAAACTCCTAATTTAATGCCATCTTAATAGTCAGTCCCGGAACATACATGGCGTCTAATATAAATGGATGTACGTCTTTGAACGAAATAATGACTAACTTCAAAAACAGGATGTTATTTTAAGTACGTTACGAAATTTCTCCGACGTTGGCTAAGATAATTTCAAAGTTTGCTTTTGAGTTTACACGTTATGCTAATGAAGATTGGAATATGACAATTAATGCTTAGAATTTTATTTCATTTTATTTTATTATTTAAAGGAAAACTTATAGCTAAACAAAATGGTAAACAAGATTATAACATACAATAAGGCCAATTACAAGTTCTTGCTGATGACTACCTATCGAAAAACATTATTTAAAAAACTAACCCACATGCAAAGTCAACAATAATAAACAAGCAGAAGAGAGAGAAAAAGAATGTAATGTGGGTGATTAAGTAAATATGCTTATAAATTACGAGTTTCCGTACAATGAAACACGGATACTACCGAAAAACTCCACGAATGCATGCACGAATGGTGAGAAACGCCTCATCTATATACCAGGCAAACTGATACCCTACGTAATAAGAGCATTTTGCTAAGGAATAAATTTGGATATACTTCAATTGAACCGTGACTTTCCCAGAGAGTAATATACAAATACTGACAACAATCCTTTTTTTTTTATAAAGTATCTTGCCACCCTCCTTATCAACACACAATTATCGGTGTGGATTACTTAATTTGGCCTGACTCCAGAATGTGTATAATTTAGAAAGAGAGTGTATACCGAAGCTCTTGCGTTCGGATGCAGCTACATAGACAATAGTTAGCTAAACATGGTAGCCCCTAGAATAAATGGCGTCTTAGAAAATTCTTTTGACTATTGTATTTGTAACAAGATTTAAGTATATAGCATTGTTACACATAATTATGTCATTGTAAGGAAAATAAAAGATTTCCTCTCAATCTCTACAAATGAATGTTTGGCATAAAAATATAACTTGAACCCGTTCAACAACATTCAAGACTAATAACATTGGTTAAACTAAAAAGTTAACAAAGAAAAAGAAATCCTAAAAAAATGACGAGTCAGAAGTACACTTAACAAAAGAGCATGCATGAGAAAGTTGATGGGAGTGAATGAAGCAAGAGAGGTACGTCAGGATCGTTTCAAATAGCGCCTACACCTTCGGTAAACAGGCTCGAGTCTTATATGTATGTAAAATGTTGACTAGATTCTTTTAATTTAAGGTACTTTGAACCATCATCGCATGGTACAAAATAAAAAAACAGTTCGTCAGCTAGTTGCTTATTAGTATAACTCGTAATATGGCGTGGTCACATTTAGTAGATACACACCTCGGCCTCACTATAAATATTTTTCAAAAATATTTTAGTAGTTTTATTTATTACGTCGTAGCCAACAAAACGCAGTAGTTAGTAAGAATGTAAGCACATGGACTGTTATATGAAGAAAATTTTTGTTATCAATTATTTCTTAATATTTTAAAAAGAATATCTGAAATCTACTAGATATTTTAACTATTTATAGATATCCCACGGTTTGTGTAACTGATGCCAAATCGTATTTGTCCAAAACCTTTACAATTGTTACCTACATTTATTAATCCAGAAATAAGAACCTTTAACAATATTTTGCATAATTGTTTAGTTACAATCACTTCAGTGGTTTAGTAAAAACCTTAGAAACAAAGTTACGTGTGCATTTTTATACTCGATTGGTTAAATTGAGTCTGCACATGACAGCATACACCATATACAACGTTCGAATAACATTCTGAATCTAATGTATAATTGCATGTGCGACTCAGCAGTAACCAAGATTTCTAGCAATCTAGAGACATGCCTGTCTCTTATTTATTCGTTCTAACTGTTCTTATTATAGTCTTTATGAACAACCTGCATCAGTGGGGAAATCACATCGTCAATTTGGTTCTTATTATAATGAACGCAATAGTGTATGGGACTACTGGTGAATAGTGTTTGCCTGAAGCTTACATGTTGGCTGAAGATAAACAGAGCATGTTGAACATATTAGTAGATTTAGTTATCACATATGTCAATATTCATACACGTATACCATGTATAATAACTTGGCCTTTATTACCTCTCCATCATTAGGATAAATGATCTTGTTTACCGGGGCGCAAATTGAAAGAGCGTTGTAATGGAATACCAAAAGGTTATTGATTGGTTAATGGCAATGTAGAATACGATCTAAGTCCTTAGAAAATATATGGCCAAGCTATAAAAAGAAATGAAATATATCGAGCCTGAAGCAAAGTTAAGTTAGCACGAATTCAATCAGAAGTAAATCGGAGGGCCGGCGCTACAATAATTCTTGATTCGACAATTACGTTCGAGGAATAAAACAACATCACACTGGGTCACTAATCTGTATGTGTATGTTTAATTTACAATTATCGATCTGGCGTACAGTGTAGTGAGGCACGGACCCACACGGGTGGAAGAGAGATACAGTTGGCAATCCTTTTATTTACTCAAACGACTGTTCCCAGCTTTTCAAATCGATTAGATTTTATACGGGTTGATAAAAATACTACTAAAATAATTCTCGTGTAATGTGACAGACATTGTCGTTACCAAAATAACTGCTACATCAGTCTTTTGTACAAATGGTAATGGTTCGTATATGTGAATCAATAAAACAGCGCGTAATATGGAAAGTAGACCGCGGAATCAAGGCGTTGTAAATAGACGTATTATGTGTAATAATGTTACACTTTTTGTATGACTTAGATATAAGTAATATTATAAGGTCATGTGGAATAAGGAATAAGGCTTATCAGAAGGCTGTAATAACACGTTTTTCTATGAATGAAATACAGTTAGAATACAAGTATAACAAATCGGGTAAAGAAACTAAACTAGGGTTATGTTTCTTTTGTAGACAAAATTAAAATACCTCTTGTAAAGCAAACTGAAACAATTGGTAGGAACGTACAATCACGAAAACAATTTGAAACAAAAATAAAGCAATCTGTTTGGCATTGGCAATTCGTATTCTCAATCAAAAATATTGTAAGAGAGATTCGGATTGAAAAGAATTTAGTAGCTACATTCTGCATTGCCAATTTGAAACTAAATAGTGAGGATGATATTAATATTGTTAAATATTCGTCTTTGAGCTTTGACATCTTTGTTAATGTCATTTTAAGTGTATTTCTTTTATTACCATCGCTTTTATTTTTATGAATATAATTATCAATTATTTCTATACAATGTGCGTTTTCAAATAAGTTTCCTTATTATTCCGACTATTATTTAGATACAAAATTTAATTTGTGGAGACCGCAAAAGCCTTTGCGGACTAGTATATTGAATATAAGCTTTCATAAACTTTCATCACATTATTTGCAATCCACGGTGCTCATTGTGTAAAAAACAGTCTTTAGATACGGTTTAGTGTGCGTACACAAAAGTTTACTTAACCTCGATTCCTTCCAGTAAATCAAAATACATCTCTCTCGTCTTTCCTTTGAAATCAAATAAAACATTCTCCTATTAAACTATTCACCAATAAAAGTGCCAATACAAAATATAAATGTAAACCGTAGTAAACTGCAAAATGAACGAAACGTATCGCCAGTAATTAACGGCAAGTTTAAAACCATAATAGCCGTTAACATAATAGGTTTCACCTATTATGTTGGTATTAACACTCTGGCCCGAGGGTCATTAAACGAGTAATTATTGAGTCCCACTAGTTACCCCGTCACTTACTTTACTGCCGATATGAATCCCCCTATCGTTCGATCACAACGTAATGCTATTTAATCAGTAGCCATTTCGTGGTTACGATAATCTACTGAGGACTACTTCGCTGATCCAATGTCGTAAAATGGAGCCAGCGTAACTTGTAATAAGTGATTTTGTCTGTATACCAACTTATCCATGGAATTGAATTAGGTACATTATTTTTAAAGGGAATTACCGCAGTAGAGTTACGCATTATCCTATAACGATGTAAGCATTACAGTCTTTGAATAGATACAAAGAACACGCAGACTCGTAACAATGATTTCTAAATCACAGTGTGTGATGTATCGTGTGGTAAGTGAACAGTCGGCGCAGTGATAAACGGTGAGTCGACGGGTGAATATAACGCCATCCTAGCAGTCTACTACAAATATTTTATTAATTTAACAACAGATCTGGTCAATGGTAAAGCCTTGGAATTCTATCACGATAAAAAAGGCACAAATTAACAGAACTATTGTTGTTCAAACGGTGAGTAGAAAACCAGATCCAAATACTTATTTATTTGCAGTATAAAGAGTACGAGTATTTTATTTTAAGTAATGGTGGCCATAACTAAGCGATAGCAATTTACGATCTATAAATATAGCCATTTGTTGACACATTTCAGACAATCAAAGAAAACTTCAGGACAACAACATTCTTTATAGCTTCTCTATGTAAAACATTTATTCATGTCTAGTAAAATAAATCCTACTTTATTATTGCTGTTTGAAATAGAAATAGTTTTATGATAGGTCAAGTCGATTATATCGATTAAGTAACATTTTGTTTAGTCTATTGAAAATTTCTGACAATGGTCACACTGAACTGTCAACTTCCTGCTTGCCTTGAAAAAATTAACACGCCGTCTTGGTCTGTCTCGCGAGATTGTAATTGATATAAATTGATCGCCCTTTGAATTAACGCGAATTTAATTAACTTGTAAATATTTATAATTGCCGCTTTTGACTTCCGGCAAAGTTTGTGATAAATTTGTGATATATTGAACATTGACACTTATAAAACTTGAGTGAATCCGACGCACGTGCTTGGTGCTTGACGACTTCGCTGATGAGGAACGCCTAACTGAATCCTGCGGTATTTATTCGATTTTCTTGTTATTTTGGCCAAAATTATGAGTTAATCTTATAGGTCCACTCAAGAGACTGTGTGGTCGACGGCATAGAATACAAGTGTCACCACCCCCTGTCTTCCCGTGGGTGTCGTAAGAGGCAACTAAGGGATAACATGATGCAAATACCATCTTTGCGTAGAGACGGAAAACTCGACAACAAACCCTATACGACTGCCTCGTTGGTCTCGCAGCATAAATGTGCGCGTGGGATCGGGAGGTCCCGGGTTCGATTCCTGGGTCGGGCAGAGTTATTGGGTTTTTCTGTAACGAAATTCTCAGTAGCAGCACCGAGTCTGGAAATGTGCCCGGTACGGCAATAGGCTCGCCCCTTATTATGTGGGACTAAAGTATATCTGGCGAAAAGTGGGTGTAGAAATACACCTCTGCCTACCCCTTCGGGGATAAAAGGCGTGACGATATGTATGTATGTATGTATGTCCACTCAAGAGCATCAGTGAAGATATCAGGTGAGTTGAAACATTTTATTAATATAAGTTGTGATTCGCTGTGCAACGCAGTGCATTGTGTCTGGATATATTGTCTATCGTGGTCAGGTAGATGTATTACAGCTTCCACTGCGCACTTCTGAACGGTTTCCTATTTGCCTACGGTAACTCTAGACATAATTTTTGGTGCAGAGCTGTAGATGAAACTTAGCCGTTGATTGTATCCGAACTCAGATTGGTGTTGTATGAGCTATATATCTCATTTGTAATCAGTGTTATAGTGTTCTCAGGTCAGTATTGTCTAAAATACATAATATTTAATTGTATAAGTTGACCTAGATAATTTGAAACACATGTCATACATAACCTCAATCAGTAATTGTTTGATTTAAATTGTTGAAATCTAGCATAGATTTGTTGCTGTTACTATTAATACGTCACTTTGATTGGATACATATCAGTTATATGTATCAATTGATTTAGTTATGCCGTGTGGTTGACGGCATAGAATACAAGTGTCACCACCCCCTATCTTCCCGTGGGTGTCGTAAGAGGCGACTAAGGGATAACACGATGCAAATACCATCTTTGCGTAGAGACGGAAAACTCGACATCAAACCCTATACGACTGCCTCGTTGGTCTCGCGGCATAAATGTGCGCGTGGGATCGGGAGGTCCCGGGTTCGACTCCTGGGTCGGGCAGTGTTATTGGGTTTTTCTGTCACGAAATTCTCAGTAGCAGCACGGAGTCTGGAAATGTGCCCGGTACGGCAATAGGCTCGCCCCTTATTACGTGGGACTAAAGTATATCTGGCGAAAAGTGGGTGTAGAAATACATCTCTGCCTACCCCTTCGGGGATAAAAGGCGTGACGATATGTATGTATGTATGATTTAGTTAATTGCATAATATTGATATATTAAGTTTGAACCTTACATTGCTAAGCCTTGTTATAATATATAGATAATATTGTTAGGTAACACAAACTGGTGCCTACAGTTGTAATATATAACACATTTGGTCTGTTTGTTGCAGTAATTAATTGATTACTTATTTTAAGTTTCAACTTTAATTGTTGTATGTTATTACGTTAATAACCTTTGTCCTTGAGTCAATATTGAAACTATTAATTTAGTTGGGCAGTAAATACCTGCCACTTGCTTGTACCAGCAGTAAACAGGCTAATACTTTGTTGGTTTCAAAGAATTAACAAATATTAAGTATTGATTGTTAATTTTATTTAACGCTTGTCCGGGCTCTTTTGAATTTTGATTATGTCAGCTATCAAGGACTTGCGTGCGGCTGCTGGTGCTATTGCATCAGATTTGCGCTGGTTTGCCTCAGCCAGCGCCTTAGTGAACCGGCCTGATCGCCAACAGGCCTTACTACAAAGGTACGAGCGGATCGATGATCGCCTGGCAAGTGTGGAACAGCAATTCCGCACTTTCAGCACTTGCCGTCTCGAAGTGTCAGTCAATGATTTCACCGCTGACCAGCGAAAGAAGGTTAGCGAAGACTATGCCCAGGTCTTAGACCTGTATGATGCTGTCTCCAATAGCGCGAGACAATTAGTTGCCGATAGGGAAGGGCAACCCGGCCTGAAGCAGGAGCTTCCTAGGTCAGCACCGGGGCTGGTGATTAGGCTCCCTACTTTAGACCTCCCCCATTTTGATGGCTGCCTAGGAAGCTACCTGGGCTTCGTTAATTTGTTTGACAGCCTGGTCAATGACAGGGCTGACCTTCGGCCGGCACAAAAATTGGCCTATTTGATGTCGGTTCTGGATTGGGAGGCCAAGGGCCTCATCCAGCATCTGCCCGTGTCTGACGAGGCGTACCAGACGGCTCGGGACCTAATTACCCGTAGGTACCATAATAAGCGTGGCCTCGCCGACGCGCACATCGAGCAGATTTTGGGTTTGCCGACGCTCACCCGGGTCTCTGGGTTGCGCACCCAACTTTTGAACCCGCTTTTGGTGGCCATCAACGCACTTAAGTGCCTTGACCTGCCCGTGGACCAATGGTCCTATCTATTGGTGCAAATTGTGTAAAGAAGCTGCCTGCCGACCTGAGGTCACGTTTTGAACAGCGCTTTGGTGGGGACAGCGCGACCCATCTGCCCCCCCTTGCTGACCTGGAGAGGTTCCTGGAGGATGAGTGCCGGGTCTTGGACAACTCCGGTGGTGACACGCCGGCTAAGACGCAGCCGCCCAAGGTCAAGGAGCAGGCTCGCGTTCACACCCGAGCCAATGTTGACCGGCGCCCTCCTCACTTTGCAGTCACGCAGAGCCCAGTGGAGTACTCTTACTGCAAGGTCACGGGGCACAGAACGGCCAGTTGTAGGGCATTCTTGGACCTGCATGTCGCCTCTCGTAGGCGCATCGCGAATGCCCGCCGCCTTTGCTTCTCTTGTTTGGGGTCCCACTACCAGCGACACTGCCCAAACTCTCGCCCCTGTCCTCACTGTGGAGGACAGCATTTGGACATTCTCTGCATGAATGCCAGAGAGGTCGGCCGCTTGTCCAACCAGCCGACGCCGCGCACGGGCGAGTGTTTTAAAGGTGGCAGCCGAGGCTTACCGGCGCGTAGCCGAGAGTCGCCTCGCTCACTTGATCGCCGCTCACCCCGCTTGGAGAACCGTAGCGTGCGCAAGCCTCCTCTCTCTCGCGCACCTGAATGTGCGAACGCGCAACGTCATCAGCACCATGACTGCTGCCCTAGGTATTCCCCTCCTTTGGTGGAGCGTCCCCGCCTTGACTCGCGCCCACCTCGTTTTGGGCGGGTGCGTCATTATGACCCCCCGCAGATGGCGCGCGGATCGAGTCATCGCGCCTTTGAGGACTTCAAGCCGCACCCTCATTTTGATTTGCCTGGTCCACGGTCGCCGCCCACGCAACAATAGGTCATTGACCCCTGCCCTATAACGCCAACCTCCCCCATTGAGACCGTTATCCTACCAACGGTTGCTGTTAGGGTCTGGGGACCCACAGGGACCTCTGTTGTTGTCCGTGCTATATTGGACACAGGTTCACAAGGTTGCATTGTTTCCACTTGTTTGGTACGGCAGGTTAAATTAAATATGGGCTCTTTTCAAAATTGTATTCGGGGCATAGGGGACGTAGCCTCTAATGTTGAAGGGCAAGTTAAGGTTTTGTTTGCCCCTGTTGAATCTTCACACCCGAGGATTAAAACCTCGGCTATTGTGCTGAAGATTATTTTGGGTATGCATCCACAGAAACAGCTACCCGCTGCTGTGGTGAATTTGGCATCGGGATTGGAACTGGCAGACCCCAAATTTGACACACCGGGACAAATCGATTTGTTGATTGGCTCTGATGTCCTCGGTGGAATTTTGATTGGTGGGAAACGGGTCTTGGTGCCAAATGGTTTGACTGCCATCCCGACCATATTTGGATTTGCTTTGATGGGACCTGTACCTAGGGACCCCTCTCCACCTGAACTTGATAATTTGTTGGCGGTAGGCTCCGCTCTCTCTGATGCGGTTCAGAGATTTTGGGAGGTAGAGGAGCCGCCTCAAGCTGCCCGTTTGAATCCAGAACATGAGGAGTGCGAGCTGTTCTTCCAGAACAACACTGGTCGACTCCGTTCTGGTCAGATTATTACGAGGCTACCCTTCCTGTCTGTTCGGCCCCCGCTTGGTGAGTCACGATCTTTAGCCGAAAAGAGATTGTTGGCTATGGAGCGTCGCATGGGTCGTGATCTGGAGCTCAGACAGAAGTACATTGAGTTCATGAGAGAATATGAACAATTGGGACACATGTCCATGTCAAATTTGGATTGGCGTTCGGTGGAGCATTACTTTCTCCCGCATCATGCGGTATTGAAGCCATCAACTGGCAAGCTGCGCACGGTGTTTGATGGTTCTGCGCAGACTTCTTCGGGCGTATCCTCGAACCAGTGCTTGCATTCTGGTCCCAAGTTGGTCAAAGACCTTTGTGACTTCATCACCAGCTTCCGACGACATCAGGTTGTCTTTGTAGCCGATATAAAAATGATGTTCAGGCAGACGATTATCCACCCTGATGACCGTCGCTTCCAGCTGATCCGTTGGAGAGAGTCTCCTCGTGATCCCATGGTCGTCTACGAGCTCAATTCTAATACGTACGGGTTAAGGTCAAGCCCCTACTTGGCAATACGTTCTCTTTGGGAGCTCGCAGACCGCGAAGGCTTACGTTTCCCACGAGCGTCTGCCATCTTGAAGGACGATATTTACGTCGATGACATTTGCTCGGGCGCCTCCACAGCGGACGAGGCGATCCTTCTGCGGGACGAATTGATAGGTATTTTGGCCTCCGCTGGTTATGAGTTGCGCAAATGGATCTCCAACTCACTAGCGCTTTTGGAAGGCTTGCCAGAGGATCATCAGCAAGATCCACATCTATTTGAGATTGTTGACAACCCCGCCATGATGGCTGTTCTCGGTGTTCAGTACAGACCAGTCCAAGACATCTTTACGTATAATATAGACTTGAAATCGCCTTGTTCTTAGACTAAACGTCTCGTGTTGTCTACTGTCGCCAGAACCTTTGATCCAAACGGTTGGATTTGTCCTATCATATTTTGGGTAAAATGCTTCTTGCAGAAGCTTTGGACAGCAGGATTGACCTGGGACGAACCTCTACACGGCAATCTTGTTGAGGAATGGACCTCTTTTGTATGCTCACTTCCTGCCCTTAATGAGATCTCCTTGCCTCGTCCCATCCTTCCTCCCGGGAACACCACCGGCCATCCTTTACGGGTTTTGTGACGCCTCGGAACGTGGTCACGCCGCCGTGGTGTACTTGCGCACAGTTAGTGCCTCAGGTCAGGTGAGAGTTTCCCTGATCGTGGCGAAGAGCAAAATAGCACCCCTTCGGACATCTTTGACCATTCCGAAATTGGAGCTCTCGGGAGCAGCACTACTTGTACGCTTATTGAACCACGTGTCTTACACTTTGGGTAAAAGCATTTGTATAAATGGGACTTACGCCTGGACAGACAGCCAAATTGTTCTTCGTCGGTTGAAGGCTTCTGTCCACACCTTGGAGGTATTTGTCGTTAATCGGGTTTCCCAAATCCAGAAATCCGAAGTCAAACTTGTTTGGAGACACGTGCCAGGTGAGCTCAGCCCCGCTGATTGTGCCTCGCGCGGATGCTTGACGCCTAGTTTGATAGGCCATTCGCTGTGGTGGGGTCCGGAATGGTTGAGTCGACCAGAAATTGATTGGCCTCGAACGCCAGTTTTGGATACTTCTAATTTGCCGGGTCTACGAACACTCGCTCTTGAGAAGGTGGAATGCGCCTTCAACCCCGATTTTTTGTTGAATCGTTACAGCTCCCTCGACAAGTTGTTAGGTGTCACTGCTTGGATAAAGCGTTTTGTTTTTAATTTTAGGCACCCACAACAGAAACGACTGACACCGTTTCTCTCATCACAGGAACGACAGGAGTCTCTCACCCTTTGGGTTCGTTCTGTGCAATTGGCGCATTTTGAGAAGGAGATTGCTATCCTTAAGTCAGGGAAATTGAAATTATCGGGCGCTGTATCTAAATTGAACCCCTTTTTGGACGATACGGGTCTCTTGCGCGTTGGAGGGCGTCTCAAGAACGCCAACCTCCCTTACGGGGCACTTCAACCCCTTTTGTTACCCAAAGACTGGTACACAGATTTGGTACGCTTGTTGGTAACTGACCATCACCTTAAAAATTCGCATGCTGGTTGTAATGCGCTCTTGGCCATTTTGCAACGCGAGTTTTGGATTTTGTCTGCCCGAAGAATTATTCGGAGTGTAGTCTTTCGCTGCATCCCTTGCTATAAGCTCAAGGCTTCTACCATGCAGCCCTTGATGGGAGACTTACCGGCAGATCGCGTAACTGAGAGCAGGACGTTTGACGGTGTTGGCACGGACTTCGCAGGTCCCTTTTTGGTGAAAACGTCGACACTTCGAAACAACAAGACTGTTAAGGCCTATTCGTGCGTTTTTGTTTGTCTCTCCACAAAGGCCGTTCACTTAGAACTGGTCTCCTCGCTTACGACCGAGGCATTTGTAGCCACATTTGACAGATTTATCCCGCAGAGGGCTGCCGTCGTTGATCCGCTCTGATTGCGGCACTAACTTTAAGGGCACTTATAATTATTTGAATGACGTTGTTAATTTCCTTGAAACCAACAAAGCTGATATAGTTGATAGGCTTGCCCGACGTGGGATAAATTGGTTGTTTTCCTCACCAAATTGTCCACACTGGGGTGGTATATTTGAGGCTGCCGTAAAATCGGCCAAAACACACTTGCGCAGGACAATCGGTGAATCTGTCCTTACATTTGAGGAACTCGCAACTGTGTTTTGTAAGATTGAGGCCGTTTTGAACTCTCGGCCATTGTGCCCGATCTTCTCAGATCCGAATGATATGGAGGCCCTTACGCCGGGCCATTTTTTGATTGGTCGCCCACTTGTCGACTTGCCTGAGTACCCCTATATTGATACGAGACCTGGTCGTCTCTCGCGTTTTGAATTGGTACCCCAGATTACTCAGAGCTTTTGGAAACGCTGGAATATGGAATATTTGCACATACTCCAGCAACGCGTTAAGTGGACCGACAAGACCGATCCACCCAAGATTGGTGACCTCGTTTTAATCAAGGAAGCTAACCTTCCGCCACTCAGATGGCACAGGGGGCGCATTCTTCGTTTGGTAACTGGGGCTGATGGAGTTCCCCGATTTGCTGAGGTCTTGGTGGACGGTTCGATTCTGAGGAGAGCGGTTGCAACATTGTCACGTCTACCAACCGATTAGCGGACCGGTAGGCCGGTCCGGGGCGGGTGGATGTTTGAAAAAGAAATAGTTTTATGATAGATCAAGTCGATTATATCGATTAAGTAACATTTTGTTTAGTCTATTGAAAATTTCTGACAATGGTCACACTGAACTGTCAACTTCCTGCTTGCCTTGAAAAAATTAACACGCCGTCTTGGTCTGTCTCGCGAGATTGTAATTGATATAAATTGATCGCCCTTTGAATAAACGCGAATTGAATTAACTTGTAAATACATATAATTGTCGCTTTTGACTTCCGGCAAAGTTTGTGATAAATTTGTGATATATTGAACATTGACACTTATAAAACTTGAGTGAATCCGACGCACGTGCTTGGTGCTTGACGACTTCGCTGATGAGGAACGCCTTACTGAATCCTGCGGTATTTATTCGATTATCTTGTTATTTTGGCCAAAATTATAAGTTAATCTTATAGGTCTACTCAAGAGCATCAGTGAAGATATCAGGTGAGTTGAAACATTTTATTAATATTAGTAGTGATTCGCTGTGCAACGCAGTGCATTGTGTCTGGATATATTGTCTATTGTGGTCAGGTAGATGTATTACAGCTTCCACTGCGCACTTCTGAACGGTTTCCTATCTGCCTACGGTAACTCTAGACAATTGCTATAATTATGTTAGTATGTTATAACATTAAGGGTTTATATAATGGCGTCGGCACAATCTCGAGATCCGGGCCACACAGATTATGGACAAGAGACGAAAACATTTTCCTTTACGCCCGTCCAAGTAAAACAGAATGAGATTAACAAATTGGCACTTCTGTCTTATTAACACACCAATTAAAGTTATAATGGAGATGTATATGCGTAGTGCCTACGAATATATCTCAGTTGTATTTAACACGACTGGGCAGACATTTATGTTATGACTGGGATTAAATTGTGTTTGTTTCGTAAATAATCTGGGTACATTTGCTTTTTTGTTACTTGTCGCTACCGATATTAAAAAAGGTGCCGACATTAACCTTTTTGTAGCTGTTCTGAAAATAGCGAAAACGTCTACAGTTTATTTAATAGAAAATATGGAAAGTGTCAGAAAATAACTACTTATTTGCGAAATTATAATAGTATAGGCTCGCACGGTGTTGATATTTTGTGTTAGAATAGGGATCTTTTCAAATAAGTTAGCCACGGGATGATATTGTATTGTGTTAACGTTTTTTACTGACTACCAATCGCTATATGAAATTTACTATGACTGGATAGTTTAAGTGGTTACCACACTAGTGCCGTCTTAAGTAACTGAAGTATCATTCAGACAGTTGAAGTTGCAATAACAGTTCGTTGCCTAGTTGTTTAATGACTTCATAATTTCAATGATCGCAGAGTTTCACAAACAATAAGCTGAACTTAATGTAAAACGTACATTTCAAGTCAAATAGTCCCTTTATTGTGATAGCAACATTCATAGATTTTAAAAAGTGCTGCATTACCCTGGTATATTTTTATATCTGACACAAGTAAATAATAGCGTTTGTTGTTACTTTTGTTTGTTTTTACAAATATTTAATTCTAGCTGACCCAGCGAACTCCGTATCGCCTTTTTAAGGATTTTTTTCTGGTTCCTATTCTTTCCAACTACTTTCTCAGGAAATTCTTAACAAAGTTATCAAAGCCATCAGAGCTTAATCTAAAATTTCAAATTCAAATATTCTTTATTGTGAAACATAGGTAGGTATACATAATAAGGTGTTTATAAAGTGGTTGTGTTCAACTATGTTCTACCAATAGGCTTACAATATTTTTTCTTATCTCATTTAAACAAACATGCATTAATAATTTTAAATTACTCATTTTAAAATACCTAATGAATATTTTTATTTCAGTTTGGTTTAACATTAAAATTAATAAAAATATAACAATAATTATACATGCAAACAAAAAAAATAAAAAATAAATAATGCTCAAGCAATAATTAGCAAATAAAATATAATGAATAATATGTCAAAGGAACAGTTACAATGTCAGATAGTAAAATTAAAATAAACTTCATACAAAAAATGTCAAAGAAAGTGTCATATCATAATAAAATTTCAAATGTTACCCATATGCATAATACACGTCTGATGATCACAGATAAATTTAGTGTTCCCAGAGTGACAAATTACTACGGCAACAGAACATTGAAAAAACGTCTACCATATCTGTTGAACAGTTTGGCCGCGGACATCAGACATGAAAACGATAAATTTAAATTTAAGAAAAAACTAAAAAATATTTGTTAAATAACATTTGTTAAAATATGTAATGTAAAATATCTAATTTACCGATACGAGTATTACAGTATTATATCTGACTTTTCCACTGTCAAACCGCTAAACCGGTTTTGTGGAGCATTGTTTTATTAATATATTGTAAAACTGTAATAAATAAAATAAATAAATAAATAAAATAAATAAACAGTCTAACAGGTGTGTCAAATTAATTAAATTTATTATATATATATACAGGGTGTTACAAGACCCATCACCAAGCCGAAGTCTACGTATTTTGGACATCATGCTAAGTCATACTGTATGTACTGTATATATATTGTTAGGAACCTAAGGACTCATAGACTAGAATAGTGGGGGGTATCCTTATAAAATAAGGAACACTCCCGTCTTTAGGTCACTTTGTCTCCTCACTCGTTCGCGGGCGGAAGCTCTGTTGGTTTGTGTATCGGTGTAATCTGTGAGTACTTATCTCGTATTTGTATATGTTCGATTTGTGCCGGATTTTAATTGTTAGAAACATAATCATTAGTGTCTTAAGATTTGTTTGTTAAATGATTTTGTGTCAATATAACTGTTCTTAGAATTGTTGTACTTGTTTTTTTTTAGTCAAATAGTATCTGATTCCTAATATCAGAAGTGGGATAATTACCCTGCTTTCCGACCGCTTAAGCTATCTGATAATAACAAAGGAACAAATCAAACATACCCTCGTTTTTGTAGCTTTTATTTGTTTATTTTGTTCTGTTGTGTTTTACTTTTAACTGTGCAACTTTAAAACGTTACTTTGAGTGAACATGCCTAAATCATAAGGCACGCGTGACAGATCACACCGACACGACCATTCGCGCGAATATCGCCGTGATAGGTCTCGTAGTGTATCCCGAGGACTAAATTTATCTAGGTTTCGATCGCGAAGTGACTCTGGCACGTGTACACCGCCTCGAACGAAACGACGCAACCGTTCTAGCTCGCGTAGACGTTCACGTAGCCGTTCACCCACGAGAAGACGCGATCGTCACCGATCTCGACAGAGCCCTAACTCGCGTTCAGAATCACAACGACCTAAGGGTCGATTCGATAACCGTTCCCGCTTGCGTTCGAGCGAAAGAAGCGCGCCGGTTAGCCCACAGCCGTCTCTCCAGAGTACGTTAGGTACAATCCTGTCAAGATTAGACGCGATCGAACACAATATCACGGTTCCTACTTCCGCTATGGGTGAGATACCCTCCGCTACGCAAGTTTTAGCCGATGCGATTCAGTCCATTGCACCAGTTCGGTCCTTAAACTACTATGTGTCGAATTTTGATCCATCAATAAATAATATTGACGACTGGTGTAGTGAGGTGGATCGTGCGCAGTTAGCGAATCGGTGGCGCGATAACGAGTGCCTTTCACGTGTCGCAAATTGCCTAAAAGGTGAAGCGAAAACGTGGTTAAATGAGTGGGTCACCACGGATCGGTCCTGGAGTAGCTTTAAACGCGAGTTTAAACCTTTGTGTTCGAGAAAGTTAGACTACGCTAACATCCTATTCGATGCGATGAACACCACATCGGAGAAATATTCGTCGTTTGGTGAATATGCACGTCGTACCTTATTACGGTTGCGTATAGTTAAGGGGTTAAGCGAAGAGCTGATGACGTTGATCGTCATACGCGGCATTAACGATGCACAAGTACGCGCTACTGCGTCTAACGCGAACTTAACCCCGGAAACAATAGTCTCGTTCTTGTCGATTATCGTAAGGGAAATAAGGAGAAAACACTCCCGAAAGTACAATCATCACTCCCGACTCAGAAACGTTTCACTCCTAATCAGAGTATGCCGCAAAACCCCAAATGTTTCATCTGCAACCAGTTAGGGCATAGGAGTTTTAGTTGTCCCAACAAGGTGAAGACTTTCGATCCCACTAAGACCTGCACCTTCTGCAAGAAAACTGGCCATACCGTGGAGGTTTGTTTCGCGAAGGATAGGTCGCAAGGTCAGAAACGTAGCGTTGTTAAAAGAACGCTCCGATAATAATGATAACCGTGACATAACCACCGCCGTAGTACAAGGCACACCGGTTGACGTATTGATTGACAGCGGCGCCCTAAACATATCCTTAATCTCTTCAGATGTTTTAAAACACTTAGCGCTGTGTCCAAAATCGACCTTATGCACACTGAAGGGACTAAGTGATCGTGAGATTACCGCCACCTCATACGTTACGCTTACCCTCGAATTTAGTGAAATATCTATAGAGGCGGATTTTGTGGTTGTACCGTCATCACACATGTCAGCCCCGATAATAGTAGGCAACGATATACTCAATAGGGACGGCATAACCTATGTCAGGACTAAACATAAACAGTACATTACACGTCGTCCTAGTCTATCGAAGTCTGTTAATACGGTCACTCTTGATAACAACTCGATCAAAACACCCCTTCAAGGTATGGAGTTAGAACTTTTGAGGGAGGTAGTCAACGATTTTTCGGATTTTTTATCTCCGGTACCGCCACCACCACGGTGCCCACAGGCGAGATGCACATAAATCTCACTATCGACGTACCAATCGTTTACCGTCCTTATAAACTCTCCGTAGCTGAAAAGTTAAAGGTGCGAGAAATCGTTGGTGACCTTCTATCTAAAGGTATTATTAGAGAGTCCGAGTCGGAGTACGCGAGTCCAATCATTCTGGTTAAGAAGAAGGACGGTTCTGACCGAATGTGCGTCGACTACCGGGCCTTGAACAGAATAACCGTTAAGGATAGGTACCCGCTCCCATTAATAGACGACCACATTGACAGATTAGGTGACAGAAGAATGACGCGCTTTTCTTCTTTAGATATGGCCACTGGTTTCCACCAAATTAGATTAAACTCAGGCTCAATTCATAAAACTGCTTTCGTAACGCCCGAGGGTCATTACGGGTATCTAAAAATGCCCTATGGTCTCAGTAACTCACCAATCGTTTACCAGCGTTTGATAAATAAGACCGTTCGTAAGCATATCGACACGGGCAACGTCTTAGTATACATCGATGACGTACTTCTCATGAGTCCCACAGTACATGAGGGCATTTGTCTGCCGCGGGAGGTACTTACGACACTTACGAACGCCGGTTTCTCTATTAATCTGCGGAAGTGCATGTTTTTAGCTACTGAGATTGAGTACCTAGGTAGAATAATTAGTGGCTGTGAGGTGAGGCCGAGCCCCACTAAGATAAAAGCTCTCGTAGAATCCCCAGTCCCACAAAACACGAAACAGGTACGACATTTCCTAGGGTTAGCTGGGTACTTTAGGCGGTACATTCATGGGTATGCTACGAAGACACGTCCTGTCTCACAACTCTTGAAACAAGGCGCTGTTTTCAAGTGGGGTCCAGCCCAAGAATCAGTTCGACAGGAAATTATTAGGCAGCTGACGACCGAGCCTGTATTGGAGATCTTCGACCCTGCACTGCCCACAGAGGTTCACACCGATGCGAGTAGTGTAGGATATGGGGCGGTGCTAATGCAGGTTCACGAAGGCAACTGTAGGAAAGTAATCGCTTACTTTAGTAGGGTTACTCAGGCCGCCGAATGTCGTTATCACTCGTATGAACTCGAAACCTTGGCGGTCGTGAGAGCGTTGCAGCACTTTAGACATTACCTGATCGGTATTAAATTCAAAATTTCGACTTTCAAATCGAGTATAGGAAGGGCATCATGATGCCCCACTTAAGCCGCAATCCTCCATTGAGGATTAACAACATCACTAGACCCCGTAACTGGGCTCAGATAGCCCAAGAAGCAGACGATGACACTAGACATCTTGCCCAGCGACTTAATGACGGTGAGCTTGATCCCAGCCGTTATTTTATGCAAAATGAAATGTTTGTATTACAAATATACGCCTGTTGATGAGGAGTCCCGATTACTTTGTTATGTGCCTAAAGGACATCGACTCAGCCTTCTTCGCATCTTTCTCGACGAACATAGCCATATAGACTCCACCAAAACCCTAGACCTTATCTTAAAACACTTTTGGTTTCCGGGCCTGAGGGCGTTTGTCAAAAAGTACATAGAGCATTGCCTGATCTGCATTTCTAAGAAAAGAGTACCTAGGGCACCTCTTCAAAATATCACCTCTTGGCAAAAGCCCGATCTCCCCTCCTCCACTATACATCTAGACGTATTAGGTCCTCTTCCTGAGTCTCACGGGTATAAATTCATTTTATTGATCGTAGACGCTTTTTCGAAATTTACTTTACTTTACCCAATTTATCGTCAAGATGTAGACGAATTACTCCGAACCTTCACAAACGCCATTTCCCTTTTTGGTGTTCCAAAGCTGGTTGTATCCGATAAAGGTGTTTGAATCATCTAAATTCACTAATTTTGTAAACGAGATAGGTTCCTCGTTAGACAATATTACACCCGAGATGCATCACGCGAACGGACAAGTGGAGAGATACGCTCGTACTGTGCTGAACATGGTTCGCATAGAAGTCAACCATAAGGAGGTTTCATGGTCCGAGTCACTGTGGAAGCTACAACTGACGCTGAACATCACGAGGCACAAGACCACGCAAGCTACCGCGCTGAGCCTTCTAATCGGCACCGATGCAACGACACCCGTCATCCAGTCCCTTGTACGTGATGTAGCGTTGGAAGGAACAGCACCCAACCGAGAGGCAAAACGTGAGCTGCGCCCCCAGCGAGCAACCGAGCTTCTCCTCAGAAATCAGGCTCAGCAGGACACCTACGTTAACCGAAACAGGATCCCTCCTAGGAGCTTCAATGTTAACGATCTCGTGTTCGTAATAAAGAATTCCCAGTCTACAGGTAAACTGGATCCAGGTATGCGAGGCCCATATAGAGTCACGCGCGTCCTACCGAGCGGACGATATGAACTTCGTTTGCTTAGTAGATCCTACGGGAAGACAACGCAAGCCGCAGCACAGTACATGGTGCCATGGCGTGGCGAGTGGTGTCCTGAAACGAGTGCTGCGTTCTTTGATAGTGAGTAAGCTGAATGATATGCTTAATTTGTGTTTGTAATCTAGTAAATTGCGAGCATTGTGGTCGCGGTAAGCCGAGCGGCATAGTGCGCTTTACAAGTTGAGGGCGGACTGCCGGACGCGCCTTGAGGCAGCGTACTACAGGACGCTAACTGCGAAGCTATTTTACTGAAAATGTTTTAACACATAAAGGACGGACTGCGGGACGATCCTTTGGCAACAGACTGCGGGATGTTTGCCTTATGTGTGTTTACGACAAGTGGAGGACGGACTGCGGGACGTACCTCGGGGCAGCGGACTGCGGGACGCTTGCTGTATAACTTTAGATGCGTAAAGGACGGACTGCGGGACGATCCTTCGGCAACGGACTGCGGGACGTTAGCCAGCGTGTCTAAAGTATGATGACGGACGCTGTCATGAGATGATGAATGCTGAGATGATCGTATGAAGCTCATGTGTCTGAAGTATCTATGTTCAAGTTAGCTATGGTTTGCAAGATGATTTAATGCAAGAGGGCCTTGTAAGAGGACTGTGAGAAGGTAAAGGCAAACTTTTTACGATAAATGAGAACGCTACTTCTGAGGCTGAAGGCAGAACGCAAAGTGGAGAATCTCCCGATGCTGACGAAGTAGAAGCTGGTTCGTCTCACCATTCACACGCCGAGGGGACTGGGACCTGCACAGCGCTCCCAGACATCAGCGACGCGGTCGTGGACGACGCGTTGTCAGGAGAGGCTGTGTTAGGAACCTAAGGACTCATAGACTAGAATAGTGGGGGGTATCCTTATAAAATAAGGAACACTCCCGTCTTTAGGTCACTTTGTCTCCTCACTCATTCGCGGGCGGAAGCTCTGTTGGTTTGTGTATCGCTGTAATCTGTGAGTACTTATCTCGTATTTGTATATGTTCGATTTGTTCCGGATTTTAATTGTTAGAAACATAATCATTAGTGTCTTAAGATTTGTTTGTTAAATGATTTTGTGTCAATATAACTGTTCTTAGAATTGTTTTACTTGTTTTTTTTAGTCAAATAGTATCTGATTCCTAATAATATATTATTTATTTACCACCTAAAAAGTTTCTGATATCGTAATAACATTTTTCAACCAGAAATTGCTGCAGATGTTTTTTAAATAGGACTAAGATTTCTAATGTTATTGGGTATCTTATTATATATGACAGGTGCCATGAAAAATATACATTTGTGCAATAATGCAGTATTTGCTTTACGTATTCGGATTCTATTGCAAGTATGAGTTCTTCTATTGCGAATAATACTGGCACCTAATGTTTCAAACAGTTCCGCATTTGACTTTATAAAAACAGCCGTTTCAAAAATGTATAAGGATGGTAGTGTCATAATTTTATACTTTTTAAAATTAGGTACACAGCTTTCTGTGGATTTTAATTTGAACATTGCTCGTATACATTGTTTCTGACATTTGAAAACAATATCTTTATTTGTCGAATTTCCCCAGAATATAATGCCATATCTTAGGTAGGATGCAGTCATTCTGTGATATGCTTTAAGAATACCTTCTTCATTAAGAAGTGGTGCAAACTTAAAAAGCGCGTAAGCTGTTGTGCTGATTTTTTAACATAGCTCTTCAGTTTGTATTTTCCAATTAAGCTTATTATCAATGTGTACACCTAAAAATTTTGTTGCATCAATTTCATTTATTTTTATGTCATCGTATATTATATATAAATTTGTAATTATATTATGTATCTGTGAAAATTGTATTACATTAGTTTTGCTTAAATTAGTCATTAAATTATTATCATACATCCATTTTATAATATTACATAGTGTATTATTAATGTCCCTTTCATAGCAAGCAAGATTCTTGCATTCTATAACTAACGTACTGTCATCCGCAAATAAAGTAACGGGCTGATTAGTTACTTTGGGGAAATCATTCATATATAAAATGAATAATAAAGGTCATAATACATGTCGGCGATACACCAGGGTTATCGTGTCCAGACTCTATTATAATAAAAACACTCACGTTATATTACTTGGTTTATTTTCAGACGATTTCTAGCACAGAACTGAAATAAAATGTGACCTACAGTCCTTTTTATACAATAACCGTCTACCTACACTTAATGTTTAACAACTGACTCTTCCTATACAACATATAATTGAAATTACTATACAATTAATTACTTATAAACTAATTAAAATTCGACATTAATATTGTAATGAATTTTGCACAACACCAAATGATTTATTTTACACGAATAACAAAGAACAATGGCAGGATTATACCTGTGAAGTATTAGAAGCGTCTATAAACGTACTTATGAAAAACTTATTAATATAATTATTTCGTATTTTGTACGTTTTTAGTTTCAACTATAAAAGCGGACGTTAAATTATCTAAATTGATAAACTATTTATTGAATACATTCATTTCCGGTGCTTGTTTAATGTCATTTTCAGAGTTACCATTTACAAAACAATCGTATTTGTTGAATAGAAAATAGGTAAGTAATCTTTTTAACCTACATCTAGAAACAATTCACGATAATGTTAAAAAAATATTTTATGTATATTATATTATATAAAAAGAAGATTTTAATTATGATATAAATAAATATATTTTTTTACTTGATCTGAGATATCATTTAATTAGAGGTATCAGTAGTACTCCTTGCCCTTGTCTATGATCCCTATAGACCGTGCCATGAGAATATAGACTTTTTGAAACAAAGAATTTCTACTAAGTAACTTAGCGACAGATCTGTCAAAAACAAATAATGTCAAATCCAATGAGCGCAACGGTACACAAATATGTGTTATTGCAAAGTAATATGTCAATTGATCGGGTTTTTATCGATATATGCGCTACCAACAGTGTTTTGTGGTACTGGAATATGTCAGACGCCTGAAATGACAACATTTTGCGTTAATCCATTAATTTTTTTCATTCTTAGGCATTTATCAAAGGATAAAACAATTTTTTTTGATGCTAAGAATATTTTTGGTGTCGCAATGCTCGTCCTACAGTCGGCATCTTGGAAAAGCGGGTGCAGAATTGCAGATGGCAAACTATTATATAACGATTTTGTTTAAGTTCATTGTGTTCATTTTAATTTAATGTACTAGATAGTGGTCTGTAATATTATTCATTAGTGGTATTTTTTTATATTTACGATAGCTTAGCTATTGACTATACGATCGAGTACCATATTTGTATTGACATACATGGCTCTCTTTTGTTGTCTTGCATTTAAAGAATTACTTACGGGTGAAAACTAAAAAAAAACGGCAAATTCATGAAAATACTTCCGGGAAATTCGAATACTCAAACACAAAATAAAATATGTTTATTTTTGTAAAATTTAAAGAAAAATATTAATTTACGAGAAGTCTTAGATAATAAAATATAAATTCGAATACTTAGTAGCATAATTTTGAGCATTGATACAAAAAAACTACTGTTCAAAAAGCATAAAGTTCACTAAGGCATAAAATCTTAAAAACAACTGTTAGAAACAAAGGTTGTGAAACCCTGAATGTGTGTTTGCAAAAAGTCTATCTTCTCGTGGCACCAACTATAGTCTGTGACATTGTCAACGTTCTTTTCTTTCCGAAAAGCTTGTTTGGTAGTGTTCTTGTTGTTTTCGCAGTTTTTTGTTGAATTATCTTTATTTTTGACTTGATTAGCTGCCCCATACGACGACTTGTGCTTTCTTACGGACTATCTGCGCTCAAAACATCTGGTTCTATAGCTTTTTCTACACGTACTTCGATTGTACCTTAAGATTTTGTTATGATGCGAAGTAGCAGACCTACACGCATATTGTGCGTGAATTGTAACATTTGCGTCAATACTCTCCGGCGATATCGCATCTTAGATCAGAACACAAGAGTTTGTACTTTGCTCTGCAACTGGGCTTATCCAAAAATCGTAAGTTTTTAAACATTGTTATATTTACTTACCAATTTAGCGTTAGTAAGTTTCAGTGAATTTTCAAAGCAGTTTAAAATATTACAAAATTCGGTAACATTAGTCTATCTAGATGTAGTGTGATGCATTTTCTTTGCCTGTAGTAATAATTGCTTTTCTTAATTTTTAGATTACTGATGATGATTATGTTTGTGAAGTATGTTGGGAACTCGCTATGGATTGAGTAAATCAGAGTTTGCAGCAAGATGCTAATGAAGGTGAACAAGCTGGATCGTGTCCACAAGGCCATAGAAATGTGTGTCTTCTGTGTGGATGTTCATTAGTACGAAGGCAAAGTGACAAAATATTAAAAGATAGCCTGACCGAACTACAACAGAACATGATAAATATTATCCAAATGAAAATAGAACCACGTCAGGTTCATTCATCTTTAATTAGTATTTATTAAATAATAAATCCTTTTGCAGTGTTTTATTACTAAAGAGTTTTATAAGTCTATTGGTGTCTCTTTTAAAGCAATCTAATACAAATTGTCTGATTTTTATCAATTATGGAGTAAGTATTTGATTACAAAAACATTCCTTTATTTAATTTGCAGCTGTCACCTTCAGATAAGGTTTGTCATGCCTGTTGGTGGCGCACTAAGAGAGATCCCATATCCTTATCCTTACTAATATTATAAATGCGATGTTTATTTGTTTGTCTGTTTGTTACGCACGAAAAGCTACTGAACCGATTAGAATGAAACTAGGCGCACAGATAGACCATAACCTGGAATATGATATAGTATACTTTTTATCCTGGTATTGAGTTCCTGTGGGATAATTTTCGACTTCCACGCGAGCAAAAGCTAGTTCATTATAAAAGCAAGTGACTTGTACCTATTTGTTGCAATGACGTCTAATCTTAAGAGCTTTATATTGAAATGTACCTAAGGCTGCCAAACCGTGGCCAAGTGAGTCAGGTACAATACATATCAATATAAATTGTAAGGTAGCTGGCGACGTCGCTATGGCCTCATAATGAGGTGGGGCTCTAATACTCAATAAAATTGTGAAAGATAAAGGATTACATAAATCCTACATAGTCTACATCCCTATTTTGTGATGAAACTTTGATTTTTTAATATTAGGTACTTATCAAGTCTAGACACTGATCTATATCCTATCAATGCTTTTTGCACATCACCACCCCTTATCAACATGTATTTAATGCATTTGTGTAGTTACAAAGTTGTTTTCTATTAACATAACCTTAAAATATAAACAATGTTCATATCTTTTTTTTACGGCCTCCTAAAATAAAAACTCTTGATGATTATGTTTAAGTAATAGAACCCCTTTGTTTTTAACATTTTTCATACATAGACGCTTCGAATCGATTTCAAATAAAGTGTTGTATGGGAACTTGCCATTGTTCTTTATTTAATTAACCAAACGCTGCTTTACAACATTGTCAACAGATGGCGCTATCAACAGGATGTAAATATAATCGCATGTTATTTATTACCGAAAACATAATAATAAGTGTCAGAATCATGTTATTTAATACTAATTGATTTTACTTTGAAAGTTTCTGGAGTTATCTTAATATTTAAGCGATAAATTAAATACCCAACCTTTATAAAACGGTTAAGCAGCCAATACAGTGTCTAATATTGTAAAGTAGTGAAGTTCTCAGTTCTGTGTTCACAAATAGTTATTTAAATATCAATCTTAAATATTATTAACATTTTTGTATCAATATAATCATTCTATATAAATTTGCGCCCATACGGCCATACTGACTCCAGCGCGTCCCCTGCGCTGCTGTTTATTTAACGGTTACAGAATAAACAGCATAACAAAAAGAATGGATATAAAAATAACATAAATAAGCGTTTATCATACAGAATTAAATAAAATTATTTACAAGGCTTCACCTAGTTATAGGATCTTAGCCTGTGGCATGCGTCACCCATCACGGGATCTAACAAACAATGCTTCACCCATGGCTAAGCCAACTCGTGGCATCACCGATTACGGGATCCAGCGCACACAAGGCATCACTCATTCCGAGATCTAGCCAACCCATAAGGCATCACTCATTCCTAGATCTAGCCAACACATAAGGCATCACTCATTACGAGATCTAGCCAACCCATAAGGCATCACTCATTCCGAGATCTAGCCAACACATAAAGCATCACTCATTACGAGATCTAGCCAACCCATAAGGCATCACTCATTCCGAGATCTAGCCAACACATAAGGCATCACACATTACGAGATCTAGCCAACCCATAAGGCATCACCCATCTTGGGCTCTAGCCACCACAAGGCATCCCCATCCTGGGCTCTAGCCAACACAAGGCATCACCCATCACGGGATCTAGCCAACAAGACCAGGATCAAGGATACGCATGGTGGCCAGCCAGCGTTTTGGGAAGGATGTTGGATAGGAAAAATAAAATTTCACTCAAACACATAAATGCAAAATTTGCCTCATAAACACATCAATGCAAATACATAAAATAATCATCATCGTTCGTCATGATCAGTTATATCAATACAATGCAATTAAATAGGTCCAAGAACGACAGTGGAGGAGGTAGAGGACCCCCCCACGTAAATCGGTATCTGACGAATCCTCCGCCCATACGGTCAAGCTGCTCATACAGTTGTTGATCAGCAACAAATGTTAGCAAACAATGCTTGACTCCAGCTCAGTACAGCACTCATGCGGCATGTGTGCGCGTAGCCCACACACAAAACCACTGACGTCAAAAGGGCGGGCCACCGTCATCCATACATACCAATCAGTAAAGGACCACTCGTCCATCCTCTCTTCACACTAAGGTCAGGTCATCTGCTAGGATGTCATCATCAACCTGCAACACTCAAAAGACAGGTGGTGGGCAACATTTCCCATCCAAATATTAGTTCCATGAACCTTCGTTACTGTGGATGAAATAAAATTCTACTCTTACAAAGTGCTCCGGTCTATTAAGCTATATCTATATATCAGGCATGTTCAACCTATAGTTATCTTAGCTACAACAGTGTTGGAGCCCATATTTTACGCATAAGGTAAAATACAAAAGACAATCTGAATTTTCTCAGGTTCTGTCTGACAGTGCCATTTTAGATAATCAAATATAAAGTTATCAGGATACCCATATTTTGCAGTTTTGATAAAACAGTTAAAACTTAGTATATTCAAAATAAGTTTTATCCTCATCAAACAGGAAAACAAGATGGCAAGAACAAAGAGAGGCCTATGTTCAGCCGTGAACAGTCGGACTGTTGGTGATAAATATGAAATGATTTCAAACCATGCAGATCCAAGAATTTCGAAAATACTAGTGCTATAATTATTACTCATGTAAGAACATGTTTAATCCAATATTGAATATTTTTAGGCATAGTGCAAGCTGTGAAATTGTTGAATTGTTTGCCAACTGAGCCATAAAAGAGAAATTTACAAGCTACCAATATTACAAAGCAAGAGTAGTGCAGTCTTATTTCTAAAAATGATTCCACTCAGTTAAGAAATTTACTACAATAAACCATAAAAGCCAGTAAAGACACTCAGATATTGGTATTTTATAATTAATTCAAATAGACCTTTCTTTCTGAAATGAATGTTTCCATTTATCATTCGTCCCCTCCTTCATTATGTTATTCAACTTGAATTTTATTTGACTTTATATTTAAGGGAATTTTCGAAATAATGTTAATATTTATCTTAAACTGTTAACATGTGGTGCCTATGTAATTCTTATCAATTCATACACAATTAATAATTGTTTATCCGAATAAATAAACTTAAACTGACCAATCACAACTGACTTAGAAATAAAGCATGAGCAGTCCACACAACTACTTTTATTTGCCAAGAATAAATACTGCTAAATGGGAAAAGAGATAATATGGATTTTCACATCATGTTCCCCAAACCCACCTATCATTATCCTAACAACCATACTCCGAACTGTCTTGCATCCCACAAGAGCTAAGTAATAAGGTTGGCACCAAATTTTATTGGTTTATCACTGTTTGTCATCCCGAATATAGATGCAACCAACTTTGCAAATGAACCCACAAACAAAACAAATTGCATTTACCAAGTATAACACTAAGGCCCGGCATTTATAAAAGATCAGCAGTCACCTGCCTCAAGACTTTCAACCGAAAATGTGTAGAGGCGGACCACTATAGAACCCAAAAGAGTGCACACGTCCACAAAGAAATCCACCGTCCAGATCTCATGTCTCTGGCTTCAGTAGTTCGGGTTAAGCAAGGAATTATCAAGGAACAAATCATTCTATACAGGTATAAAATTAAGCGACAAATATTAAGATATGTTGGGTTCCCTTGTCTTATTATATAACCTTAACTTGAGCTGCAAGTTGTAATTTCAACATAATGTTAAAATGAAATCATGTAGGCACCTTTTTTTTTTTTTGTTTTACGAGGTGGAAAATCCCTTCGGATCTCCGACTCTTGGGGGAAATAAGAGCCGGAGTATGTGGTGTTTCCACTAAAAACCACCTCGACTTCCGCCATGTACCCGTGTGTCGGAGGGTGGGGCATCACCAAAGCACTCGTCGCCACCCTCCGACGGGTATTGGCCCGCCAGATGGTCAGGCGGGCCCCGAACAAAACCCCCTTGGCGACGGATTAAGGTGTTAGACTCCGCCGCCAAAACGCCCAGCGGCCGCAGAGGATAGGGAGGACGGCAACGCAACACCGCATCTCCTCTTCCTCTGCGGCCCCACCGCGACGCATCGAATGGTGCGCCCCCATTTGGTCGCGGGAGATAGGGCGCGCGGCAACGCAACACCGACACGCCTCTCCTCCCGCGACCGCACCCGACTGCGAGGGACAGACAGAACTGTCCCCCGCACCCGCACCGTTGGACGCATCCTGCGCAGGCCCCTCCAAGCCCACGCGGAGCGTCCCCTCCTGGATCCCTCTTAGCTTCACCGCGGGTGGCAAATCCACGGTTACTGAGCCCCCCCACCACGACAAGGTGGAGATCCCACGGGGGGGATCATGTAGGCACCTACACAGTCCACAAATTGTATAATAAAACCTATTTTGTATCTTTACAAATATTAGCTTTAAAAATGTGTAACACAAATTTATTTTTATATCTACCTTCTGAATATATCTGTACTAATATAATAAAACTGAAGTTTGTTTTGTTGAATGCACTTATCTGTGAAACTACATACTGGTTTTATGCAATAATTATTTTTGTGGTGGATAGTCATTTATCAAGAGAGGCTTCATATAATCGCGCCGTGAGCACTAGCCATAAGTAATGCAGTTAGTTAGCCTTATGTAATGTGTAGCCAAGGCCTATAAATAATGTTTTGATTCCTTTAATGTTTTACTATTGAGATAACCTATTGACTACCAATTGTATGCATCTTCAGCACATCAATTAGCTTATTTAAACTGAAAGCAAATCAGGTAATTTATACAATGCATCTATATCAGAGCTTCAACTTGAAAAGGGCAGCTATACCGTTCTTTACTAATAATTACATTAGTAGAACCACATAACAACAAAGTTACTTTCTCTTTCTTGTGTAGATAAGTAAGTTTTACAGAAAGTTTCCGACATGACCTAACGATTAATAAACAGACAAGAGCCCCAGCCGACGGCATAACATGACTATAAGCACAGTAGCACTGCTATGTATCAAACATGGATAAACAACAGTTACCTATAAGTTCTATTTGGGGTGTAACGTTCGTAATTTTGACTGTATAATGTTTGTGTGTTGTTGTGGGACAGTAGGTAATCTTGTAAGCACCATAATTTATAAAATTAGGATGTTTCTCAAAAACTAATCAAATCAGCTCTAAATAAATACCTCTGGTCAGTGCATCAACAAGCCGCATCTGCAACTTCTGGTAGAACTCGGAGCAGAACAGCGTTCACGCCACAGCACACCCCGGTGCGTGCACCCCGTCGTAGTCGCTCTGTCGCTCTCGCTCGCACGTGGCCTCACGTGAAGTGTAGACTTGCTCGCCATAACTCCGACACACCGTGTGGTCTCCGACCAGGGTTGACTAGCGCCAAACACGGCTTCCAAGCGCTTGTCGCATCAGTCTTCAGGTCATCATTGGTAATGGCGGCCAAGCCAAGACGCCCATCACTCTCGCGCCAATCGTAGATCCCGAAGTCTCTTAGGGGGCGTTTATCCCACCGCTGCTGTCAGCGATACGCCAGGGTTATCGTGTCCAGACTCCATTATAATAAAAACACTCACGTTATATTACTTGGTTTATTTTCAGACGATTTCTAGCACAGAACTGAAATAAAATGTGACCTACAGTCCTTTTTATACAATAACCATCTACCTACACTTAATGTTTAACAACTGCCACTTCCTTTACAACATATAATTGAAATTACTATACAATTAATTACTTATAAACTAATCAAAATTCGACATTAATATTGTAATGAATTTTGCACAACACCAAATGATTTATTTTACACGAATAAGAAATTTATTTAATTAACCAAACGCTGCTTTACAACATTGTCAACAGATGGCGCTATCGACAGGATGTAAATATAATCGCATGTTATTTATTACCGAAAACATTATAATAAGTGTCAGAATCATGTTATTTAATACTAATTGATTTTACTTTGAAAGTGTCTGGAGTTATCTTAATAATTAAGCGATAAATTAAATACCCAACCTTTATAAAACGGTTAAGCAGCCAATACAGTGTCTAATATTGTAAAGTAGTGAAGTTCTCAGTTCTGTGTTCACAAATAGTTATTTAAATATCAATCTTAAATATTATTAACATTTTTGTATCAATATAATCATTCTATATCAATTTGCGCCCATATACACTACCTTGTCCCACTCCTTAATGAACTGTCCGTAGATGAGATGTGTACGTTTCTTCGTTTTTATTTACGACTAGAGGACGCCAGCAGCTACGCCTGCATTTTTTTTTATATTTACCCGTTTTGGCCGATCCCGTGGGAATTTCGGGAAATCCCTTCTTAGTGCACCCCTACGGTCCCCGAGGAACATACATGCCAAATTTCAGTTTCCTGCGCCCAATAGTTTCGGCTGTAGCGTATCTGTCAGTCAGTCAGTAACTCAAGGATTTTATATATTAAGATATTGATTTTTTTAAGTTCTGTGTATTGTCTTCTATTGGTGAGGTAAGATTTTATTAGGTTGTTTATATTGCCACGTACTTCGTAACTTTCCAATTTTTCTAATAGTATTTTATGGTCTACGTAATCAAAAGCTTGCGTCATATCGCAAAATATGGCGCACACTGGTATTCTGTTATCTACTTTAGTCACAATCACAGATCTTCAGAGTTTATAGAGGGGTAAAAACAAACGAACATTGATTTTTATATACAGGTTGATTTGTTATTGCTCGTATTCCATTTATTATTCTAGTTGAGGATTCTATGGTCATAATGGAGTATTTTACCCCCTACATATGGTGGTCCAAAATGCACCAGTTTGGAATAAAACAATTTTTAAGATTTTTTGAGCAAATTCCAAATTTTTGTTATAAACAACTTAAAAAAAATACTTTGACTATTACTGGTACCAAATTGGGCCATCTTTTAAAATAAAATAAAGCTACTAACTCAGCATGGAATATGAAAATAGAGCCAAAAAACATACAGAAAATGTTGGAATAAAATAAAATAACGCCACAAAAATGGAATTATTAAAAAAAAAATATACGTGGCATGTTATGTAAAGTGTTGGAATAACTTTCTGGTATTACCTGCTATCCAAAAAGGTATAATAGACTTAGCCATTTGGTGTAAATTTGGAGTTAATAGCCGCTTTTGTTCAAAAAAGTGCATCTGGATGTCTCGCTCGGCAGTAAATTTTTTCTGTATTTAATCTTAAGCTTTGCAATTAGCAGTGATTTACTAGTAGGGAGACCAACCTTCCGAAATGCAGAGGGTTTTGGGTTCGAATTCTTAGCGTAAATCACTCTTTTGTACGTTAAATGCATATTAAGGTTTTAATTCCCACTTGTCCCGCTACTCGAACAGCATTTTCAGCCAGTTGGTACCTAACGTCATGTTTATCTTGAAAACTCTTTTAGGGGAGTCAAAACCCTCAAATAAATAAATAATTGAAAGAAAAATGATTTGAAAATAAAATCAAAAATAATAAAATGGTCAAACGAGAAGGGGGAGGCCCCTTTTCGTTTGACCATTTTATTATTTTTGTCTGGCCCCTAAAAGTTGTGGCGTAATTTTATATAGCCTTCCGAAATAACTGGGCTATCGTATACAAAAAGAATTTTTCAGATCCAACCGGTAGTTCCTGAGATTAGCACGTTCAAACAAACAAACAAACAAACTCTTCCGCTTTATTATATTAGTATAGATAATAGATTCATTACGATTTTACATCAAATCAATTTTTATTCGTGAAACATTGCATAGTTTATTTTTATAAAAATACTAGCTTTTGCCCGCAGCTTCGCTCACGTAAATTTGGGGTTCTCTTGTTATAGTATATCATCGATGTGCGGGGTAACACAAATCTCCTTTATTGGGCGGATACTATATAACTGCAAAAAGTATTTAAACATACAAACTACTTAGTACTAAGACTTAGTAGTACAGTACTCAAAATGTTATCCGCAAGGTTATCCGGTATGTGTGACGTTTCGCAAGAATGACCAATATGGCGACTGTGATTTGTCTGTCAGAACCATTAAAATTTACCAAAATACTCGACAATCCGAATTTTGGGGTTATATGTTGTGGACTCGAAATCTTTATTTTTTAATGTTTTATTATTCAGGTAAGGTCTCGATGGACTCCTTGACGAAATTATTTATATAAGATTTGACACTGCGATATTAGCGCAGTCCATCGGTTCCAATGTGAAACATTCCGAAATCCACAACTACTTACATATTAAAAATTAAGTAAAAAAACATTTTCCAGTGGACTAAATTGTGAATCTAAACCATACTCAGGTCCCCTTGAACGAACACAAAAAACAAACATCAAAATCGATTCAGTCGCTTAGGAGGAGTTCAGTGACAAACACACGCACACAAGAAATATATATATATATATATATATATATATATATATATATATATATATATATATAAAGATGTTTGAAATGTACGAGGAATCACATTATGCTCACTCATTCTTGGTTATTTTTTTGTATTTGTTTCCAGCCTTAATAAGAATAAATATTACATGATCGTAGACATCAAGTTGCAGTTTAAAAACCAGATCATTAGGTATGCTGAACTGACCTTCTATTTTCATACAATCATGCATTTATAAAAAAAGTATAGCCTTTTCTTTACTTTGCTATGTAATTTTTATGTTTCTCTTTCTGTTATAGTAATAACGATACATTGTTTTCTCTCCTCATTAACTTATTTAGTATGCCGTATTTTTTGTTAGCAATTCAATCAAACGAAATTAAATCGAATGTGGTTCCCAGTCACTATTATATATAACCAACTTTAGCAACACCTAGAAAGTGCTGCCCGTCACAATATAATTTCCTGTTCCTACGTTGAGGTTAACGTGTTTCATAGTTACAAATTGTCAACAAGAAGTTATTTCATGTAAAATGTTCTAAAAGTTGAATAACATTTCTCAACTCGCCAACATCAAGGTATTTTTGTTATTCTCTACTTTTTTATTTATTTATTTATTTATACTTTATTGTACACTTATACATACATTAGTAGAAATTTTCTTAACAAGTAAGTACAAAGTGCGGCCTTATCGCTGACAGCGATCTCTACCAGGCAACCTTTGGATGGATATTATTGGTCGGAAATAAATGGTAGTTGCAAGTGTACAGTTGTAAAAATATATAAAATATATAAATTCGTGTAATAAATATAAACAAATAATATATAAAATATATACAAATAAGTATACATACATACATAGACTCACGCCTGTTTCCCGGAGGGGTAGGCAGAGACTACGGATCGCCATTTGCAACGATCCTGACATATCTCTCTTGCTTCATTCACTCCCATCAGATTCCTCATGCATGCTCTTCTGTTCAGGGTGCTTCTAACCTGTCCTGTTTTTAGGATGTCTCCAATCTGGTCAGAGAACGTCCGCCTAGGTCTTCCCCTTCGTCCTGTCCCTTCCACACTTGTCTTATATATCTGCTTGGTCAGTCTTTCGTCATCCATCCTCTCCACGTGCCCAAACCATCTTAGCATGCCTTTCTCGATGCTTGTAACTACATCTTCTTTTACCCCACAACACTCTCTTATCACACAATTCTTTACTCTGTCAGTCAAAGAAACACCACACATACTTCGCAGTGCTCTCATTTCTACAGCATTTATTCTACTTTCATGACTCTTCTGCCATACCTAACTATCACTACCATACATAAGAGTAGGTACTAACACCCCTCTATGGACAGCCAAACGTGCCTTTTTGGACACGTTTTGGCTATTCATAAGACAAATAAGTATACTATATTTAAATTAATACATACATATACCTATAATGAAGAATGAGAAAAGTTATAATGATAGATAGTGATCCTTTACCATTGCTTGAAATCTAGTTATAGTCTGAGCCTGTCTTATGTGTAACGGTAGGGCATTCCATAAGCGAACAGCAGTAACTGAAAAGGATTTGTCATAAAATGCTGTGGAATGAACCGGCATTTTCAGTTTCAAATTTTCTGATGACCTTAAATAACGGTTATGCGTATCATGAAGGAACTCGAATCTTCCTTTAAGATAGGTGGGAGTAGAAGGGTCAAATAATATATTATAAAGTAAAGAGAGAATGTGAGCATTCCGACGATGGCGTATGGGTAACCACTTGAGCTGTGCTCGAAATTGTGAAACGTGATCATATTTGCGTAATCCAAATATGAATCGTATACAAACATTTTGAAGGCGCTCAAGTTTGTCTAGCTGGTTTTCGGCGATATCTAGATAGCTGACATCTGCATAATCAATAATGGGTAAAATAAGAGAGTTAGCAAGTGCAATTTTGGTAGCAGTTGGTAGAAAATTTCTTAGTCTTCTAATCTACAAACGTCAAAGCTACCTTCAATGTAGTCGCTTACATCCTTGGGACTACCCCCTTTAATCTTGATGAGCATGACACGGAAAAATACAAATACTCGCATTCCCAAGGACCTAGAATTTAACTTATTAACGACTCTTTTCAATTTAAGCAGCGCAATATTCGTTCCAAATTGTAACCTTTTCAGGGCAGCCTCAATATGGTGCCTTGGCGTCTTTGTGGGCCATTTACATAATACTATGGGTATACCTTATAAATTTAAATAAGTACTTTACGTAGGAATGTTTAAGTTCATTTGTTGCACGGCACAGAGTGTCACGTGTTCAATGCGATTTGAGGCGAAGAGTTTCACCCAAATTGCTTGACCCCGTTTTATTGCGGGTTGGTTGGATAAGTAGCCGCTGCTTGAATGAGGCACTTTGGTCAACATAAGTAACTTAAATTTTTACTTGATACAGCAATTCGATAAACATGCAAAAGGAAATTCATTGTAAGTTGATGTACACTTGTGTATTTAGTAAAACTTATGATACATTTGGTTCCTTCCGTAGTTTTAGAATATAATTAATATAGTTTCATATGAATTTCTCATCAATTTTGTGGTGTTGATATAACAAGCAAATATAATTAAGAAGCCTATGGCAAAGTGATGCCGCAGGAATAGATCAAGAGGCTAAGCGCGTTTCTAACCTCTGATTTATACATGCGTGATCGGTCACAAAAAGTCACACCCTTCCGAGCCACAGGGGGCACGTAGAGCCGTCAACCGTAGTATTTCGTACACCCTCCTGTTATTCTAAAAATGTCGTGTATACTTTAATATACTTTCTTTTATTTATTTTGTTATCAAGTACGACAAAAACTGTATAAATAAAAATATAATCATCGAAATGTTTGTACGCGCATAAATAGCAAACGACTGCACCAAATTAGATAAATCTTTCTTTTATGTATTATTTACGGAGAAAGATTTAATGGAAAACAACATTTGAAAAATAATAGCAAAAACTGCTAAAAAAGTTTGAGATAAATAAAAAACTATGATACATAAAAACTAGATTCTCACTTTCTAGGTATTATATAGATGTGAATATGATCTTGACCCTGGTGTGCACCGAGTTGGTCGCGAAGAGTTAAGAACTGTCAAAATTAATTACCGAAAATCGGCTGTTTAGTGGCTAATTTCATTTAAGAACTGTCACATTGATGTTGGCATCTTGTCATTAGCGACGAAAATTATCTTTAATTCTATAACTGGACCGGACGACGCAGCAGGGGGAGGCCTATGTCCAGCAGTGGACGTCTCCAGGCTGACATGATGATGATGATGATGATATAACTGATAACAATGTACCTACTTGTTTTATTGTTAACCCTAGAATCCTACACTATTTGGCGCACATGTTATTCCTACACTGGGGTGCTGGAACACCCCATACTAAAATGACTGTAATCCTTAAAAAAAAAAAAAAGCAATTCATGAAAATACGTTTTATTAAACATAATCGGTAACTTCAGATCACAAATCAGCCTTATTACACAAAGTTAAATGTAGTTTGAGCAACAGCGCTTGTAGGATTTGGTTCTTTTTTGAGGATCACTGGAATAGACTAAGTTGGCATCCGGTAACGGCCCTCCAAATGTTCATGTATCAGTTCCAAACCTAATTTCAAAACTGACTGTTGAAACTTTATATTTGGCTTATTATTTGATCTTGAACACTTGTAAAGAACCCAGGAATTACAACTGGTCCCAACTTCTATTTCTTCCTCGCCAGATTTGTGGTCTAGAATAGAGCTTATTTCTTCGTAATTCAAACCTCTGACAGCCATCAGAAACAAAATAAATAAACTTCATTGAAAATATATGTATTTAATTCATATAAGACTATTGTTTTAATAAATAATCAAATTTAAAAACTTATTACATATAAATGCATCAATCGTAATAAATAAATAATCTTACGATTTTACTACACTGGGGTACTGGCGTACCCCACAGCACTTATACAGGCGACCACACAACGCGGTCCCTCGTCACAATATTGACGTAACGCGAGCGGTTGACACCAAACTAAAATACTCCGACCCGCGAATTCGTGGATATTAAAGAAATTGAGATATTTAGAAAACAAGTCGGTGTGGGGTGCACCTGCACCGCATGTAGGGTTCTAGGGTTAATGCTCAAAAGTTTCTAGTTATTATTTGTCAATTGTCATTTCGTTGCTAGGCGACGACAATGCGTTTTGTTTTATGCTCTAAGTATATATAGTCTAAGGTTTTATGCGAAACCATACGCATAACATCGTTAAAATCGTAACAAAAAGGCTTCATGCCATGAAACAAAACGTAGAAACTATTTTACCGACCTCATAAAATGTTTAACTAAATCTAAGCGTTGTTGTCGTTGTGCAAGAGGACGCTAAATACTTTTAACTTAAATTATTTTATGCTGTTAATTATTTTCAACGAATTTAAATTAAGGAGTGACTTAAATCAAACGTTACGCAAGTGGGCCTAAGTGTCCAATGTGAAAAATCCTATTGCGCTTGGTAGTCTTTTTTATTGTTGGTGATATGTATGTATGTTATAGCACGATATAGTTTTCTAAAACAACATCCTACGATATATAACACACAAACAAACAGTATACGTCCTTACGTAGTATGCAGAGCAGTAACTATAAATAACCATAAACCTCCGAAACTCTGTCTAACTCATCGTGTATTTTATGGGTTTATTATAACGTTTAACAAATAGAACACGAGTGAAATTGCGGATCATAATATTTAGTAACTGTATGTTATTGGCTTAAACAGGCTGGAGGAATTCTGGGAAATCCAATCTGCACTGGGTTAGCCTGGCTATAACTTAAGCCTATCTATCGTCAGTGGCATGGATAGCTTACAAAATACGCTCTATATTGAATTTCTTTGAAAGATATTACGAAAACTAATAAGTAGAAAATTATTTATAGATAACCGAGATGTATCGTGGCACTTAACCAAACATCCAATTAAGTTTTTTTACAATGTAATCTCTTCTTGCGGTTTCCAAGAAGAAGTAGACTAAGTGTCCAATGTTAAAAATCCTATTGCGCTTGGTAGTCTTTTTTATTGGTGTTATAGCACGATATAGTTTTCTAATGCCCGGTTTCTGAAGTCCCCAGATATACCCTCAACAGTTATTGATTCATTAAAGTTATGGAAAGGATAAACGTTGGTTAACTGACACTGCGTTTCTGAATGCCCATTGGAGCGTTCCATAACTATTGAACCAATACGTAGTTCTTTTTCTGCCACTAGATGGATCTGTTATAAAAAACGTGTTGAAAATTTATTTAACTATGTTAATTTGTACGTTAAACTAGATTTTAAAGTAGATTTTCAAATCGTATATGTTTTTTTCAGGAGTAAACAACTAGTTGCTCGTTATTTTACTAAAATAATAATATCATAATGCGTCACAACGTTTGACAATAGTCAAACTTCAAATAAAAATATGGAACCGATAAACGGCGAACATTGGTCGGTTAAGTTAAACTAAGATTAACTGGAGTTTATGTTATGACTCGTTGTTCAGAAACGCACTTTCTTGAGTCATCGAACCAATAACGCTAACGGATAGATAAACCACCGATAAAAGTACCCAAAAACCGGGCATAAAACAACATACTACGATACATAACACACAAACAAACAGTATACGTCCTTACATAGTATGCAGATCAGTAACTATAAATAACCATAAACCTTCGAAACTCTGTCACACTCATCGTGTATTTTATGGGTTTATTATAACGTTTATCAAATAGAACACGAGTGAAATTGCGGATCATAATATAAAGTAACTGTATGTTATTGACTTAAACAGGCTGGAGGAATTCTGAGAAATCCAATCTGCACTGGGTTAGCGTGGCTATAACTTAAGCCTATCCATCGTCAGTGGGGTGGATAGCTTACAAAGTACGCTCTATATTGAATTTCTTTGAAAGATATTACGAAAACATGTAGGTAAGTAGTAAATCATTTATAGATAACATGTGAATATTCGTACTAGTCGACCAAGCCAACTAGACCAATGTCAACGTGACAAAATTCAGCATAATTCAACAATTATAATCCAGAAATTATTTATCGTAACGTGCGAACGCGGCGTGTGAACGTACAATGCGCCTGCAATCGGTACTAGGAATTTCTGGATTATAATTATTGAATTATGTTGAATTTTGTCACGTTGACATTCGTCTAGTTGGCTTGGTCGACTAGTAGCTAAATATTTTATTATTAAAAAATAGCTAAATGAGAGTGTGTGATGAATATGTTGAATACTAGATCTTGCCCGCAGCTCTGCCCGCGTGAATAATAGGTATACCTAAATCTTCCTCAGGAGTTACTTAAATACATTCGGTAGCTTTTGCGTTCATACAGACAGACAACAAATACAGAATATTTACAGAGTGTATTGACGGACCAGAAGATATTTTCATAGGCCAGTGTTATTTCCAGTATTAAAAAAAATAAATGTATCCGAAACCATATTCAATGGATAAGAATATATAGTGCGTTTCATATTCTTTAAGTTCCTATGCCATCGTGTTGGCTGGCCTGTCTGTCGAGTTGCCGCCATTACAGGTAAATGAAAAAGGGTTACCAGCTTCAGTTTGAAAGACCCTTAAATTTTCCATTGACGATATAAACTCACATATTAATTTAGAGTGTATTTTTCAACGTAATGGTAGTAAATAGTGATGAATAAATTTATTTATTGGTTTTAGGTATATCTGAAAAAAAAACTGTTTCGAAGGTCACCAAAAAAGATAACACCGCACATGCTATAAATGCTATAAATGCTATAAATAAAATATGGCAAGTAAGACGGCAAACAGGAGCGGGTTAAGTGATCATTAATTTATTTTTGAACATAATTGTAGATACCTGCAACTTAAACTATAATTACTTGTAAACCGTTGTTTGTAAATGGTGAGAAATAAAAATAATATTTTATGAAACCAACTTGACATAAATGCGTATTCCAATCATCAAACTCTAATAAAACCGTGAATTGAAAATAGTGAAAGGTCGCTCTATTATGAAATTACTTCATTTCTATTTGCCAAAAAATTTTTGAGTGTTAAAGTACCAATATGTATATTAAAGTGCTTTCAACCTAATTCTAAACTTTAATTCATATTACAACGACTTTGTGTTGGACAATATTTTTTATATTATCGATAAAATCATGGCTGCCGCCGCTTACTGAACCTTTATCACTCGGCGCAGAATTAAACGGCAAGAAGACCGCTTAAACTACTTCGCTATTCGTATAGTATGTGATAATTATAATGAAAGATGGCACTTCATTAAAACTACGAATCTGGTATGTCTTTATTATTAACAGATCAGATTGTACGTCAGAAAATGTGAACGTTGAATATTTTGTTATTGATAAACAAACTATTTTTGCTATATGAGAGGTCAGAAATTTGTCTTGATTGACAACGATCGTAATAATGTATTTTAAAATAAATTAATTTAAAGAAAAATTATAAAGCAAACGTAGGATGAAGAAGAAATTACTTTTCTTCTAGCTAAAACCCAACATTGCAATTTCTGCACAAGATACCTTTTTATAAAAGGGTTTATATCTATGCGACTTTTTCAGAATATTTTGTCCACGCGACATGTGATATTTTTATGCAATCACAAACATGAGCCGAGATTTTTTACTGAATCTGTGCGGGCACAAATATTTTTATTTTTAGTTGTTATTTAGTTTGGTTGCGAGTTAGTAGAGGTTTTGTTAGAGCACGAAGGTAAACTTTCTTCTACCCCAGCGCGTTCTCGAATATATACGTGTGCTGTGTGACAATATGGGAAATGGAGAATACTGTTGTTTACTTCTAGTGAGTGGACTGAAAGCTGATTGAGGTAGCCACACAACCAGCACAACTGGAATCAAAAAGGGGTAGAGGGAAATTTACATTACTAAGTGTAAAATATGACAGCTCTAGCCGTCACATGTTATAAAATAAAGTTCGGAATTTCGGATACACTTCAAAATGTTTTAATTGTTTGGGTCATTGTTACACGCCGAAGTAATGTTTTTGTATTCTGTGTATATTTGTAATATTTATAATGTTTTCAATTTTTCATCTTTTCTGCCTGGGTTTGTACCTAATCTTATTTATTCTTATAATGCTTGTATTTTGCAGGTGCACCTTGACGAATAGTGTTATTTAGTTGCGCTTTGCGCATATCGGATAATTAAACCAATATATATATATATATTATTAGTTTTATATATTTAATTATTATTGATATTATTTTATATATTTATACTTGTATTTTATATGTCATTTAAGGATTTTGACAGTGATAGTGATGACTTTTTCTCAGTGAGTTCCGACAACGATAGTTTCGTTAGTGTCCCTTCTCTTGCAGATAATCTGCAATCTGCATTGTCTGATGTTCCAAGTAATTTGAATGTTGTCCATATCAATGCACAGAGTATTCCAGCCCATTTCTCTGATATGCTGGCTAACTTTGACTGTAAGAACATCCATGCTATTCTTGTATTAGAATCATGGCTTAAGCCATGCCTTTCTTCTGCTTCCTATTCTTTACCTGGCTTTCAGCTAATTAGGAATGACCGAGTTGGTAGTGGCTGTTGCTATTTATCTCCTTTTTGACTTTTTTGACTTTTCAGTGGTAAGCATGTCTGCACAACCGGCTCCACCCAGCGCTGGTGAGCATCTCTTCTTTGAGGTTAAGCTGCACCATACCAAAAGCCTTTTTGGTGTATACTACTCTCCTTCTTTACGTTTAGACTTCTTTTCCTCCTTTGAAAAGCTTTTACTTAACTTGTCTCCTTCTTACAGTCAAACTATAGTAATGGGTGACTTTAACACTTGTCTACTTAAGAATGACTCACGCTCCTCGTTTCTACATTCTATTTCAGTTTCCAGTAATTTACATATTCTTCCCCTCAACGCCACCCATAAATTTCCCAATTCTACTCCCTCACTTCTAGACCTCATATTTGTCTCATCACTTGGTCATGTTGCTAAGCACGGCCAATTTGATGCAGATGTTTTTTCTTATCACGATCTCATTTTTCTCTCTTACAAAGTCCGTCCTCCCAAGGCTAAGTCTAGAATTCTGTTGCTTCGCAATTTTAGTAGAATGGATAGCGATCTCTTGCGTAACGATGCCAAAACTATAAATTGGCAACCGTTACTTGATGCACAATCTTTGGATGATAAAGTTCAATTGTTTGAGAGGAACATTATTGATCTCTATGACGTTCATACACCTATCCGAGCCATAAAGCTAAAACATGCACCTTCGCCTTGGCTTACTACAGACATAAGCTTACTTATTCATAAAAAAGTGGCTACAAAATCTCAGTACAAGTCTAAACCCACAGAGCTTAATAAAGAAAAGTACATTAAGATAAGAAATCACTGCAATAGGGATGCACAACGCCAGCATATCCATAATTCTGTTCAAAATGGAGATCCAGCGAAAGTATGGAAATTCCTTAGATCGTTAGGCGTTGGAAAGCAAAGTCAGAATACAAAATCCTTCAATATGCTTAACAAGCACTTCTCTGCTTATCAATTTGCTTAACAAGCACTTCTCTGCTTGTTCGTCCAATTTTGATAGGACTATAAAAACTGATACTTTAAATTTTCTTTCGTCGCACTCAACCCCTGATCACCCTCCTTTTGTCTTTAGTCAGTTTACTGCATATGATGTTGAGAAGAGCATTTTATCCATAACTTCCAACGCAGTCGGTAGCGATGGTATCACTCGAAATATGATCCTCCCCATCCTTAATGAGATCCTTCCTATTATTTCCCACATGCTTAGTTACTCCATTTCTAGCGGCATCTTTCCAACTTCTTGGGAAAATGCCCACGTAGTTCCTCTCCCTAAGAAAACTAACCCTGTGTCCTTCTCTGAATATCGCCCTATATCCATCTTACCCTTTCTTTCCAAAGTCCTGGAACGTCTTATCCATAACCAATTTAACTCTTTCCTCTCTCGATATAACATCCTCAATCCCTTCCAATCTGGTTTCCGTACGGGTCATAGTACCACTACACTATTACTAGTTTCACAGCTAAACTACAACCAAAATGACGGTATAGTAATATATATTAGAAGTCAAATCGGTTAAAAAATCGAAGAGCCCGACTTCACAAATGGCAATTGTCTTACTTGCCTTATGAGTACAGAACTGGCTATAGTTGCCATTTATCGTTCTCCCTCTCACTACTCTAACCAAGGATTCGATATTTTTTTATGTGGCCTTGATAAAGTTTTATGCTCAATTAGCAATTATAAGAACATATGTCTTATTGGTGATACCAATATTGACATAACGCCCAGTTGTTCAAATGAACGATCTGCTAGTTATTTAACCCTTACCGCTACCCATGGCTTGCTACCGGCTCACACGATTCCAACGCGAATAAATACCTGCTTGGATCATGTGATTTTAAAAAGTAAACATACCGCTACGGTAGTCCTCTTAGAATCACACATCACCGACCATCTGCCCTTGCTTGTAGGAATCAAGACCAGCAAATATATTAAAAGACCAATCCCAGCTTTTAAATGCCTACCTTAGATTATATTAAAGCCAAACACGATATGGAGTGCCATGATTTCACTCCCGTAATAGCTTCTGAGGACCCTAATAAAGCTGCTAATTTACTAATAATAGCAATCCAAAATATAATTACTGCGAATACTACAATAGTTCACGTTACTAAAAAAAAATAGAAATCTTAAACCATGGATTACTCCTGGTTTGTTAAAATGTATACGTCATCGCGATAAATTGCACAAAAAAGCAAGAAACTCACCTGAAAATCCGATAACACAAGTCACTTATAAGCGCTATCGCAATTTCTGCAACAATTTACTTAGAAAACTTAAAAATTTACGTGACAAACACGAACTTGATAAGGCAAAATACAATCCCAAAGCACTCTGGAATAAAATAAAAGATATTACTAACACTAAAAAGACATGTACATCTGCTACTGAATTACTGAATAACAATGCTAATCCAAAACTAACTATCAACAGAATATGCCAATTTTTTGCTTCCACTGGTGCTGACCTGGCCTCTAGAATTCCTTCTGTGACTGCACAACCATCTTCTAAACAAAACAACGCCATAAACTCGTTCGTCATTCTAGACGTTGATGAATCGGAAGTTGAGTCCACCATTATGAACCTTAGGCATGATAGTGCTACAGGTTGGGATGGTATACCAACAGCTCTCCTAAAGGTTTGTAAGAACACACTTGTTCCTTTAATAACACATGTTATTAACATCTCCATAGCCAAAGGAATATTCCCTGAGCCTTTTAAGAAGGCACTCATTCATCCAATTCACAAGGGTGGCGACCGCGACTGTATTGACAATTATAGACCCATTTCATTACTGTCAGCCCTTTCTAAAATTATGGAGAAATTAATTAACAGTAGACTAGTGAATTACCTCAACAATCTTAATATTATTGCTCCCAATCAGTACGGATTCAAAAGAGGTGTCTCTACTGAAGATGCTGTAATCGATCTGACACAGTTCGTGGTGAAAAAGTTGGATGCTCAACAGAAGTGCCTCGGTATCTTCCTAGACTTAAAGAAGGCATTTGATACAGTCTCTGTCCCAACCCTACTAACTAAATTAGAGTCTATTGCAATTCGAGGCAAACCACTACAACTCTTCAAGGATTATCTCCAGGATAGGAAACTTGTAGTTAAAATAAATTCATGTGTCAGTGACGAAGAAATCGTAACATTCGGAGTCCCACAAGGCAGCGTGATTGGGCCTACGCTGTTTGTAATATATATAAACGACCTATGTCTACTGCAACTACGTAATTCAAAAATCTTCACGTATGCTGACGATACCGCTATCGTGGTTTACAGTAGTACGTGGATGGAGGTCAAGACGATAGCAGAGGAGTCCTTACAAATGGTTACACAGTGGCTACAATATAATTTGCTAACATTAAATATCAACAAAACTAACTACATGCCTTCCATCACCAATAATAATCAAGCCGCAACGGACTTCACAATCAAGTTGCATGCCTGCTCCGTTCCCTCTTCTTGCGCATGTGAAGCATTGACACGTGTCAATCACACAAAATATCTGGGTGTAGTCATTGATAACGGATTGAAATGGCACAATCAGATTGATATTACCACTACAAAAACCAGGAAACTTATATATGTACAGGGTGGCGCTACCATAGGGGCATTTATTTAAAAAGGACGTAGCATTGATGCCTATAAGATGTTTTATATCATCAAAAAAGACTCTGGGCCAAAATAAAAAAATAAAAATTTCAAACAAAATAAACTATAAAATATGAGTTACAAAATGAAACACCATTTGTAGAACAATATGACTTTAGGTTACTGACCTTTGTAAGAACGGCAACGTGTGCTATGCGGCAGACGGAGCCACGGAGGTAGTTCACACACATTTATTTACGAATTCAGTGTTCTTTACGGATTGCGTATGCTCAAGCTTGCGCGCGACCTCGCGAGCCTGCGTGAGTAAACCGTTCTGGGTTACCACTCTACAGTAAATATTTGTCGCGAAGTTCGTTAAACTCAGTAACAACACTTGACTGAAAGTACGCGTACGACGCGCGGGAATGCCCGCGTATCTTCGAGGACGCGCGAATATTTTTTGTCAGGTTTAAGCATTTATGCACTTTATTGTAAAAAAAAATAAAGTTTATTTTCAAGTGCGTTATTAAAATCCTCTCCGCTGCGCTCCGTTCTGTCTGCGCTGAGCCTAACTTCGGATGACGTCGAGGTGTCGCGTCGTAGCGAGTCGCGGCGTGCAATGTAGGGTCGTTGACCGTTTTGTATCAGCTGTGTGGAATTCAAAGCGTGTGCAAAAATTGCGGAACTTAAACTCGATATTCTGGCTAAACTACTGCAGCGATTTAATTGATTTTTGATACAAGGCTTCAGAATGTTGTAAGCTATGCCTCTGTTTAAAAAGTGCCCCTATGGTAGCGCCACCCTGTATATATTTAAATCCCTTCGACATTGTGCAGACATCCAAACTTTAAAAATGGTTTATCAAGCGCTGTGTCAGCTCGTTATCACTTACTGCATCCCAGTCTGGGGAGGCAGTGCTAAAACCAAGTTCCTAGAGTTGGAGAGAGCACAAAGAGCCGTGCTTAAAGTGATGTTTGGTAAACCATTCAGATATCCCACTGCCCAACTTTACTCAGAGTGCAAATTACTCACTGTGAGACAGCTCTTTGTGCTTCGTGCCACTCTTAGAAAACAAAGAGAAGTGCCACCACCAGATCCCTCAAAGCGCAATCGTAGAATTATATGTCCAATGGAGAATTACAAAACTACATTCGCCAGACGCCAATTTTACATCCTAAGTAGTCTGATCTATAAAAAAAGTGGTAAAATAATACCGTTAACCTCACTCAACCCCCATGAGGTCAAGACTAAACTGAGTGTATGGTTGCAAACTTTAGACTACAAACAAACGGAAGATCTCCTTCAGCTAGAACAGTAAGATACACTCACATACACATACAAGGACACAGACGCACGCACATGCACATACACAACACACAGTCACACAAGCACACACACAGGCACACAAAAACACACAGGGACACAAACACACACACACACACATTCTCTATTCTTTCTTTTTTACTTTTCATTATTTGTTAAGCCCTCTTTCATATACCACACTCGTAACGACCTTTACTTCTTAGTATCTTCTAGTAATCTTCTTCTGTCGCGACCTTATCCCATTTACTTGGGGTCGGCCCTCCTTATCCTTTTCCTCCATAGTGTACGGTCTTGAGCAGTGCTTGCGTCTATTTTAGCTTCTTTCAGGTCATTTTCGACCGTCGTTAACCAAGTGGCGGGTGATCTGCCGCGTCCGCGTTTCGTCGTTGGCATATTTAGGGCAAGCTTGACCATGTGGTCATCGGGTTTCCTCTGGATGTGACCATACCATCGCAGGCGATTTTCTTTCACTTTGTCAGCGATAGGGACCACTTTGAAGCTGCCTCTTATGTACTCGTTTCGAACCTTGTCTAACTTAGTAACCCCCGCAGACCAGCGGAACATACGCATTTCGGCTGTATGTAAGGTATTAAGGTGTATTTTTGTGGTTGCCCAACATTCTGACCCATACATCATTACAGGGCGTATTGCTGTTTTGTACACGTGGCTTTTGATTTTTATTGGCATTTTTCGGTCGCATATAACCCCTGTGAGCTGCCGCCATTTCCTCTAACCACATGATGTTCTGTGTGTTACGTCGCTTTCAATTTTAGCTTCATTACTTATGACTGAGCCTAGGTATTTAAATTGTGTAACTGTGGGAAGTGGCGAAGTTCCGATGGTAAATTTGTTGCTAACAAGGTGAGTGGAACCGTCAAATATGCACGACATATGCACCGTTTTGGTTCTACTAACTTTCAAACCGTTATTTTCGAGTGCCTCCACCCACAAGTTGAGATTTTGCTGTAATTCATTTGCGTCGTCCGACATTAAGACCACATCGTCTGCGTACAAGATGTTCCAAGGTAGCGGTTTTTGGGAGTGCTTAGTGAGATAGTCCATCGTGGTATTGAACAGCAGTGGGCTAAGAGTTGAGCCTTGGTGCACCCCGACCTCCAGTTCAAACTTGCTACCTATTCCGGCTGGGCTTTGTACCTGTGTTGTCACGGATGTGTACATATCCTGAATTAATTTTATATAGCACTCGGGTACCAGTTGTTGTCGCAGTGCTTCCCAGATCAGATCACGAGGAATGTGGTCGAAAGCTTTCTCTAGATCAATAAAAATCATATGAAGATTTTTCTGATTCGCTTTGGTTTTCTCCAACATTATACGAATTGTCTGTATCGCATCAGATGTACCCTTTTGTGCAACAAAGCCGCACTGATTTGGTGTTAGTATTATTTTGGCATTTAACCGGTTGTTAATAACTCGTTCCCAGATTTTCATAGTGTGGGCCATCAATTTAACGGCTCTGTAGTTGCTGCATTCCGTCACATCGCCTTTGCCCTTATAGAAAGGTATAAGAAAACTATTGCGCCAGCAGTTGGAAATGGTACCGCCCTCAATAAATTTATTAAATAATTCGCACAGCCACAGAATACCCTGTTCACCCATGTGTTTCCAGACCTCGGCTGGTATTTCGTCTGGACCTGGTGCCTTGTTGTTCTTCATTTGCTTTAACGCCTTTTTAACTTCTTGTGGCTCGATAGCAGGGATTGGGCCAGCAACTGGTTCAGGGTGAGGGAAGGTTTGGTTTCTGGGACGTGATATATTAAGTAGCTCTCTGTAGTATTCTGTCCACCTGTTTTTAATGTCCTCGTCTTGAGTTAGAAGTCGGTTTGCTTCATCATTTATGTATTTTACTGTTGTTAAGTCTTAGTATCTTCTAGTAATAATATGGTAAAATAGTGATGGCAGAACACTAGCTCCCAAGTCACAGGAACACCTAGTTTGGGAGTTAGGGTTATTACATTAGTGTAACCTCAATCACTATTAGATGTAAATTAGTCCTAAGGCATTGTGTAAAAGGTTATCTGCATCAATAAAGATTTTTATTATTATTATTATGCCGTTTATTAAATACTGTTCTCATGATCACATTTTAACTATTTAAATATTATAAAACGAAATAAATTAAATATTAAAATGGGACCACGGAGGCCCACCGGCATCGGGCACAGGGACCAAGCTACCGGTGGTTAGGGCTCCAGAGAAAGGAACCTCCGTACGATGCGTGTCGTGTAAAGCAATACTGCCTTCTGTATAGAGGACTTGATCCAGCTGTCTAACGAGAGCCACTTGAGGTGGTGGTCGAGGCTCTTGGCAATAAGACCATTTACGGTCACGACTATCGGTACAATGATCGCCGAGTCAACATCCCACATGTCGACAATCTCGTGAGCCAGGTCCAAATATTTCATTTGTTTATCTTTTTCGGCTTTCACGAGATTCTCGTTATGGGGTATGGTAACGTCGATGATTATTGCAAGGCGCTCTAATCGGTCTATCACCACTATGTCCGGCTTGTTAGCCACGATAGTTCTGTCAGTAATGATAGACCGATCCCAATACAGAGTAGCACAACCATTTTCAAGAACTGGGTCGGGCACATACCTGTAGTACGGTATTTCAGAGTCGACAAGTTGGTACTTTAAAGCAAGTTGCTGGTGGACAATCCTGGCTACTTGGTTGTGTCTATGCAAATATTCGCCGTTGGCAAGACGAGAACAACCGGATACTATATGTCTGAGCGACTCACCAGGCTGGTGACATGCCCGACATATGTCGACCGTCCCATCCCTCAGAATATACTTCCGGTAGATGTTCGTCATGATAACTTCGTCCATAATTGCAAACACAAAACCTTCTGTTTCGGCGAAAAGATCGCCAAAACGCAGCCAGGACACCGATGCTGGAAAATCTACGTCAGGCCCATGCAAGGCCCGGTAAAATCGTCCATGCAGCTCTTTACCTTTCCATACCTGATCGCCGAGTCAACATCCCACATGTCGACAATCTCGTGAGCCAGGTCCAAATATTTCATTTGTTTATCTTTTTCGGCTTTCACGAGATTCTCGTCATGGGGTATGGTAACGTCGATGATTATTGCAAGGCGCTCTAATCGGTCTATCACCACTATGTCCGGCTTGTTAGCCACGATAGTTCTGTCAGTAATGATAGACCAATCCCAATACAGAGTAGCACAACCATTTTCAAGAACTGGGTCGGGCACATACCTGTAGTACGGTATTTCAGAGTCGACAAGTTGGTACTTTAAAGCAAGTTGCTGGTGGACAATCCTGGCTACTTGGTTGTGTCTATGCAAATATTCGCCGTTGGCAAGACGAGAACAACCGGATACTATATGTCTGAGCGACTCACCAGGCTGGTGACATGCCCGACATATGTCGACCGTCCCATCCCTCAGAATATACTTCCGGTAGATGTTCGTCATGATAACTTCGTCCATAATTGCAAACACAAAACCTTCTGTTTCGGCGAAAAGATCGCCAAAACGCAGCCAGGACACCGATGCTGGAAAATCTACGTCGGGCCCATGCAAGGCCCGGTAAAATCGTCCATGCAGCTCTTTACCTTTCCATACCTCCCTGCGCTCCTCTACACCAAGTACGACAGGTTTGTTGTTTATTATTATTATTATTACTACTGCGCTAATTAATATAACGGATGATATCAGGTCTGGTATGGAGAATGGCAAGTTTACTATTCTCTGTTTGCTAGATTTTAGCAATGCATTTAATACTGTCGATTTTGATGTTCTCCTTGCCATTTTAAGCTCTCTTAACATATCTCCATCAGTTATCGATTGGTTTCGTAGTTACCTGTTTGGCCGCCGGCAGCGTGTCCATCTGGGTGAAACTTTTTCTACCTGGTGCAATAATTCTGCGTGTGTACCACAGGGCGGCGTTTTATCTCCTTTGCTCTTCTCATTTTTTATTAATTCTATATCCAATAATATTTCTTCTTCCTACCATCTTTATGCTGATTATATGCAAATTTACTTTCAAGCAGACGATAAAAATTTGTCGGCGGCTATTTCCACAGTAAATAACGATCTGGCTAGTATATCAAATTGGACCAAAATGTACGGACTTATGATTAATCATACGAAGACCCAGATCACAATTGTCGGCAGTTCTAGACTGATGTCTAAGGTATCTTGGTCGTTGCTTCCCCAGGTATCTTTTGGTGGCGTCTCAATTCCTATTAGTAAATAAGTGAAAAATCTGGGGATATACATTGAGAAAACGTTATCTTGGACTGTCCAATTACAAAATATAAGTTGACGACTATTTGCTACCGCTGCATCACTGAGAAGGTTACGCAATTTCCTTCCCATACCTACTAAAATCGCACTTGTGCAATCTATTCTTCTTCCCATTCTTGACTATGCCGATGCCAGCTATCTAGATCTCAATGAGGACCAGCTAGATATACTTAAATTCTAAAAAACAAAAATTCTGCATAAGGTTCATATATGGTTCACGTAAATAATTTTCACGGTAGTAGAGCCTTGCTGATTTCAGCATGCATGGGCCGGCTCGACCGGGGAAGTACTACCCTCTCACAGAAAATCGACGTAAAGTAACAGTACCTAAACTGTTGCGTTTCGTTCGTTGAGTGAGAGTACCGGAGGCCTTATCCCCTATTCCTTCTCCCTGATCTCACTCCTTATCCTATTCCTTTTCCCAAACCCAAGGGGCGGCAACGCACTTGTGACTCCTGTGGTGTTGCTTGTGTCCATGGGCGGCGGTAATTGCTTACCATCAGGCAATCCGTGTGCTCGTTTGCCGCCTATCTACTATATAAAAAAAAATTACCACATCACTGAATTTCGTAACAAGCTCAAATGGCTGCCAATCCGCCTTCTATGGAATACTCACATCCTTTACCTTCTATATAATATACTTTTTAATCCTTCATTCCCTTATCTTAAACGACGATTCGAATATCTACATGATCCTCATTCGAAGTGCTTGAGATCATCAGAGAATCTCAAATTGAAGGTGCCTACTCATTCCACAGTTTTCCTTCTAAAATCCTTCACAGTGAAAGCTGTACGTTTGTGGAATGGGTTACCCGAAACAATCAGATGGGCTCAATCTCTCTCTGTATTTAAAAAACTTGTAACAAATAATTATTTGTCACAATTATCATGACAGTTGTAGGTATATATTTATAAATATATTTAAATATATATAATTATATATATTTTAATATATAGCTTATATGTATATTATATAATGTTTAGTATATGTATAGTTTATTTATCTACTGTTTATAAGTATTGTTTTGCCATTCAGTAATTTAGTATAAGTATTATTATATGTATTGTACGTACAATTAACATAAATACATACATAGTCTCACGCCTATAACCCCGAAGAGGTAGGCAGAGGTGTATTACTACACCCACTTTTCGCCAGATATACTTTAGTCCCACGTAATAAGGGGCGAGCCTATTGCCGTACCGGGCACATTTCCAGACTCCGTGCTGCTACTGAGAATTTCGTGACAGAAAAACCCAATAACACTGCCCGACCCAGGAATCGAACCCGGGACCTCCCGATCCCACGCGCACATTTATGTCGCGAGACCAACGAGGCAATCGTATAGGGTTTGATGTCGAGTTTTCCGTCTCTACACAAAGATGGTATTTGCATCGTGTTATCCCTTAGTCGCCTCTTACGACACCCACGGGAACATAAGGGGTGGTGACACTTGTATTCTATGCCGTCAATCACACGGCTTACGTATGTACGTAACGTACAATTTATACGTATTATATGTATTTACTTATATAACATTCTTCTTCTGTCCCTTATCCCAGTTCAGTTGGGGTCGGGTCTCCTCACTTTCCTGCACCAAGATTGTCTGTCTTGGGTTGTCGTTTCAGGCAACTGGGCTCTCTCGAGGTCTCTACTTATCAAGGACCACCAGGTCACCACGTCTGTGTTCAGGTAGTTTTAGGGCAATATTAACAACGTGATCTTCTCCGCGTCTTTTTATATGTCCATACCAACGAAGCCGGTTTTCAGTTATTTTGTCGGTGATTGGTACAACTTTAAAACTTCCTCTTATGTACTCGTTACGGATTTTATCTTATCTAGTCACACCTCCCGCCCACCTAAGCATTTTCATTTCCTTAGTATGCACTTTTTGCTCTTTACTTATATAACATTGTCTTGACATAATACTATGTTTCATTATTTTACCTATTTATGACACTGTTCTTCATTGTACACCTTAACCCACACTATTATACTTTTATTCATTGTATTCCAAACTAGATTGACTGGAAGAGATCGCATTTTGCGATAAGACCGCCCTATTGTGCTACTAGTTTTAAGTTATTTAAGTAAATATTGTATCTCCTTATGTTCACTGGTGTACAATAAGGTTTTAATCAATCAATCAACGTAACAACTAGCTTTCCACCGCAACAAAAATGTCCACAAGATTTATTTTGAACTGAACAATGCAAAAAATACACTAAAAGGCGAACACCAAAAATAAGGACCATCATCTGATGATTTGTGTTATAAACTTTACAACCTCGAAGAAATTACGTCGTCTTTTAATGAATATTTTATTTAAAAAATATCGCAAACATAAGAATATAAAATATTTTTGTTTTGCGTTTTATGATATAATTCAACATTACTCAATGGAACGCTGGCGGTATCAGTAAAGAACTCTATAACAGACATCTACCTATAAACATACGTTCTAGATATCTGATGTTACATAACCGGGTTGTCAGCCGGCGGGCCAATCCCACCAATATCTTAATATATAAAATCCTTGCGTTACTGACTGACTGACAGACACGCTACAGCCGAAACTATTGGGCGCAGGAAGCTGAAATTTGGCATGTATGTTCCTTGGGGACCGCAGGGGTGCACTAAGAAGGGATTTCCCAAAATTCTCACGGGATCGGGCAGAAACAGTTAAATTAAAAAATGTGCGAGCGTATCTGCGGGCGTCCTCCAGTATAAAATATTTTTGTTTTACGTTTTATGATATAATTCAACATTACTCAATGGAACTCTGGCGGTATCAGTAAAGAACTCTATTATAGACATCTAACTATAAACATACCTACGTTCTAGATATCTGAAATTACATTACCGGGTTGTCCGTCGGCGGGCCAATCCCACCAATATAATATTATATTATTATAAAGGTAGGTACTCACAAAAGGTTAATAAAATACAACTAGCGTACCTACGTAGATTATACGGCTGTATGGAGGATATAATTATGAAACAACTTGTGACGAGGGTCACACTTACACTTGCGCAACTTCCGAAAATATCTTGACAAGACAGCCATCCTTAGAGAACAAGCACAGTGAACGCGGTAGCGGAGGCGAATGGGAGAAGAAAATATATCGCAAACTTCTCTCACCCGCTACGCTCGCACTGCGTACACTTACAGTCCTACAACTTTGAACTGCAAGGTTGTCATAGAAGTTCAAGCGGCCGCCTTGCAGCTTGGCAATGCGTGAGTGTTGTGGGTTCGATTGCCACATGGGAGAAAACTTTGTGTGGTCCATAAATTGTTGTTTCGAATCTCGGTGTACTTTGTATCCATCGATAGCATGTTTGAAAACTCTACCGCGACACCGGATTTATACCTAGATACCTAGTGCGGGAGTAGTATTTAAAGAAAAAATACAAAGAACTCTCTGTTTACGGTATCCGCTTGCCAATTCCGTTCTCACTTTGTTTGTACCCTTACATACATAACATGGCTGACCAGCCCGAACTATATGTTCATAAACTTGAATTAAGTTGTTTAGATGGTATCTGGTAATGACACATAATTAAGAAGATTGACTAAAAATAAAGATAGGATTATGAAAACATTAGGCAATTATGAAGTTATTCTTATTTATACCATTGTTATAGATTGTCTGTTGACAATGCATCATTTCTTAAAAAGGGTAACAACAGTTTAGCACATAAATGTATGGTACGTATGATAATAAAATATTTAGCGTTTTCATTTTCAAAACGTTTTCAAAATAACTGGTTAAAAAAGGTATTCTCTTTAAGTCAAGTTAAGTCAGTGGGATGGATAGCTGAAAAAAATACGCTCTATATTGAATTTCTTTGAAAGATATTATAAAAACAAATAAGTAGTAAATCATTAGGTAACATGTGAATATTTGTAGCTAAATGTTTATTATATAATAGCTAAATGAGAGTGTGTGTTGAGTATGTTGAATACTAGACCTTGCCTGCAGTTCTGCCCGCGTGAATAATAGGTATACCTAAATCTTCCTCAGGAGTTACTTAAATACATTCGGTAGTTTTTGCGTTCATACAGACAGACAACAAATACAGAATATTTACAGAGTGTATTGACGGACCAGAAGATATTTTCATAGGCCAGTGTTATTTCCAGTATTAAAAAAAATAAATGTATCCGAACCCATATTCAATGGATAAGTATATATACATATTATAGTGCGTTTCATATTCTTTAACTTCCTATGCCATCGTGTTGGCTGGCCTGTCTGTCGAGTTGCCGCCATAACAGGTAAATGAAAAAGGGTTACCGGCTTCAGTTTGAAAGACCCTTAAATTTTCCATTGACGATATAAACTCATATATTAATTTAGAGTGTATTTTTTTAACGTAATGGTAGTAAATAGTGATGAATAAATTTATTTTTTGCTTTTAGGTATATCTGGAAAAAACACTGTTTCTACATACATATCTTCACGCCTTTTATCCCCGAAGGGGTAGACAGAGGTATATTTCCACACCCACTTTTCGCCAGATGTACTTTAGTTCCACGTAATAAGGGGCGAGCCTATTGCCGTACCGGGCACATTTCCAGACTCCGTGCTGCTACTGAGAATTTCGTGACAGAAAAACCCAATAACACTGCCCGACCCAGGAATCGAACCCGGGACCTCGCGATCCCACGCGCACATTTATGCCGCGAGACCAACGAGGCAGTTGTATAGGGTTTGATGTCGAGTTTTCCGTCTCTACGCAAAGATGGTATTTACATCGTGTTATCCCTTAGTCGCCTCTTATGACACCCACGAGAAGATAGGGGATGGTGACACTTGTATTCTATGCCGTCAACCACACGGCAAAAAAAAACTGTTTCTAAGTTCACCAAAAAAGATAACACCGCAGCGTTAGCATCGTAAGATGTTTCAACACTAGAAAATTATTACATAAATAAGTATTTTTATCTTTTGCTATCACTGCCGTCCTTTTACTATAATGCCGTTAAGTACCAAAACCACATTTTGAGATACGCGCAAAAAACGGTGAAATAATTTCAAATGGATGCTACTTCCTAACTTGAAGTCGCATTCGAAACTTTAATATACCAAAAACTATGTCATTAAAAGCTCCTTTAGTCAGTGCAGGTGCCAGTCGAAAACGTTTCCGTAAATCAAAGAAAATAAACATTTCATATTTTCGCTAAGTAATATTTAAAATATCTAGCCCTAAAAACATGACTATAATGCCGTTATGCATACCTTAACGGCATTTTTGCTTATGGTTATTTCCTAATATTGCAATTATATTACCACCCTTAAGAAAATCAGTATAATAAAAACCTTAAAAGCCGTTAAAAGCGCTAGAGATAATATAGGTAAGCATTATTGCTTAAAAAAGTAGACTCGAACTGTGCTATAATGCGGCTAAGTCACTTAACGGCAATCAAGACACGTAAATTTCAATAATACCTCAATGATATTTTTGTTATAGATTTTTTTTTATTGATTACATTGCTATAATGCCGCTAAGTACAAAACCTTTCACGATAACGGCATTTTAGCAACGCAAAATGTGTTATAAAATTGAACTGAATCAAATAAAAACCAACAATTCAATTAAATTCTTCGTTTATTCCTTTAATCAAAATGAGATCAATCATAATTTTTGAAATAATTTTACACTTATTATATAACAATATGTAATAGTATTTTAAAAATATCCTTAAAATGAATACTTTTCTTAAATTTACCTCTATCACAACATGTTTTTTAAGGAACTTTACTAAGTTAACGTATAAAATAATAAACAAACGCAGTCTTTCTTACTTATAATTAATCAGTACTTTTAATTGACTTTTTATTATTCTTAGCACCACTTGTACTTGCCTCAACATCGGTGGTTGGCAAATTGTTCCAGAAAACCAATTTGTGTGGTGGCATTATGCTGGATAATTTATCAAAAATGCCAGATTTTCTCTCTACATCTATACCTTTTGGATAAGAACGAAATTCCAGTTTCATCACATTCGGATTTTTTATAAATTTGTCATTCATGAATCTCAGTAGTGTGTATTCGTCTTCAAAATTGTTTTTATACATGAGATCATAATTATGACGACTAAAACACACCTGAATCATGTTTTTTAATTGTGCTCTCGGACTAGAATTTTGTATTCTTCGATCTGATACATAATTTGGTACATTCAAAAAGTTTTCTGCAACCAAAGATTTGACATTAACTTTTGAATTATTAATAGACGCTACTGCTTCTTCAAAATCAGTGAAGTCGTATAGCTTTCCTTTTTTTTTCATGGCGAGCTCTACTTGGCGGTGCACTTGGTCAGCGCTCATAAACGTGTGGCCAGGGTCTAAATAGTGTAGAGTAATTTGTTCTGCGCCAATCTCACTGCTATTTACCATGTACACAAGCAGCGAATACAGAAGCCAATTTTTATTTTGCGCGGTACAGTTGTCGAGCCAAATATTGATGTTTATTATATCTCTGTTACGAAGAAGGAAATAATAAAATGCAGTCATGATATCTTCTTGCTTTCTTCCGGCTTGAGCGTCATGCCATAAGACAGTAAGCGGCTTAGATTCCGATGTTATTTTACCTAAAGGTGCGAAGGTTTGGTTATCCGCTACAAGACGCTGGCAGAATATAGCAGCTTTGAAAGATTCTAGCCTAGGCAACATAATGACTTTCTCTAAGTCAGCGCTGAAATAAATTGTTGTATCATCTTGTGGCATTTTTTTATGACTTTCATAGAGCTGCCTCGCTTCCAAGTATTTCTCGTGATGCTTGGTCCAGTCAACACACACAATGCAACTATCAGTCTGGTCGTGGGAAGTATTTTTTTTGTGTAAATTGTAGGCCTCGCACACTTCACATTCCTCATTGCCAAGGCGGGCAAAAGATATGTTCATATTTTTTATATGCTTTCTTTATAATTCATAGCTGACTTTTTGATCTGGATGTTTTTGAAGAAAATCGTTATGCATGTGAACAACATTCAAGTCGCTTGGCAGATAGCATCGTAGTGGAGTATGTTCTCGCCTGTAGTGAGGTTCCATAGGATTAAATGATTCTATGTGCTGGTTTAATATATCTCGATTAAATGCAGGAGTTTTCTGATGTTTCCCTCTCTTGTCGCATGTGGTGTCTGTCCGGATATTTTGAAGAATTCGATCATTTGTTTTGACTTAGCCTAATGTGGTCAAGAAAAATATTTTACACACTTCCGACTTAGTGCCATCTATTTTTTTTTTAAAGAATGTCCTTCTTGGCTTTCTCTTTGCTTCGGTTGTCATTTTTCTTTTAGGGATTGCTACCGCAGTGTGTGCATTGACGAATAAATGTTGATCCTGTAAATTCATATTCCAGTATTTGTTGTTGATTGCTTCTCGATCTGCCTGTGATATTTTAGTTGTACATTTTTTTAAGCAATTTTCGTTACACCCAGGTCGGACTAAATGTTCTAATCTTCTTTTGTTTTTGGCGTCTATTTTTCTTTTCACTGCAGATGTGTTATTTGTTTGGTGTTTTCGGTGTGAAGATGCTTCTTGATCCAAGCAGTGTGACTTTTCATCTGTGGATAATATTTGCAAAACATCGACATCAATCGTGCTCCGCCGTTTACGAACAAACTTTTGCACAGGTTGCACAGTCTGCTTAATATCAAATGAACTCCTTCGCGACTTATGCAATTTTTTCTATTTGCAATATCGAAAACCGTATTATTACAAAGAGAAGAAAAACTGTTCAGAGCCAAATCAATGTTTTTATTTCTTTGTAATTCTCGAGACTTGTTTCGTTTTACCTCATCAATAGAATAGTCGCTTGACGTATCAGATTCAGATGGTTTGTAATCTTTGTCACGGACTGAGTCATCCGAAACATAATCACACGTCGTATTTAGATTCTGTCCGATTTTGTTGTTACATTCACTATTTGTAGATGCTGGTGATTCTTCAAATGGCATAACTTCTTTGCAAGTCAGATCGATTGACAAATTATACAGGTTTGAGTTGGTTTCTGATTGGTCGCATTTTTTTGCAAAGAGCGTGTCATTCAAACTTGTGTATTTTGTTAAATCGGGTAAATAGTGCGAATTATTTGATATTTGCGTCTCACAAAATGTTTCAAAAACGCTGGATGTCATACAATAAGGCCTAGTATATATATTGTCAAGATAACGAGGATCACTAGGACCAGGAATATTTTGTTTTGCATCCTTGTGTATTTTGTTCCTTTTTCTTACTAGTATCAGTTTCTATGACCATATTAAGAATATTTTTAGTTCTTTGTTTAATAGCGGTCCGTCTGTAACAAGGTTACGAAATGGTAAATTTCATAAATATGTTTTGAACACACATTCAGAAGTTAACACGTCTCGACATAGTATAGAAGCACAGCAATAGTTGTTCGTAATATTATACTAATGAACGATTTACTTCAACCTGAGTGCGTGGAGCGCATTTCATACTGTGCTAAAGGATATTCAGGATGGTATACAATAGTAAAGTTACATTTTATATGGCATTTAGACTGCATCAAACTTGGTACACAAACGTATTGCGTACGAATATACCTAATGTTAAATATACAGGGTTTTAATTTACTTCATACAAGTGGTCGGAATGCGAAGTATACCCACAGGCTCGCGGCCTGGCAAGGCAATTGAAATACTGTATAAATTAACATTACAGACAAATTTAGGTGGCAATAGTAAATAAGATAATGCATTGGTAAAAACGAGGCGCACATACACATATAAGTGCCTATTTGTCTCAGTAGACTTAAAGACCAGACATAGAAGAAACAAATTAAAAAGCGCGCTTTTGAGAAATAAATTGGTACATGCCTGGAAATGTTATTAGCCATGGTTACGAAATAGGCGGGAACGCGCGTCCGACCCGTTAAAACACTAACGCCGCACTGGTCACCCGCACCGCGCCCCGCCGCCGCGTGCGCTGAATCAGCTGAACTAATACGCGCGCGAGAATACTTAGCGGCATTTTAGATTTGTTTTGTTGGATAGCGGCAATTTAGTCTTGAAAAATACTTAATTTTTTTTCCAGATTATTAAATAATTGCCGTTATATAAGTATTTCATTTGTATCTTGTAAAATTATTATGATGATATGCAACGCTTAAATGTGGCAAAAGGCTTTTAGCGGCATTTAAGCATAGGATTCATAAATAGTGGCTTTATAGTTGTGAATTTTATACATCAATAATAAAAAAAAACTTTACTAAAAAGCCGTTAAAGTACTTTTGTCGCATTATAGAGTAGGAAAGTGATTTAACGGCAATTTAGCTGGGCATAAAATGACAAATATTTTTTATAAATTTGTGTTTATGTAGCCTTAGCCGCAATTTAGCTTTGCAATGTCACATAGCGGCATTTAACTATAGGTATGATGGATAATTTGTGCATTTAACGGCATTTATTTATTTTTGTATCTTTATAACTATAAAAGCTATTGAAACCGTTGTCAGATAGATCGATAGAAAAATTTTTAGTGAAAAAAAAGGTCTAAGAAAGTCAAAAATCACAAAATGTCACTTAACGGCATTCTAGTTAAAGGACGGCAGATCACTCAAAATAACGTATTCTTATTTAGTATCTTCTTGGGTTTACGCGAATGTTACACATTGAAATTAAACTACAGTTTACGGATTTTATCGCGTTGTATTGGTTTCACTAAGTTTATACATTTGAAACTAAAGATCTAGAAACTATATTTTTAATTTATTACTAGCCGACGTTTCGAATTCTTTACAGAATTCATGTTCACGACAGACTGAGGTGATAATTGTCTTTATCTTGAATGTATAAGTTATCTCAAAGTACCCGAACATTTTTCAACTACTGGTGTTACTATTTACGCAGAATGAGCTCACAGTGTCCTTAGGTCTTCTGGTGACTTTGTCCTTCTTGGGTTTCATTAGCCTTATGACAGGGTCCCAAGCTGGAGGAACATTCCAACCATCTTCCCTATTGAAATTAGGGTGTTTTTTTAATTTCAATAGCCTCTCGTATCATCCTTGGAAGAAAACGATGTTCTTTTGCGAGTATCTGTGGTTCATCAAATCGCAGGTAGTGGTTGGGTCCTTGTTCCACATGTTCATACACAGCAGACTTTGTTGATGTTTTATGTCAGCTATATGTTCTTTGAGTCGAATGCCTATGCTTCTCTTGGTTTGTCCAATGTATGAGAGCCCACATTCACAGTCAATTTTGTAGAACACCGGCCTCTTGCAAGGGTAACTGACACTTGACAGATGGTAATAATTGACTGATCTTCGTTGGCGGCTTGTAGTAAGCTTTGATAGAAGCTCGCTTCAAGATGTAGCCAATTTTGTCGGTCACGCCCTTGATGTATGGGAGGACAGCAGGTTGTCTTTTTACTGTGGCTGGTTTTTCTTTCTTCTGGGATCTGTGACAGTGGCGCGGCGGTCGGAGCTTGTTGTCTTGCAGAACTTGCCTGACATGTTGAAGCTCAGCGTCCAGGTGTTTCTTGTCACGGATCCCGCGGGCTCTCTGAAACAGAGAAGTTCCTACAGTAGCTAACTGTTTAGGATGGTGGTGAGATTCACCGTTTAAGTACCTATTTGTATGGGTCTTTTCCTATACACAGTATGGCGTAAGGAGTTGTTTTTATTCCTGATGACAAGTACATCTAAGGCGGCGATAGCCCAGTGGTGTACGTAAAAAGGCGGCGATAGCCCAGTGGTGTACGTAACGGACTGCCGAGACGATGGTCTCGGGTTCGATCCCCAGTTACCCCGGGCACACACCTCATTATCGCTCGCTTAAAAATGTGCCCGGTAGATGGACGGCTCGCCCCCTATTACATTGGGACCGAAACATATCTGGCGAAGTGTGGGTGTGTAATGCACCTCTGCCTACCCCTTCGGGGATAAAAGGCGTGAAGATATGTTATGAAGATATGTTAAGTACATCTAAGAAAGCTAAAGGCTTGTTTGCCTCTAATTCCATTGTGAATTGCATTTAGTTATTAATAGAATTAAGATGGTTTAGGAAAGCATTAACACTATCTCTTGGTAAAATTGTGAAAGTGTCATCTACATACCGCTTGTAGAACCTCGGTGTGATGGTGGCAGTCTGCAGGGCTCGCGCCTCGAAGTCCTCCATGAAGATGACAGCGACAACAGGCGATACTGGAGAGCCCATTGCTACACCGTCTACTTGTATGTAGTATTTCTTGTGCCATAACAGATAGCCCGTTGTCAGGCAGTGTTTGAGTATTTCTGCATATTCCTCAGGCATGTTGTTTTCTGTCAGCTTCCTTCTAGTAATTTCTACACAGTCATGTACTGGTTTGCATGTGAATAATGACTGTATATCAAAACTAACCATAGTTTCCTTGTCAGAGAGATGTAGGTGTTTGATTTCACTGACAAAATGGAAGGAATCTTTCACATGTGCTCTCGTATTGCCTCTGAGCGGTGAGAGAATCTTTGCCATGTGTTGAGCCAGTCTGTAAGTTGGTGCGCCTATCTGACTAACTATCGGGCGCAGAGGTGCGTTTTCCTTGTGTATTTTTGGTAGTAATAAATTAAAAATATAGTTCCTAGATCTTTAGTTTCAAATGTAATAACTTAGTGAAACCACTACAACGCGATAAAATCCGTAAACTGTAGTTTAATTTCAATGTATTCTTATTTATTTAAAACTTGTTCAAAACTAAAGAAATGAACAAAGGTGGACTCAATGCTACTTCAATATATTTTAATAGACAGCTCGACTACACAAAACAAGCCTCGCCGTTTGGGTTAAATGGCGTGGTGACTGCTTAAGAGCCGTTTACCCTGAGTCAGGTATTTTGGGGATCGATCCCCACAAGGGACCAAGTGTAGACTTGGTATGATGTTAAATTTGTAAAGTAAGATTGATTCCTAATTCAGGAGTAGACTTTTTAAAGTAAAAATCTATAAATACCTACGTAATTAAAGCTATTTACATTCGCAATTTAATTTGCATTCGTAAGGCAAGTATAATTTCCTTAGTGGATTATCCTTCTATGATTACATCCTTCTATGATAAAATCTTCCTGATTTCAAGGAAACACATTCAGGATAATAAGGAATCATTTATTTGGCACTGTTGCCAACATGATGGCATAGGAATTTTAAGATGAAACGCACTATACTTATGCTCGTGCTACACCTGCGTCTTAATGCGTCAATTAACGCGTTAATTTAGGCGCTATGTAGATGTAGCAAACGTTTAAATGCGTTAAATTACAAATTTTATTGTCAACGGATTTTTAACGCGTCAGTGAACGCGTTGTTGTCCATTGCCATTAACGCTAACGCAAGTGTAGCAGCAGCATAACATTTATGTTATGTTACGTCAAATTAATAATACTCAAACTTACTTCAAAGACTGTAACATTATAGAATAATACTTCAAAGATAATCATAATACACGTTATTTTAAACGCTGTAATAAACACCATTTTGAAGTTGGCTGCCTTTATTAATATTAGAGTAAATAGCTTTAACGTGGAATAGTACTGAGCTGCAGGAGCGTGGGTCGACCCAATCTGTGAAATATAATCTTCACTGTGAATGAGGCCTTTCGATCATCATCAATTTTAAACCTATCGAGTAGCGCACGAATTTTGAACAGAAGTTTTAACACAATTCTGGCGTTATACAGTTACTGACATGCTATAAATAAAATATGGCAAGTAAGACGGCAAACAGGAGAGGGTCAAGTGATCATTGATTTATTTTTGAACATAATTGTAGATACCTGCAACTTAAACTATAATTACTTGTAAACCGTTGTTTGTAAATGGTGAGAAATAAAAATAATATTTTTTTAAATCAACTTGACATAAATGCGTATTCCAATCATCAAACTCTAATAAAACCGTGAATTGAAAATAGTGAAAGGTCGCTCTATTGTTAAATTACTTCATTTCTATTTGCCAAAAAATTGTTCGAGTGTTAAAGAACGAATATGTATATTACAGTGCACATATTACGACGACTTTGTGTTGGACAATATTTTTTTACAATATCGATAAAATCATGGCTGCCGCCGCTTACTGAACCTATAAATCTCGGCGCAGAATTAAACGGCAAGAAGACCGCTTAAACTACTTCGCTATTCGTATTGTATGTGATAATTATAATGAAAGATGGCACTTCATTAAAACTACGAATCTGGTATGTCTATAATATTAACAGATCAGATTGTTCGTCGGAAAATGAGAACGTTGAATATTATGTTATTGATAAACAAACTATTTTTGCTATATGAGAGGTCCAGAAAGTTTTGATTGACAACGATCGTTATTATGTACTTTAAAATACATACATAGGCTCACGCCTGTTGCCCCGAAGGGGTAGGCAGAGGCATATTAAACGCCCCCTTTTCGCCAGTGTTTTGATCCCACGTAATAGGTACTTTAAAATAAATGATGAATTTAAAGAAAATTTATAAAGCCAACGTAAGATGAAGAAGAAGTTACTTTTCTTCTACCTAAAACCCAACATTGCAATTTCTGAACAAGATACCTTTTTATAAAAGGGTTTATTTCTATGCAAATTTTTCAGAATATTTTGTCAACACAACGTGTGATATTTATATGCAATCACAAACATGTGCCGAGATTTTTTACTGAATCTGTGCGGGCACAAATATTTTTGTTTTGAGTTGTTATTTAGTTTGGTTGCGAGTTAGTAGAGGTTTTGTTAGAGCACGAAGGCAAACTTTATTCTACCCCAGCGGGTTCGCGAATATATACGTGTGCTGTGTGACAATATGGGAAACGGAGAATACTGTTGTTTACTTCTAGTGAGTGAACTGAAAGCTGATTGAGGTAGCCACACAACCAGCTCATCTGAAATCAAAAAGGGGTAGTGGGAATAGCAACGTAACAACTAGCTTTCCACCGCAACAAAAAATGTCCACAAGATATACTTTGAACTGAACAATGCAAAAAGTCCATTTAAAGGCGAACATCAAAAATAAGGACCATCATCTGATGATTTGTGTTATAAACGTCACAACCTCGAAGAAATTACATCGTCTTTTTATGAATATTTTATTTCAACAAAATATCGCAAACATAAGAATCTGTATATATAAAATCCTTGCGTTACTGACTGATTGACAGACAAGCTACATCCAAAACTATTGGGCGCAGGAAGCTGAAATTTGGTATGTATGTTCCTTTGGGACCGTAGAGGTGCACTAAGGAGGGATTTCCCGAATTTCCCACGGGATCGGGCAGAAACAGTTAAATTAAAAAATGTTCGAGCGTATCTGCGGACGTCCTCTAGTATAAAATATTTTTGTTTTACGTTTTATGATATAATTCAACATTACTCAATGGAACGCTGGCGGTATCAGTAAACAACTCTATTACAGACATCTACCTATAAACATACCTACGTTATAGATATCTGAAATTACATTACCGGGTTGTCAGTCGGCGGGCGAATCCCACCAATATAATATTATATTATTATAAACGTAGGTACTCACAGAAGGTTAATAAAATACAACTAGCGTACCTACGTAGATTATACGGCTGTATGGAGGATATAATTATGAAGCAACTTGTGACGAGGGTCACACTCACACTTGCGCAACTTCCGAAAATATCTTGACAAGGCAGCCATCCTTAGAGAACAAGCACAGTGAACGCGGTGGCGGAGGCGAATGGGAGAAGAAAATATATCGCAAACTTCGCTCACCCGCTACACTCGCACTGCGTACACGCACAGTCCTACAACTTTGAACTGCAAGGTTGCCGTAGAGGTTCAAGCGGCCGCTTTGCAGCTTGGCAATGCGCTGAGTGTTGCGGGTTCAATTGCCACATGGGAGAACACTTTGTGTAGTCCATAAATTGTTGTTTCGAATCTCGGTGGACTTTGTGTCCATCGATAGCATATTTGAAAAGTCTACCGCGAAACCGGATTTATACCTAGACACCTAGTGCGGGAGTAGTATTTAAAGAAAACAATACAAAGAACTCTCTGTTTACGGTATCCGCTAGCCAATTCAGTTCTCACTTTGTTTGTACCCTTACATACATAACATGGCTGACCAGCCCGAACTATATGTTCATAAACTTGAATTTAGTTGTTTAGATGGCATCTGGTAATGACACATAATTAAGAAGATTGACTAAAAATAAAGAAAGGATTATGAAAATATTAGGCAATTAGGAAGTTATTCTTGTTTATACCATTGTTATATATTGTCTGTTGACCATGTATCATTTCTTAAAAAGGGTAACAACAGTTTAGCACACAAATGTATGGTACGTATGATAATAAAATATTAAGCGTTTTTATTATCAAAACATTTTCAAAATGACTGGTTAAAAAAGGTTATCTCTTTAAAGTTTGCTGACATTAGAATGAGAACTTTTAAATCCTTCCCTTTAAACATTCAAACTCTACCTCGAAAAGCGTTATCAATTTCGCCAGATATTTCTAAATTAAGGGCTTGTGTTTGTATGAAAAGGGATATGAGCTTTAAAAGAGTTTTGGCGTCCTACTGTTTCTATCTCTGTCCAAATAGGCTAGAACTGCATATTGTCGTGCATATTAATAAGCGTGGGTTAATAGTACACAATGCAAGGCAATTTGGCAGTAAGTAGTATGCACGACTTTGTACTAATAGAGATTGTATGTTGCAATTTAGAGTAAAATATTATTCTAATACTCAAGCAGTCTTATGCGAGTGCTTTAAAAAAATATTGGGGATAACACTATTATTTTACGAACTAGCTGTTACATCGAAATCCGCGGCTCTTTAGCAAACTTTCATCGTTATCTATTTCACAGACTCAAGTGCCATCGGCATAATAAGAAGTAGTTTAGGTTCACTTATATGTCAATTAAGACGAGCGATTTCTTACAAGTATACTAAGATAATGATATTGATAATGATGTACTTAGGACAAAAAACAGAACAAAATAAAAATCAAAAAAATCTCGCTCAAAATAAAACACATACATATTTAATTGACTTGCCAAAGAGAGGCATGTATAAGCGCTGTAAAATATATTTTTATTCAGAAAATCAACTAACACAATGTATATGGCTTGTTCAGTGAAACGTGACGAAACATTGATGCCCTGCCCTTTAGAGTGGTTTGATGTAAAATAAAACGTTTTTTTTTTCAAACCAACACGATCGACAAACGTACACCGGCCACCAATTAGATGGGTGAGCGCTGGTTTTGGCATTTACAACAAGCGCTACCGCGCTTCGAAGGGCCATGTCCGTCTCAGGACTTGAATCGTTAGGCCATGTCGGAGGCTTTCAGGCGGCCTATAAACTCCGACACCAGAGTAAGCTTCTAATTTATTATTAGGTTATTTGTTAGGCCTGTTTTAATTTGCATTAAATCTGTTTTTATTTTATGACCATGTCATATACATAGTTTGGTCATAAATAATTATGTAGGTAAACAGTGTGCACTTACTCTTAATCTAAGCTAAACTTGCTAATATAATAAAACACTAGGAAACGTACTGATTCAAACAATCTATTTCTGTTTACATCCAATTCATAAACAAAATTCTGACAGGAAACGAAGTAATTAAAATAAAATAACAAACGGCAGGCAATCATAGCTTGCCTTTTATTTGATCTAGTTAATGAGCAATTATTCAGCTGTGGCACAAAGGAGGTCTAACTCGTGAAAGAAGAACTCACAACTCTTGTTTTGGAGATGAAAATGTTTATTGCTTTAAATGTTCTTTTTACGCTTATAGCGATTTTTAACTGGCCAGTCGGTATAGCGGTCCCCACTAGCACATGAGTAGATTATTTAGGTACTCATGTGCCACTAGGTACTAAACTGGCGGTAATGGGTTCCTAACTAGGATAAATCTTCGTGATGTCCATGACGCTTTGTCTCGTGTCTGTGTATAATTACATACATACACATACATAGACTCACGCCTGTTTCCCCGAAGGGGTAGGCAGAGGCATATTAAACGCCCACTTTTCGCCAGTTTTTTGATCCCATTTAATAGGTGGCGAGCCTATTGACGCTTATTGGGACATTTTGTTTGCCAGAGCCTCGTCCGTTGATCGGCAGGTGCACCACTTGCAGGTGAGGTTGGCTTGGGACCCTAATTTCTTGGTGGGAACCCTATGCATCTGCGTATAGTTGATCTATTTTAATGTATGTAAATGATGTTTAGTTATTTAATTACCGTAAAGCATGTTTTACTAAGTTTGGTATAACAGATGGCCACGTGTCAAAGAATAATAATATAAAATAATAATTTCTAATATATTAAAGATAGATCAGATATAAGATCAGAGATAAGAGGCCTTTACCTATATCTTCTGGTATAGATATATCAGAAGATATAGGCAAAGGCCTCTTTACTCCCAAGCTAATAAAATAACAAAGTAACGGAATGATTAAACTCCGCAGGGTATATACCTAACCATTTGTTTGTAAAGTAAAGTTTAATCAGAAATATTGGGTTAACAAGTTGTGAAGTTATTACCTTACATTGATATTTTGGCTTGAATCGCATTAATTTATTAGCAGATTTTTGTGTCCCGTGTCATCATATATTGAGTTTAATTTGATATTAAGAAAAACTATGTTGCTTATTATATCTTATTCTTTGCGAGATTTTCTTGTAGTCAAGTATCGTAGTGCAACAGTGGTTTTGTATTTACCTGTGTGAGGTATACACGAACCGCCCCTCGGGTGAAAACCGACGCCTTGTGTATTACTCAGTGATTTGAAACTGAAGAACGCGAGGAACTGTGACCTCACTGTCTTTTCTGTTATCCTGGTAACAAAGAACACTTGTAAATAATGGTGGGCAAAGTATATTAACAATGGAGGAGAAGGACTCGTTTATATAAAAATAAATACAAGAAACACGATACGATATAAAGTTTGTTCAGATACTTTCGATGTCTTTGGTAGCATTGAAGGCAACTGTACAAACGGCTTGGTGTCATTTTATACACAAAAGACAATGCAACTTGCAAAAAATGTAAACCCCTTGTGCACAATTGAAACCTATGCTAAACGTAAGTTCTAGCCATTTATTGCAACTTTTACTATGGGGCCAAATAAATCTAACCCAGTTAAAAAAAGATACAGGGTAACAAAAGTTTTTAAATTGTAGATTTTATAATCATTTATTACAATGGCACGTGGTGTAAAGTGTGATTAATGAGCGCGCTGCTGCTGTACCGATAGCGCCTCCCTCCCGCGCCCTATCTATTGCGGCAGATAATCATTTTATCTGTCTGGGTTATATTATTTTTTATTTTGAATCCTAATTATCCTATCCTACGTCCTATTTTAAGATGCCCTAATCTCCATTAAGTTTGCAATTGGCAACATTTTTAATCTGTTTAAAACAAACAAAACCTATAATTAAGTGATAAAAATATCCACACTTTTTAATACTTTTGTTACCCTGTATCTTTTTTTACTGGGATAGATTTATTTGGCCCATTAGTAAAAGTTGCAATAAATGGTTACTACTTTCGTCTGGAATAGGTTTCAATTATGCACAACAGGTTTCATATTTTTGGACCAGCAGTCAAAGAAAAGTTGCATTATCCTTTGTATTTTAGGTCTGCAAGAAACGTATACTACTTATACAATTTAGCAAGTAACTAAGAAAAATGTTTTTAACATGTTCTAGAGCTAAGCTAATCATCATCGTCATCATCATCGGCCCTGTATATAATTTGTCCCACTGCTGGGCACGGGCCTCTTCTCACTGTCAAAAGGGTAAGGCCATAGTCCACCACGCTGGCTTAGTGCGGGTTGGCAGACTTCCCATGTATTTCGAGAACATTATGGAGAACTCTTAGACATGCTGGTTTCCTCACGGTGATACTGCACCGTTTAGCAAGCGATACCTAATTAACAATTTAATACGCAAATAACTGCGAAAAGTCATTGGTGCGTGCCGTGGATTCGAACCCGGGCTCTCTGCGTAGCAGTCTGTCGGTCTCACCACTAGGCTATCGCTGCTTATACAAATCATTAAGTATACTTGAAGTAAATTATTTTGTCTCTCTGTGAGAAGAGTACATCATCATTTTTAAAACTTAACTGGTGAAGTAAGTAAAAATAATACAATGTAATTTTATTTAGAAATTATAACAAAAGTTACGGCAGATTAAATATAACAAACTGTCCAGTGGCGTATTTCTTCAACCATGTAATACGTATCGGTCTCTCGGTCAGCATAATGTCAGCTCAGCGAGCGCTTTGGTGCGGCGGCTACACACACACACACACCCACACATTGGTAGTAAGTACAGTTCATAAAATCAAGCAATTCAACTTCGTCAGCTGACAAGAGCATTTGCAGCACTCGGTGTCAACCGGCCACAATTCCGAATCAAGCATTACCGGTTCCGCTGTGACGACCTTTTGTTCCGATTTCAAGTCCCGCTCACTACCGGAACTCGCGTTTCCGAACCGAACTGCAAATGGAGATAAAATCTGAAATGCTCCACGCAGTCGCATAGCTTCACTATCCGGAAATAATGCTCATTTGAGTGCCTGCCGCTCCCATTAGCGAACGAAAATGTAATTAGTTATTGTTCATTTTGGTTGGATTCATTACCACCACGCTAGTATACCGGATTGCCTCTAACGAGTTATGTTTAAAGATCGATGTATCTACTCGTGGTTACCATTGTGATATCAAAGTATGGGGATAATGTCGCTCCATACCAGATATACGTTGCGCAGCGGTTTTACGTAAATAATGAGCTTGCTCTGATACGGTTAAGTACACTTATCCGCAGAACCACTACGCAAAGAGTTTAAAGGTAAAAACTTGCTGTTAAATTAGTCCTTTCATTACTTTGGTGTTTATCTTGCTCCTGTGCAAATTAATTATAAAACGTACTCCACGTTAAAAGTAGGAACAAAAATTGTACATCCAGCTCATTTAAAGCTTATTTAATGCGGTGTTTTTGTTTGAACAGTACTTGCAACTATGTTTTACTAATTTAATGTTCTATTTGAACGCAGAGGAATTGTTGTAGGTACCCGTTGTGTTTTTAAAACATTGCTAAGCGGTTTTTTGTGTAAGCTTTAGTCTAAAACAGAAAAGAGTGCCTTAAAATCTCGCTGCTTACTCTACAGTACATTGCTAATGTTCTGTAGTACTCACCTGAACTCTAATGTAAGCTCCGTGGTCAGCGAACAGCACGACTGGCGGCGTATACCTCTCGTTGGCACCGCACAGTTGCGTCTCGGCCGCACCACTCGCCGGCACTGCACTTGCGCTGCTAGCTGCAGCCAGCCGCCTACACAACTGCTTATAAAATAAAGTTTAACACAAGACAGCAAAGCTATCTTTACGGTATTATAAATATCGAAATGGTCATGAGTACGGGACGTCAACTGACTACGAAGGCAAGTGTGAAGATGGCGCGCTTCGACAGACTGTAGTGTGACGTTCGCTACAGTTGAAGAGGGGGGTGACGGTTGAAGTTCAACGGAGCGACACAACTATCATTTCTCTTGGAGACTCTGGGCGGACAGTAAATACCTAAAAACTGTCACGTTTCATGTTTAGTAATTCAAAATTATTATAGTCAGTTTTGTTAATTTGAGTTGGTGTGAACTTATAACAAACTGTGAAGCGTTGATAACGGCCAAAAATCAAGCAACCCGTCGTCATCAGAAGTGGGATAATGGACTAGCGCGACCACAAGGCGCCGGCGAAGGCGACTGCTAACACTGCTAACGCTTTTAACTGCAACCGTGGTGAGCGTATTTTGTCTAATATTTTTATTAGTACTGGCAATTTTATTTAGTGACGGCAGTTGTAAAACATTACGCGTTTAACCTTAGCAATGTCATAATCGTTGTGGTGATATCGCCATCACATCGTACCGAGTATTGTGGGTTCGATTCCTACACGAGACATTGAGTTGTGGAACCGTTTGACTTTTACGGTTTCTTGTTTCCCATGACATAATCTCATGAATAATCTTATTTTTAAAAGCTTAAAGAAGAAAAAGGCTAAAAAAATGTGGGTTGTACTGAACGATTTAATTGCGACCTTTGCTGTATTTTATGTTAGCGAATGGTTGTCTGACTACCTAGCTATAGCGTAGATACCGAACGTAGGAGTCGGGTTCGATACTGGGGTTAAAAAGAAAGCGATTCTTTTTATTTCTTCATGTGGTCTTACTTTATGGACTGTAAAAGTAACATGACTGAGCGTACAGACCGACTTGCATTATTTCAAGCAAGTGTGTTTGAGTGAAACGTGCTAGTTATTGTTCTAGTGCATTTGTAGGTTTTAGAACCAACACCCAGCTTCGGTTGGTTTTCTACAAAATCTAGAACAATAACTCCGGTCTAGACTGTCCTTCGCAGGGCAGCGGCGCTAAAGTTGGTAAACTAATCGAATCGTACATACTAAGTTCATCAATCAATCGTACATACTAGTGTAAGACTGTGCGGAGCTATTGCTTCTGACTGTGCTGATTTTGTGTAGAACAGCTTTTAGCTTTTATTTCTTAAATAGACGTGTGAACTGCAGTGCTGATTAGACGAGTACGGTTGGTTGGTTAGTGTAACCTGACCATAGTTGAAAGATATTACTAGCACCATTATTTTATCGACTCGTGGTGTTGAAAATACTTAACGGTTTTCGTTTAAACTAGATCAGAGCCTAAGTAAAAAGTGGCACTGTTACTCGTTGTAATTCTGAGTTGTACAGACGATCTCGGTGTTGCAATTACACCTGCTTCTTTGTGTGCATACATTTTTAACATGGCATATTAAAATATTTCTCACTCATTATTATTAGATGGCACCACTAGTAAAATTAAAACTGAAAATTACCTACTGTGTGTTTTTAACATTCATGTGATACGCTGGGCATTTTTATCAAGTACCCCGAGTTCTCTGGTCAATTCCAAGTTATGTTTAGGACGTTTAGGAGTGATAGTGTGATAGTTTCTAGTTGAAGCTGTTAAACACGATGATCAGACGTAGAAGAAAATAACTGAGTTATTGTCGTGGTGTGTTCCGATAATCGGTTTCAGAGATTTTAATTTTCATTGTAGGTAGAACTACGTTAGTGATCGTTATTGATAGTTGTACGCTCAACATTATTCTGATTAAATAGGTACTTTGTTAGTCGTTTTTGTGATAATTTTGTGGTACCCACGTTTCCGTTGGTGTAGATTTGCATTAACTGGATAAGCCGTTTGTGCATCTGCATGTTTAGCCATGCGTTGCCGTTGGTTGGACCGGCAAAGTGCCTTTCTGGTTGGCTTAGTTTACCCTGAAGCTTTTGTGTTAGTCGTAGTCTCCGTTGGTGTGCAAACAAGACAGCCATTATGCATTTATCATAGTATTACAATCGTTGTCCATCGTCTTGAACGCGAAATGTCCGTTGATGTATCGCTAATGATTAGGTTAGGATAAGCTTCGTATTAAGACTATCCATGACAAAATTATAACGCTGAAAAGACTAGTTGGATACTTGGTAGTAAACTTAACATCAATAGTTGATACTATTGATGTTAAGAAAATCTTACTAGGCTGATGCCTAGTAAGATTTTCTTATAGTCTGCTATGTGATAAGGAAAACCACAGCAACATGTTGAACAAAACTAGTTTAAGATTACTTTGTTAAACGCTCGATATGATTATCCGGGTGGTGTTGTGTAACCGGATGGAGGTTGCGTAGCGTGATGTTGAAGATCCGATGGATGTCAGAGTATGAGCAATGTAATATTTTAATGAGTTTCCTATTATTTTAACGAGTATACGTGTTGTTCAACATGTCACCTTCGATAGAAAGAGTTAGTTGTGATTTTCAATAAAACCTGTAATGATTTTGATCAGAGTTCCTTAATTCCCCACCGAGTCAGGAATAGCCGAACGACTAGAATGAGTACTGTGCGATAATTGTCTTTTATTCCTAGAGCGAAGTGCATTAAGGTGTAGTGGTTGATCGCAATCATGGATTCGCTGCTGCTCAAGTAGCTCTGCTTTGATATTTGTTCACTAAAATTGTTAGATACCTTGTGTTGTATGCCAAAAGCGTTCTTTGCAGGATTCATTAGCCGAAGTCCAACTCGCGATTAACTGTACGGTTATCCGAACCACGAAAGCTAATCCCCTAGAGTTGTTAATAGGCAAGGTGTGTGCACGGCCTCTTTCATTGATGGTAGTTGATGTAGAACCTGAGTTTGACCTAAATACCGTGAGAGATGATGTGTTACGTAATATTGAGAGTGCAGCATGTGAGAAACGTAGGTTTGATAAGACAAAGGCAAGCCTAAGTAAATTTTCAGTAGGTTACTTTGTGTTAATTATGAATGAGGAACGTAATCAAACGAAGTTGGACCCTAAGTATAAAGGCCCATTTGCGATAATATAAGTTCTTGATGGTGATCGTTATACTCTCAAAGCCCTTATATATCAACGGACTTATAATATTTTTTTATTTTTTTTTTGTCAACTACACTACTACTTTTTGACAACTTTTCAGTAGGTTACTTTGTGTCGATTATGAATGAGGAACGTAATCAAACGAAGTTGGACCCTAAGTATAAAGGCCCATTTGCGATAATATAAGTTCTTAATGGTGATCGTTATACTCTCAAAGCCCTTATACGGACTTATATATTTTTTTTTTTGTCAACTAGCCTATTAGGCTAGTTGACAAAAAAAATTATAAGTCTGTCCTTTAGATTATTCAAAAATAAGCGATACGTATTTTTTATTTGTAAATTAAACCAAAAATGACCAAGATATAGCTCATTAAAGTTACGTATAACGTCACGCCGAGCTGCATTTTTTCGCACTAGATGACGTCACACGTAACTTTAATGAGCTATATCTTTGTTATTTTTTATTTAATCGAAAAAAGGAAAAATACGTGTCCAATATTTTTTTATAATCTAAAATACTGACTAAATAAATGTAATTATTTTGACCCTGGAAACTACCCAACGAACGCACACGACAGGCTGCGAAAAATGCCTAAAAATCACAGTACAACTGACGAAATTGAGGTAGAGCAAATAAGTTCTAATAATGAAGAAAGTATTTAAGGTTACATGATGATCGGATCGGACCGTACCAGAGGCTGACGTGTAGCCGTAGCTCGGTAGAAGTCGGTGTCTACTAACTTAGTAGTCCGTGAGTAGGTGGTATTGCAGTCAGCTCTGGCGGAGGTCGGGTTTCAGTGAAAACCATAGAGTCCTAGAGAGACTCGTCGTTCCCATGTGGGGTTCGCATAAAGTAGAGGCTATGCGTAGCCATGATCACATGTAGAGCTTAAATATTGTGGTTTACTTGGTTTGAAGTAATATTTTGAGAGATACCGCGATAGTAAAATGTCAGTTTTACTTTGGGTTTCCTGATTATTGATTTTGATACTGAAATTTTGTGCCAGAGGATCAGAGCATAACTGACGATCTTGAAGAGAGCAAAGTGTGAACCTTAATACTGACGATACAGTAGAAAACTAAGCTAACATGTTGATTGGTTGTGTGATTCAATGTCAGAGGTTGTTTTCTAGCCGTAAATCAGTACAAATCGGTATCAACCAACTGTGAAGGAAGTTGTCCGTAAATACGCGGTAGGCAGACAACTCTGGTGTTGTGGTTTCTTAGGAAACCATAAAGTCAAGGGGGTCTTGGCGATCCTTGTGAGGATGCGCAGATAAATGGTTGGCAACCGAGTGACTGGTTGAGTACCTGGTTTAGTAACTGGACGTTACTGAATTATGGTAACCGAGTGGCTGGTTGAGTAACTGGAGGTTACTGAATGGTTATGAATCACATGTAGAGCTTTAGTTATATGATTTGACTAGACGATGCCCGTGGTTGCACCCGCGTTATTTAAGGCTACTGCTCTGCTCCCATCGCTCATAGCGTGATGTTATATAGCCTTTAGCCTTTCTCGATAAATAGGCTATCTAAGACTGAAATAATTTTCAAATCGGACCAGTAGTTCCTGAGATTAGCGCGTTCAACCAAACAAACAAACAAACTCTTCAACTTTATATATACGTATAAGATTTTAATGTGAATCTATGATAATTGACTGTATTGTCAGTGATGCTCTGAATCCAGCTCATATATTAGTTAGGAATGTAATATAGGAAGTAATTTTGTAAAAAAACTGATTGGAATCCTAACACTGTTTTGTTACAGATTAACACACAGGGACGTGTGTCTTGTAAGATGGCCGTATCGGAATGGTTGTGAGTACGGGACGTCAACTGACTACGAAACGAAAGTGAGGCGCGTTTCGACAGAGTCTAGTGTGACGTTCGCAACAGTTGAAGAGAGGGGTGACGGTTCACGTTCAACAAAGCAACACAACTATCACTTCTCTTGGAGACTCCGGGCGGACAGCTAGTACCTAGAAACTGTCACTCGTTTTGTGTTCAGTAATCCAAAATAATTATAGTCAGTTTTGTTAATTTGATTTGGTGTGAACTTATAACAAACTATGAAGCGTTGATACCGGCCAAAAATCAAGCAACGCGTCGTCATAAAAATATTGATAGAGTAAGCCCGCTGCGCTCATGAACTGACCGAAGTGATAACAAGAAATGGGTAAGTACGCTACAGACATTCAAGCGAATGCTCCCAGTGAGGGAGTACCATGATTTAGCACTGTAATGTTTGGTTTTTCACTGATCTCATGCTCGAATTGTATCATTACTATAAAGCGCAAACGTACTGTAGGACGACCTCCGGCTGGTTGGTAGCGGGTAGACATGAAAAGCGGAATATCGGGCTCAGTGGCGTGCCGTTGGATAGGCCTATATCCTGCAGTGGACTACGGCTGATGATGACGATAAATCGATTCTCAGCCATCATTGATGTACTTAATTCTCAATTCTGTAATTTTGTATTTCAGGTGAATGTGCACAATAAGAGAGCACCTTGAACCAGTAAAGTTAATCACAATTATTTGATTGTGACTAATACATACTGTACACAACACGGGCGTCCACAATAATAAAACACATTACATTACTCTTCTAGAGAACAAATTATATTCCGGTTGAAACTATATTATTATTATATTACCACGCACAAAGCAACTAACATTAAGTAATACCACTCGAAAGTAAAATTAAATAAGTCTAATATGTATTGCAATCTGTCTGGACACAACACAACAAATACAACAATATGGTGGAGCATTTCGCAGACATATTGTCTTGTTCCCGACATTCGCCCGTGGCAGTCGCAGTAGAATGTTGTAAAGGCAAGCTCCTTGCCAAGGACGCCGTAATTGTAATCTATAAAACCACTGTAATTGTACACCGACATACGATATTTTTGTGCCGCGTTGGATTTTCAAGTCATACCTAATTATTCATGCATGTCTACTTTTAATACTCTTTGCATATTTCATTGTAATATTTGTGCGTTATTCATTCATATTCCCAGCGATATATATTAAGGAAATATAAAATAAATACAGTGACAATATTTAGCAACCGTATTTCTAGCAGAGACATCATAAGCGTTTGAATATTGGCTGGAGTTTATAAAGGTTTATTCGATTAATCGTTTTAAATTTTGATTATTGGTTCAAATAAACATGTATCACATTTATTAATCTTAATATATAAAATCCTTGCGTTACTGACTGACTGACAGACACGCTACAGCCGAAACTATTGGGCGCAGGAAGCTGAAATTTGGCATGTATGTTCCTTGGGGGCCGTAGGGGTGCACTAAGAAGGGATTTCCCGAAATTCCCACGGGATTAGCCAAAACGGGTAATTTTTTTAAAAATGCAGGCGTAGCTGCTGGCGTCCTCTAGTTTCGTATAAGCTGCGACATTGGTTGGTTTCAGTTTTAATAACTACGAATATGAGCAACGTTATACTCAGATCCGTCAATGAACTGCCGAATGTATTGTATACAAACGATTACTGTAGATATGCAGAAAACTTGGCTATGCAATCCAATATTTTTTTAAATTTCTAATCACTACACAGAACTATAAATTAATTAAAACTATAAACTATTAATATTTTACACAAACCAGTCCATGTCATTTACACCGCCTTTGACATTTAGAGAGTCTAGTTTAGTATAAAATATTGTAAATCATTATTTTATACTAAACTTGGCTATGCAATCCAATATTTTTTTTAAATTTCTAATCACTACACAGAACTATAAATTAAATATATTTTACACAAACCAGTCCATGTCATGTACACCGCCTTTGACATTTAGAGAGTCTAGTTTAGTATAAAATAATGGTTTAGATGCGAGACACGACGAGTTTTCGCGAAAAACATAACAAAAACGAGCACGATGCAGTCGTGGCCCATTTATTTTTGCGTTGTAAGTTACGCCAGGTTATTCGTGATTCCGTACTACTATACCTGCAGCGATGCGTCTAGAAAATTGCTATTGAAGATCTCTGTATACAGTTTTATAGTTTTTGAAAATCATTCGCTTATACAACTTGACTATGAATAGTAAGTACCTAATGTTGTTTTGCTTGTATGCGTTTAGTTGTGTACTAAATCTCGGTAATATATGAACAAAAATGTAGGTATATCTTTTCGCACGTGTGACGTTTATTACCTAGTTAGTCCTCGTTCGACGCTCGTCCATCAGATTACGCGCGAGAATTCGTTTCTAACACAAGTATTTTAGCTTAGCTTGGTGATTTAATAAAAATATCACTGATTAGGAAGACAAGTTACAAACATCGTAAATAGGAGTATGTTCGATGAGAAATATGTATCTTTCTCATCCCGATATTCAAACGGTACCACTTTACGACAAGTTGTAAATCAATCACTCCAAAAATGTATGTAGGTCGGTATTAAAAGAAATGATAAGAATTTTTGGCTAGATTTTGTTGACAAAAAACTTGACGTTGTTTGCGGCAGCTAAACGTTATTCAATCAAATCAGCGTTTTATAGAACGGTAGTGAGCCACAGGCCTTGCAATTGTAATTGTATAGAAATTCAGATAGGATATTATAAATAAAGTAGAACTAGAAAAATACCTATCACTAAATTCATAGCAGTATTTTTTCTTTTACGCTGTGCGTTTTATTGTTCTCTTTGTAGTGGTTTCAGCTTTTAAGTCTGTTATGTTTTGTTTGTATGTTTCCATAAGTTTATATATTTCGAACTTTGTTTTAAAATTTAAATATTTTTTACAATCATACGCCTTTAGGTCCCCTTTCGAGTTTAAGACGTCAAAGACATCGTTATGCAATTTGATGAATTCGGCAGTAGGCTGGCAGTTGGTAAATGCTGGCGACAGTTCTTTTGCTAAGTGCAACGATTGAGCTACGCTGTTACTTAGTAGCTGTGTAGCCAGTTTAACCTTCATTAGTTGATTTCGAAATGTGATGTGACGGTTTGTTAATTTATTACCTATTCTCAGGCCATCCTTGTCCTGCATCTCTTGCAATTGCTTTACATATTACCAATGTATAATTATGATTGTTATTTTATCAAAAAATATCTTTTTTCAAATTAACCATATGACATGCATCCAAATCCAAAAAGAACACAACATCACTCTTGGTGGTAGGATGTTTATAAAAAGTTTTTAAATTGCTAGGGTTATTAAAGTCACAAACCAACATACGCATTGTAGCAATATTAGTTTGACTACCATTGGACCGTAGTCCCAAAAATCGTCTGTAGAAGAGGGTGTCGTAAGTGAAACACGTTCCCAAGCGAGTACAAAGTTTATTGTTTATAAGGTCTGGTTGCGCCAGTTGGGTCCTCACGCAACCCCCTAGAGGGTTGGCGGAAGCGGGTTCAGGGCGATGTGCCCTCAGCCTGCGGGATCGTCGCTGCCCCTTAAATAAAGGGCAGGTGTTTGGGGTGGGCTATGTGTGCCCTGTGAGTGTCGTCGTCGTTGTTTACAGGGCCGCTTCGGTCTTCACGCCGTCCGGGCGGTCAGCACGAGCCGGGTGAGACCCCCGGCGAACCGAGGGAGGCCCAGCTCCGTGAAGCCAGCGACGCGGACAGCGACTTACTAATGTGCGGCCCTGTGGATGTCTATGGGTGTATGTGTGTTAATGGCTGTGTGGTGTGTGTTGTGTAGGCGTCTTCATGTAGGCGTCCGCTGTTGCGGTGGTCGCCCGCGCGCGCACATGATGCACGTATGCTGTTCATACGCGCAGATGTCGCGCGGATAGGGGCGGTCACCTGCAACAGAGGGAATGGAGTGTAATGTTGTGGGGGCGGCGGTCACCTGGGGGTGACCGTGTTGTCCGTGGAGTCATCGGGCGACGCGAGCAGATCTCGCGGCAGCTTCTTCTTGTCCGGGGGGCGAGCGTGCCAGGGGGCCAGGTCTCGGACGTGGTCCCAGGCCGAGGCGTCGGCACGCTCAAACATCCCCACGGACAGGCGGCGGATGTAGGCGTCCAAGCTCTCCATACGCGTGTCCCGCTGTATGACGGCGTTGCGGACGGTGCGTGGCGCACCTACCGCGGTACGGAGGGTGAGCGACTGTTGCGCTCGGAGGCGGGCCCGGTTGGTTTCGCTTGTGAGCGCGTACCAGGCAGGTGCGGCGTAGGTGAGCCGGGAGCGTACATATGTTTTGTACACCCCCAGTTTCACGCGCAGCGGGAGGCGCGATGTGAGCGCTGGACGCAGTAGTGCCCTAGTCGCGCGTACCTGCGCGACGACTCTACGGACGTGTGACTCCATAGTGAGTAGGCGGTCTAGTGTGACCCCCAGGTACTTCGCCGTCCTTGTCCAGGGGATGAAGTCATCCTGGAGCTGGAGTGGTGGTGGGTGGTCTCTCTTGGAGCTGAAAAGTATCGCCTGTGACTTACCCACGTTTACCGACAGCCGCCATTGTGACAGCCAGTGTGGGAGAAGCTGGAGGGTGCGCTGCATCTTAGACGCGGCGTGGTAGGCGTTGATGCTTGTGGTGATGTACGCCGCGTCGTCAGCGTACAGGGCTAATTCAGCGCCTTCGGCGACAGGGATGTCGTCGGTGAAACGCGAGTAGAGCACAGGCGAGAGACACGAGCCCTGCGGGACTCCGGCGGCGATAGGGTGGAGGTCTGAGACCTCTCTCTCCACCACCACTCGGTATTTTCTGTCGCACAGAAACGAGGAGACCGTTTTCACGATGCGGCGGGGCGCTGTTGAGGTCGAGAGCTTATACAGCAGACCGGAGTGTCATACTCGGTCGAATGCTTTCTCCATGTCGAGGAATACTGCCACGGCGTGCTCGCGTTTGTTACGCGCCGCCGCTATCCGGTGCAGTACCCTCGACAGTTGCAATGTGGTTGAGTGTTCGGCGCGGAACCCGAACTGCTCAGGTCTGGGCGTGATGTGCGGTGTGAGGTGCCGCAGCAGGAGTTTTTCGAACACCTTCGAGATGGTGGGCAGCAAAGTGATCGGCCGATAGCTCTCAGGCTTCAATATGTTCTTGCCCGGCTTGGGCAACATAATTATGCGTCCCTCCTTCCAGCATGTAGGGAAGACGCCTGTGCGGACGATCCCCGTAAACAGGCGCGCCAGCGCTGCCACGGTACGGTGCGGCAGGCGGCGCAGCGCTGTGTTCGGTATCCCATCCGCCCCAGGAGCCTTCCGGGGCTGGGTCTGCCGAATAATTCGTTGCACCATGCCGGGGGAGAAGTGGATGGGGTCCTCGTCGGGAGCTATCGGCGTGGCGAAGTAGTCTCGAAGGTGTTTCTCGACTGCTGCGGTGTGTTCCGTGTCAGCAGTCGGGTTCGGCGCGAACACGCTCTCTAAATGCTCAGCGAGTATGGCCGCGCGGTCCGCTGCTTTGTACCTCGGCGTCCCGTCGGCGTGTAGTAGCGGGCGCACCGGAGCTGGGGTGTTAGTGAGGCGACGACATAGCCGATGTATAGACGGCCAGTCGTCGCTGGAGTCGTCGATAAAGCGCTCCCAGCTCTCGGCGGTGTAGGTCCTCAACTCGTCCTTCACTCTCTCCGCGAGCCGGTTTAGTCTGGCTTTCAATGTGGGGCATCGTGAGCTCTGCCACTGCCTTCTAAGACGCCTCTTGTCCGCGATCATTCGCTGGATGTGTGCCGGCAGAGGGGGTAGCCTCCTCTGGGTGGTGACGGGTGTTGTAGCGGTCACAAGGGCGCCCTTGATTGCGTCGGCGAGCTCGGCCGCGAGCGTTTCGACGTCGGCCGCGGAGTTGATCGGGCGAGTCGGTGTAGTGGTCTCCATCGTTTCTGTGAATTTTGTCCAGTCCGTTTTGAGACGTGGCGCTTGAGGGACTACGCGGGTCAGCTGCTGTTGGATGACGACGAGTACAGGTTGGTGGTCCGACAACAGCTCGTCGCCGAGCACCTCCTGCTGTATCTGGCAGTGCGTCTCGTTGTGTACGAGAATGTCCAGTACGTCGGGCATCAGTGTGGGGTCGTCCGGGTAGTGTGTGGGTACCTCCGGTCCCGCGACCACATAATCGTACGTCTCGGCGTCTTTAAATAGTCGTACACCAGCGTGGTTGGTGTTCGACGAGTTCCACGCTGGGTGCTTACAGTTTAAGTCGCCCGCTATGATGACAGGGTGCGAGACGCTTACTAGCGATCGCAGTTCTGCGACGTCTGGCGATGTAGCGGGCGGCTTGTAAGCGGCGTGGAGGTGGAGGTTGGCACCGCCTAGGTGCACTTCGACACCCAGCGTGTACACGGTATTGAAGTCTGGTGTAGGTAGCGGCTGGTGTACGACTCGTCGCTTGATTAGCACTGCCAGTCCGCGGTAGCTCCTTCCTTCAGGCGATATCTCGTCCCTCCGATAAACGAGGAAACCCGGGAATCGTGGTTGGTCTGCAGGTCCCAGGTGCGTCTCGTTTATCAGCGCCACGTCTATGTCTTGTTCCTGCAGGAGAGGACGGAGTAGGGCGGCCTTTCTGTTCAGGCCGCGGGCGTTCCAATGTAGAATCCTCAAGGGCTTACTGTTCATCTTGGAGAACAAGGTCCGCCAGGCCCTTGAGGATGATGCTCACGACAGTGTGCTTGTCGCGGCCTTCGCTCATTGCGGTGAGGACGCTCTGAAGCACTGCGATAGCGGCCTGAACAGTGCCGGAACTCTTTGTACCCTCGCGTGTGTGCTGGGTCTTCGCCTTTTTCCCCTTCTTCCCCTGGGGCGCGGTTGTGCCCGCGGGGGCGGCGACTGTGTGAGTTGTCGGCTGAGGTGTTTCGGCGGGGGTCTTAGGGGTCTTCCCGGGGCCGCCCTTTTGTTTCCGTGCTTTCTTCGCTACGGCGGGCGCTTGTTCGGGTGCGGGTGCAGTTGTGGGTGTGGGTGCGGGTGTGTCCGAGGCGGTTGCGCCCCGTTTGCCGCGAGCACGGTTCCTCCGCCCTCTCTTTGATTGTCCGGGTCCGGGTTGTCCGCGAGCTGGGGGGTCGTTGGCTTTGGCCATAAGTGAGGCCCCGTTAGTGTCCTCTCCCTGGGGTTGCGCGTTAACCGGTGCCGGTCCTTGACGCGGCTCGCCGGTTATGGCTACTGTCCCCGCCTTCTTGTTCCTCGCCTCGCGTTTGAAGACGGGGCAGTTGATGTGATTTGCGGGGTGGTCACCCCCGCAGTTCGCGCATGTAGCGGGCTCTTCCCTCGGGCGTGGGCACTCTCTGGCCGTGTGCTCCTCACCGCATCGCACGCACGCTAGTGTGCGGTGGCACTGGTGGCTAGAGTGCCGAAATTTCTGACAGCGGTGGCATTGTGCCGGCCTCCGCTTGCCTCGCCACTGTTCTATTCGGACACCGGGGATGCCGAGCATCTCGGTAACGCCGTAGATCCCCGACGTAGTTTCTTTTGTGCGCTTTAGAATGGCCAGTAGGATGCACCCTGGCCGTCCCTGGCGCGCCCGGATGTTGCGCACGTACTCCGGTTCATATCCCAGCTCGCGGAGCTCTTCCTCGACCTCCTCCGGTGTCGCGTTGCTGGGCAGGCCTCTAATTGCCACCTTTAAGCTTCGTTCTGCGGGGAGCGAGTAACAGAACCAAGAGATGCGGTCTGTCCTCTCTAGTTCTGTAAAGTACCGCTGCAATAGGCGGTACTCGTCTTCGTCCTTCGGTGTAAACCGCAGCCCTTTTCCGAAGCGGCCGTTGGCGGCTCTGCCGAGTTGGCCTTTGAGCTCCCGCATATGGTGGGCCCAGTTCGGTAGGTACTCGACGATCACCGGAGGGAACCTCGGCTTTTTCTTCTCGCCTACAGCCGGGTCGGCGGCGTTGGCGGCGGTGCGCGAGTCGGCGGTGGCGCCGGACGTGGCAGCAAGATGCGCGGGCGCGGCCCCGGGGCGCGCGTTGCTATGGCCGGACATGCCAGTAGCTAGCGGTGGCGCGGGCGCGGCCGCGGGGCGCGCGTTGCTGTGGCCGGACACGCCAGCAGCGAGTGGCGGCGCGGGCGCGGCCTCGGGGCGCGCGGCGGCGGTGCGGGCGCTCGCGGGCGCCGCGGTCGACGCGGGCGCGGCGGCAGGTACGCGGCGCGACGTTGGCGGCGATCGGGCGACGTCCGTATAAGTCGGTTTATTCATACCGGGCACACTCTCACTTAATAAAATTTGTGAGGTACTCACGTTTTTCTCGGAGTTTCTAGAAGGTTCGGCGCGTGGGCGTTTCGGCTCCTCTGCGTCATCCTCGTCGGGGCTGCGTTGGCGACGCGCTGGCACAGCGCGCACCGCCTCGGGTGTGGTGTCTGTATCCATATGTACTAGCGTCGGCGCCGAGCCCGAGCGCTGTATATTCGCCGACGCGCACATAGGTCTGGTTGATTCATCAACCAGACCTTATATACTGCCCGCGGAGAATCTTGATAGCGCGATTCAGAAATATACAAATATGGTACAACGCCATCTACCGAGCGGCATGTCAAACTTTTCAGTAAACATTGAACATTCCTCCCACCATGGACAGAATGGGCATAACAATAAACAAAGATCTGATTACAAAAATACAAATAGATAACCGCCCACCATGAGAAAACTTATATCAAACAAATAACTGATGGACGTTATTAGAGGTAATGGACTGTATGTACTTTATCTTAACAAACCTAACTAAATCTGCTAAAACTACAAATCATCATCATATCAGCCAAACGACGTCCACTGCTGGACATAGGCCTCCCCCAAGGTTCTCCACACAGACCGGTCTTGAGCCGCCCGCATCCAACTGCCTCCCGCGATCTTGACGAGGTCGTCGGTCCACCTTGCGGGGGGCCTACCTCTGCTGCGTCATCCGGTACGTGGCCGCCACTCCAGAACCTTTCTGCCCCAACGGCCATCGGTTCTTCAAGCTATGTGCCCTGCCCACTGCCACTTCAGCTTGGCTATCCGGAGAGCTATGTCGGCGACTTTGGTTCTACTGCGGATCTCCTCATTTCTGATTCGATCTCGCAGGAAAACTCCAAGCATAGCTCTCTCCATCGCCCTCTGAGTGACCTTGAGCCTTCTGATAAGGCCCATAGTGAGCGACCACGTCTCTGATCCGTAGGTCATCACTGGCAACACACACTGGTCAAAGACTTTCGTCTTGAGACACTGCGGGATATCGGACGAGAAGATATGTCGTAGCTTCCCGAACGCTGTCCAACCGAGTTGGATTCGACGATTGACCACCTTCTCGAAGTTGGACCTACCTAATTGGACTACTTGTCCCAGGTAGGTATACTTGTCGACAACTTCGAGCGTAGAGTTCCCAACCTGAATGTTACCAAGGTACAACATGGACGTTCGCCATGATTTTCGTCTTGTCCATGTTCATCTTAAGACCTACTTGTTGAGAGACTCTAAAGAGGCCATCGAGCATTGTGCCTAGGTCTTCCATGGTCTCAGCCATGACTACGATATCGTCTGCGAATCGAAGGTGAGTGATGTACTCGCCGTTGATGTTGATGCCGAGCCCATTCCAGTCCAGAAGCTTAAAAACATCCTCCAGCGCAGTGGTAAACAGTTTCGGGGATATGACATCCCCCTGTCTCACCCCTCGCTGGAGTTGAATAGGTTTCGAACTCTGGTCCTGGAGGCGGACTGACATAGTGGCGTTTTCATACAAACACATCAGCACTTCGATATATCGGTAGTCAATCCGGCACCGTTGGAGAGACTGTAGCACCGCCCAGGTTTCGATCGAATCGAAGGCTTTCTCATAGTCCACAAACGCCAAGCATAGGGGCTGGTTATACTCCTCGGACTTCTGTATAACCTGCCGCAGCGTATGTATGTGGTCTATGGTACTATAGCCTTTACGGAAACCGGCTGGTTCGGGAGGCTGGAAGTCGTCTAGCTTGCTCTCGAGACGATTCGTGATGACCCTCGAAAACAGCTTGTAGACGTGGCTCAGAAGTGTGATGGGTCTGTAGTTTTTTAAGAGGGTTTTATCCCCTTTCTTAAAGAAAAGCACTACCACACCTCTGTGCCACGCCTAATACACGATATAAAACAGTTTAAACACAAAATAATGCAAATGCAATATATCAATATCGACAATGTAAATAATGTAATGAGGGAGTTACTCTGACGAGTAGATACGCGCCATAGTATCTCCCCCAGCGCAAGCAGTCAACCGAAAGATGGCGGTCAAACCATCCGAACCTGGCGGAAGTAAATCCCAAGATGCTGGACGGGCAGCAGCGTCCAGCACTAAAAAAAAAAAAAAAACCTTCCGCCACTGCGATCGCCAATACGCCTGCCAAGCGTGGCGATTATGGCAAATTCCCCCATAAATGAACCACACCAACAAAATCCGGCCCCTAGTCCCCGGCGGCCCCGCTAGTCCTGGTTATGGTAGCGGCCATGGTAACGGCGGGGCAAGGGGTGCGAAGAATCTCCGGAAGAGATCGGGCTACCACCACCAACGACAATTGGCCCTGGCAACACTGAACACGCGCACACTGCGGACCGACGAGAAGATTGTCGAGCTGGAAGAAGAATTGAGCAAGTTGCGATGGGATATCATAGGCCTATCTGAAGTCCGAAGACAGGGAGAGGACTCGATAGTTCTCAATTCCGGCAACTTGCTCTTCTACCGGGAGGGCGACCAACAGTCCCAAGGTGGTGTCGGGTTCATCGTCCACAAATCTCTCGTGACCAACGTGGTAAATATTGGGAGTGTGTCGAGCAGGGTAGCGTACCTTATACTCAGAATATCCAAGCGGTATTCGCTGAAGGTCATACAGGTATACGCTCCGACCTCGACGCACCCCGATGAGGAGGTGGAAGCCATGTACGAGGACATATCTCGGGCTATACATGGCTTCAAAACCCATTACACCGTGGTCATGAGAGATTTTAACGCGAAACTGGGAAAACGCGACGGTGATGAGCTGAGAGTGGGGCAATTTGGTTATGGGCATCGGAATTCCCGGGGTCACTTGCTGGCTAGCTTTATGGAGAAGGAAGGCCTCTATATGATGAATTCCTTCTTCAAGAAGCGAGAATGCCGCAAGTGGACCTGGGTAAGTCCAGACGGTGCCACCAAAAATGAGATCGACTTTATCATGTCGACGAAGAGGCAGATATTCAATGATGTCTCCGTGATCAATTCACTTAAAGTGGGGAGCGATCACCGAATGGTAAAAGGCACATTGAATATATGTACAAGCCTCGAACGGTCGAGGTTGATAAAGTCCACGCTCCGACCGGCACCGGTTCATATCCAAAACCCCGAGAGCTTTCAGCTCGAACTCAAGAACCGTTTCGAATGCCTGGGCGAATGCGTAGATGTGGACGAGTACAGTAACGGGTTCGTGGATGCTGTCCATACAACAGGGCTAAATTCTTTAAGCCCCAGAAAAGCCAGAGAACCAACAAGATCTCGGATCCGACCCTCGAGCTGTTACAGGAAAGGCGCAAGATGGTTCTGCTATCCTCCGACGACATGCCGAAATATCGGCACCTCAACAGACAGATCTCTAAGTCTCTGACTCGCGATCTCCGCCAATACAACACAAAATGTGTTCGTGAGGCGATCGAGCAGAATAAGGGATTCAAAGTGTTCCAGAGGGATCTGTCTGTTGGGCAGAGTCAGCTGACAAAGCTGAAGACGGAGGATGGCAGAATCGTATCGTCCAAGCCTGAGCTCTTGGAGGAGATCGAAAGGTTCTATGGACAGCTATACACGACAACACAACAACCCGCAAGCACTCCAGCGTCAGACCCTAGAGCTGGATTGACCCGACACCATACCGAAGATATCCCGGACGTCAGCATGCACGAGATTAGTGTGGCTCTCAAACAGCTTAAAAACAACAAGGCGCCGGGTGATGACGAAATTACGAGTGAGCTTCTGAAGGCCGGCGGTGCACCCGCTAGAGAAGCCCTCCGGCAGCTATTTAATTCCGTCATTCTCGAGGGTAAAACGCCACAGGCGTGGCACAGGTGTGGTGGTGCTTTTCTTTAAGAAAGGGGATAAAACCCTCTTGAAGAACTACAGACCCATCACACTTCTGAGCCACGTCTACAAGCTGTTTTCGAGGGTCATCACGAATCGTCTCGAGAGCAAGCTAGATGACTTCCAGCCTCCCGAACAAGCCGGTTTCCGTAAAGGCTATAGTACCATAGACCACATACATACGCTGCGGCAGGTTATACAAAAGTCCGAGGAGTATAACCAGCCCCTATGCTTGGCGTTTGTGGACTATGAGAAAGCCTTCGATTCGATCGAAACCTGGGCGGTGCTACAGTCTCACAACGGTGCCGGATTGACTACCGATATATCGAAGTGCTGAAGTGTTTGTATGAAAACGCCACTATGTCGGTCCGCCTCCAGGACCAGAGTTCGAAACCTATTCAACTCAAGCGAGGAGTGAGACAGGGGGATGTCATATCCCCGAAACTGTTTACCACTGCGCTGGAGGATGTTTTCAAGCTTCTGGACTGGAATGGACTCGGCATCAACATCAACGGCGAGTACATCACTCACCTTCGATTCGCAGACGATATCGTAGTCATGGCTGAGACCATGGAAGACCTAGGCACCATGCTCGATGGCCTCTGTAGAGTCTCCCAACAAGTAGGTCTTAAGATGAACATGGACAAGACGAAAATCATGTCGAACGTCCATGTTGTACCTGCTCCTATTCAGGTTGGGAACTCTACGCTCGAAGTTGTCGACAAGTATATCTACCTGGGACAAGTAGTCCAATTAGGTAGGTCCAACTTCGAGAAGGAGGTCAATCGTCGAATCCAACTCGGTTGGGCAGCGTTCGGGAAGCTACGACATATCTTCTCGTCCGATATCCCGCAGTGTCTCAAGACGAAAGTCTTTGACCAGTGTGTGTTGCCAGTGATGACTTACGGATCAGAGACGTGGTCGCTCACTATGGGCCTTATCAGAAGGCTCAAGGTCACTCAGAGGGCGATGGAGAGAGCTATGCTTGGAGTTTCCCTGCGAGATCGAATCAGAAATGAGGAGATCCGCAGTAGAACCAAAGTCGCCGACATAGCTCTCCGGATAGCCAAGCTGAAGTGGCAGTGGGCAGGGCACATAGCTCGAAGAACCGATGGCCGTTGGGGCAGAAAGGTTCTGGAGTGGCGACCACGTACCGGACGACGCAGCAGAGGTAGGCCCCCCGCAAGGTGGACCGACGATCTCGTCAAGATCGCGGGAGGCGGTTGGATGCGGGCGGCTCAAGACCGGTCTGTGTGGAGAACCTTGGGGGAGGCCTATGTCCAGCAGTGGACGTCGTTTGGCTGATATGATGAAATAATGTAATTACTCAGTGATCGGTAGAATAATTAACTTAGAGACCGGTCTCTTTATTATGGATCCCTTACAGCGCAAAGAAACAACCCTCGTGACCTTGTCCGAGCCCGTGTGTTTTTCAACAATGAGACCATAAAGCCACCTTGCCGGAGGTAAATCGTCTTCCATTACCAGCACCACACTTCCTACGTCTGGTTCGGGAGTTTGGTGTGACCACTTGTATCTGTGGTGGAACTGTACTAGATATTCACAGGACCACCTACGCCAAAAGGCCTGAACCATGCGTTGTGTCAAATGCCATCTCTTCAGCGTGCTAATGTTAGAATTTTCGATGTTGGCTTCTGGTACGAGCAGCAAAGGCTCACCTACTAAAAAATGGCCTGGAGTTAGAGGGGACGGGTTGTCAGGACTGTTGCTCAGTGCAGAGATTGGCCTGGAATTGAGACAAGACTCAATTTGTGCAAGGACTGTCATGATCTCTTCAAACGTAAGAGTGCTAGTGCGTATCACCCGCTTTAGATGGTGTTTCGTGGACTTCACTCCAGCTTCCCAAAGCCCTCCAAAATTTGTAGAGTGGGGTGGAATGAAGTGCCACTGGGACTGAGTTGGTTGCCAACCAGTCAGCGATGTCGGATGCTACACCAGACCTTTTGTGGCAGAAAAGAGTCTTCAGCTCTTTATTAGCCCCCACAAAAGTAGTGCCGTTATCACTCCAGAGCTCTCCGCAACGGCCACGACGGGATACAAAGCGCTTAAAAGATGCTAAAAAGGCTTGTGACGTCATGTCACTCACCATTTCTAGATGTATGGCTCGAGTAGCCATGCATATAAATAGGCAGATATATCCTTTAGTGGAGTGATAACCACGCCCTCTTGCGGGTCTATCGCTGATATGACCTGCATAGTCCACGCCACTTCGGTGGAAAGGTCGGCAAGCATTGACTCTGGCGGATGGTAACTGCCCCATTAGCGGTGAAATGCCTCGTGCAGAATATCTAATACAACGTACACATTTCCGTACATAGCCTCTAACTGCGTTCCTAGCATTGACGATCCTATACTGGCTTAGCAAGTAATTCAACAATAGCTGTGGTCCATCGTGCAACGTACGTTCATGAGCATCGCCTATCAACAGTGTCGTAAAATGAGACTTGTAATGTATGATAATAGGGTGTCTCATATCGTCATGGAGATGAGCACGTTGTAGTCTACCGCCTATTCGTAGAATGTGGTTGTTATCCAGATAAGGTCTGAGAGAGATAAATTCACTTCTTTTTTCAACTTGGCCAGTTTTTAGTAGACTTTCTATGTCTTGCTTAAAATAATATCTTTGACAGAGTTTAACACAAGTATAAAGTGCTTCGCTGATTTCTGAAAAGCTTATAATACCACCTCTATCTTTACTTTTATTTTTAAATTTTAAAAATCTTCTACAAATGGCTATTACTCTAATTAATCTTTAAAGTGATGAAAATTTTACTATTATAGTATTCTCTATATTTTCATTAATTACGATATTAAATGTTAACTTTGATTTCCTCTCTTCTAAATTAGTTTCTTCTATTCCTGATTTGTTATAATTAATAATTGTATTTGTTAACCATGTAGGACCTTCCTTCCACAACTCAAAGTCAACAAATTTTGACGGGTTCATACCTCGAGACGCACAGTCTGCAGGATTTTCCTTAGACTGGATATGAGACCACTGGGTATTCTCCATGGTTGAGAGAATTTCCGATACTCTGTTGCCCACGAACGTATTCCAACGGCTGGAGTGGCTACTCAGCCAGGCGAGAACCATTGTTACATTGTCTTTGGCTACATCCAAGGCACCCGAAACTTCTGAAAAAAGTTTTGAGAGAAGCACCGCGCCGCATAATTCCAAGCGTGGTATGGAAACCACCTTGACTGGAGCTACCTTGGTTTTAGACGCCAATAAACTGACATGAACTATTCCATTGAAATTTATACACCTCAAATAAACTACAACTGCATAAGCGATACTGGATGCGTCACAGAACCCTTGCAACTCAATAGTGTCATTACGACTTGAATTTACCCACCTCAGCAAATGGAAAGCACAAAGATTGTGGAGACTATTCCTATAACTAAGCCAATCCTTGAGTATACTGTCGGGGAGCTCATCATCCCAACCAATACCAGATAGCCACACACGCTGAATAAGCACCTTGGCTTTGGTTATAACCGGAGCGATCCAACCAAGAGGATCAAATAATCGAGCGATGTCCGATATGAGCCTACGCTTAGTCACGGATGTTTCCAGTTGGGGAAGATGGATAGTGTTTTTAAAACGATCCGATTTTCGATCCCAAGTCAATCCCAAAATTTTCATTATGTTATTATCTACATTAAATTCTACATCTTCCTTCATCTCTACTGTCCCCTTCGTTAGAATTTTCACTAATTCTATGTTACTGCTTGACCACTTCTGGAGCTGGAAACCTCCGCGACCGAGTAACTCATTCATTTGGAGATAGATTTCTTCGCCGTCTGCGACGCTTTCGCAACCGGTCAACAAATCGTCGACACAAAAATCGCTGAGCACAAGACTAGCTGCTAAAGGAAAATCTTTTCCCTCGTCACAAGCTACTTGTTGTAGGGAGCGCACCGCGAGGTATGGAGCGGACGATGTACCAAAAGTAACTCGTGTCAATCGCAGGTGCTGTAATTCAGACTCTGGATTGTCACGCCACAAAATACGTTGATAGTCCACATCATCCTTGGAGATTCTCACCTGGCGAAACATTTTAATGATGTCGGCGACCAAACTTATTAGATAGCAGCGCCATCGCATAATAGTTTGTCGCAAATCAGGTTGCAACGTAGGACCAACCATTAAGTCTTCATTTAACGAAACTCCGTTGCAACCCGAACATGAAGCGTCAAAAACTACCCTGAGCTTCGTAGTAGTTTTGACGTTTCTCACTACGGCGTGATGCGGTAAATAGACAGCATTTCTTTCTCTCTCCGACTCGGGAACAACCTCTGCATGTCCCAGTTGCAGGTATTCATTAATGACACTACTGTATTGCGTCCTGAGTGAAGGGTTTTTCAAAAGCCTTCGTTTCAGCATGTGAAATCTTTTTTGAGCTATGATTTCAGACCTACCATACTTGGATTTGGGATCAGCGTGCTTAAAAGGCAGCTTGACGATATATCGACAAGTATCATCTCTGCGAGTTGTCGCTGAGTAAAAGTCTTCGCAACTTTGTTCCTCTTCAGTTAAACTAACCTTGCGAACTGAAGACTGATCGGACTCTAGCTCCCAAAATCTTCGCAATAGCACATTCACATCTGTATCTGCAATGGTATGGCCACATACGGCCCTTGGTGTCAACGATACATTCTGGATTTTATCGACTACGTTACCAGATAAAATCCAGTCCAGTTTAGTGTTTTGTGCGACGGGTGTGCCCGGCGAACCCTTCACTAAACCTTCCAACAGCACTTCACCGACTTTACGGGTACTCAAAAGTAAGTCAATCTTACCAGGAGTATCGAATGTCGGATCTGCAAGCGCGAAGGATGAAAATGTTGACAGTACTTGCACAATCTTTCTTTCAGGGAGGCGTGCTGTTAATCTGCTCAAAACATAAGCATCGATCTCTAAAACGAAAGTGGGATCTAGGCGTGATTGAATCTTAAATCTCACTATCCACCGAGAGGGTATCGACGATCCCTCATCATCGCCTAGTCGAAGGATGTCGGTGCGAGCAGGTATGTTCCTTAGGCCGAGCAACTGCACTGCGGACTCTGTAATGAAAGAGACCTGCGAACCCTGATCCATTAGAGCTCGTTAAACTACAGCAGTGCCAGTCTTAGACTTGACGTTTACCAAGGCTGTCGCTAACAAACCTTGGCTGCGAATATCTGCAAAGCAACAGACATTAGTGGTACACTCGCTTTGATAAGAAGAAGTAGAAGCAGTAGTCGCTGCGCCTGCAACATTCTTATCTGCTGAACCATCAGGTTGAGTAGCCTTGGATATCGTTTTGGGATGTAGCAATGTGTGATGTTTCTTCTTACAGATTTGACATTTGGTTGACTGGCGGCAAAAGTAAACTGAGTGATTCTTACATAAACAATTGAAACATTAGTTATTTTCTCGGACAAACTCACGACGGTCGTCATAATCTTTCTTTGTGAATTCCTTACAATGACACAACTTGTGGTTTTCAGAACATAAGACACAAGTTTGTGAAGAGACATGAAACAATTTGGCAGTGTTATTACGATTATTTGATGTGACAATTGGTTTATTCGGCTTATTATCTATATTCTCTAACGAACGACATCTAGACTCTAAAAACTGCTTAAACTCTTGAAAGGTAGGCAAATCATGTGATGAACTAATTTCTCTTTCCCACAATTTTCGAGATTCGACATCTAATTTGACGCTAATTATAAATATTATCATCACATCCCAAGTGCTCACATCAATTCCCAGCGTACGCAAACCGTGAAGACAGTCAACTGTGGTATCCAAAAGATTTTTTATCGATGCCGACGACTCCTCTACTTGTGGTTGATTAACAAAGCGCTTTAACATGCAATTTGATAAGAATTTCTTGTTATCATAACGCCTTGTCAAAATTGACCAACATTCTTTATAATTAGACGCGGTAACAGGAGTGTGTCGCAGCAATTGTTCTGCTTCGCCAGCAAGATGAGCTTTTAAATAGTGAAGCTTTTGGACATCGTCAATTGCGTCGTTTTTATCAATGAGAGATAAAAATAAGTCGCGGAATGTGTTCCACTCAGTATACTGTCCCGAAAATGTGGGTAAACTAATTTTAGGCAACTTTACATTGTAACTTTTTGTTTCTGTTTGTCTACTAGTGCTAGGCTTAATTTTTAATTATTTTAAATCTGATTTATAGTTAGTGTAAATATCTTCAGTTTTATCGTAGATCTCATTCACAAAATATGCATTTTTCATGTCTGTTACTGTAGCTAATTCAATAATTTTTCTGTTTGTTTGTGTAAATTGATCCCATTGATTTTCTAATGTTACCAATCTTGTATCAATGTATGATTGTGTTAATCTATCCATAGGTGATTTTTTGAAATTATTTTTACCTTTTTCAATTATGCTTCTACTATCTAATTATAACTTTACTAAAGATTCCATGATTGTAAATTAATATTCCAGCTACAAACTTAATAAATTATAAACTACGATCAAACAAAACCAAACTTCTATGATTCTAATAAACCAAGCAAAGCAAACAAGTTACAAATTTACGCAAAATATTCTAAGTCAACGATGATATCTTAAATTTTTACAAGTGTTTTAGATTATATCAACTTGGAAAAAAATCGGGCATAGATTCGTCGTCTGAACACTTTTTACTGAAATATTCTAAGTCTACACTACTCACTACAAAATTATTCAAAGTTTTTTAAGTTACAAACTATCGCAATTTTTTTACAAGTCCCAAACACTGAAATTTTTCTTCACTAGATACCACAACTTTATAAATAATTTAAAAGTACTCACAGTTAATTCTGCCAAACCTTATTTCACGTCACTATGTTGTTGCTCACTCATTCACCAGTCTCGATCTTGAACTTCCACCACCTTAGTTCAGTCAGCTCCAGTGGCGCCCTCTCGCGTCTCAGTCAGGTAACAACTTTACGAACAGAGGCGTCCTCTCGCGGCTGCGTTTCCTCCTTCTATCAATACTTCTCGCTGCCAATGCCAGTATCATCTATACTCTAGCTTCCGTTGACGTCTACTGCCGTGCTTCCACACAAGACCACACCGCGACACGCGTACACTTGTACACACTCAAGCACTGCAATGGTGATCCACCACTTTCACTAGTGCTGCCGATGCCCGATCTCGCGACTCGTAATTGCGGCATATTAAAATACGTCATACAATCAAGGCTACGATAGGATCAAATGGACCGTAGTCCCAAAAATCTCCTTTAGGAGAGAGTGTCGTAAGTGAAACACTTTCCCAAGCGAGTACAAAGTTTATTCAATCAACCAGACCTTATATACTGCCCGCGGAGTATCTTGATAGCGCGATTCAGAAATATACAAATATGGTACAACGCCATCTACCGAGCGGCAAGGTCAAACTTTTCAGTAAACATTGAACAACCATCGCATGTTATTGCCACGACTTGTACATTAATTTCGGCACATTTCGTTTGGGCTAAATTTAAAATTATAACCTGTTTTGAGTCCATTAAACCATGCGTAAACAAATATCCGATTGGTATCTTCCACGGCTGATTTAAGGCAACTAAAAGAAGAACTAAAGCTGAGGATGCTAAATTTTGCCCTTTTTTTATGTCGTTTAAGCCATAATCAACATACCCATGATGTTTCTTACCATCAAATTTTTTTTGGCTGGCGGATAGCTACTTCGTCAATTACCAAACAACATACAATTTTGGTTTTAGAGTTAGTGGTTTTGACTTTTAAAACATCGAAGGCTTCAGCAGTAAAACCAGGATCACCGTTAATTTTATTACACCAATTTGTTAGAGTTCTTGGATGCGGCAGTGCATAATTTAGCTCCGAAGGAACATATTTGTATGCAGCTGGGGAATAATAGTTTAAAGTTAAAGCAAACTTTTTTTAAACAAGTGGAATTTTTTTGATAATATTTTAATTTTTTTAAACCTTTTTGTCGATATGGCCCTCAATTGGTCGATAGTTTGCCTCATTTCTAGTTTCGCTGGTGTTTCAGTTCTTTCTACAACCTCTGCATCAGTTTCTCCAGATCCCTCTATGTCCATGTCTTGAATTGGCGACACCTCTTTTCCGCTATCCGGCTGTTAAAAGCCAAATAAATAAGCAACAGAAATTAACAAAGGCAGGGGACAAAGCCGTGCATCTTATAATAAGATTTCAAATTTACCCACGATGTCTGTATGCGAACACCTGAAGATGCACCCTGTGCACTAAATGGGCAGCGATAGCCTACTGGAGATACCAACAGAGCGTCATGCAGAGGTTCGAATCCATGGCGCGCATCAATGACTTATAAGATATGCTCAAAAAGTAAACCTGTCTCAAGTAGCATGCGGTGGGAGACAATAACCCTGGGTCTGTGATAATCTCTGTGATCATAATAATCTTGAGGACAAAGAACATTTAATAAAATAAATTTGAATTAAAACCAACGTAAATCGTCGAATACTAACAAAAAGCACTGGAGCGGCATCATTTGACAGGTACACGCGTCCGATGTTACCTCTAGTGACTATTTTGTCTTGGGCTCGGAAGTGCCTAGAGCAAATTAATGTATGTTTTATTGGTAGCCAGTCTGTTTCATGTCTGAGCAATCGGATAACATCCACCCACTTCTTAAGATGTGCTGGATCTTTAGGTATCCTTGAAAGTTATCACAGCATATAATTAATTATCTAAAGTACGAATTAGTTAATTATTATTTCAATCAATTTTTGATCCACTGTCTGTCTCGCCATATTTACTATATGTTTAGAAATCGGTATCTTAATAGTCAGCAACAAAATCATTGTTAGAAATTGGCTCAATAAAATGGATTAAATTTGTTAAAAGATAAGATAAAGATATTAGAAACTAAATCAGCTCACTGAGAAAATCAAGGCATCTTTCAGGCTCAAGTCATCCTACCAAGGTTGCATAAACAAATATAGATATTTTATATTTTTAGAATGAAACGCTTAACCGAGGTTTAAAACTGTATATTACACGAATCTCCTATGTATTCATTTAATTTTATGTATTCTACGACAATCTACACTTAGACCCAAGTTCACCGACAATGATAGAACGGCCGATTGCAAAAACAACTGTTTAAAGTTAAACATCAAGATGAACAGAGATCGTTTTTTACTGTTCACCAGTGCCATTTGGGTGCCGGTTAGAAAACCGGACGTTTTTGAATGAAATGAGTGAGAAATGTAACATTGCTAAATGAAAATGTACCATTACAACATCAAATGACGTTTTACTTGTACAACTCTTTTAAACAATCGTATAATATTACTAGAGGACACCAGCAGCTACGCCTGCATTTTTTTTAATTTACCCGTTTTGGCCGATCCCGTGGGAATTTCGGGAAATCCCTTCTTACTGCACCCCTACGGTCCCCAAGGAACAAACATGCCAAATTTCAGCTTCCTGCGCCCAATAGTTTCGACTGTAGCGTGTCTGTCAGTCAGTCAGTAACGCAAGGATTTTATATATTAAGATAATGCAGTCAAGTCAGATGTCGTATTTTTCGTTATTTTTCTTTTTAGGAGTATCACCACATTTTTTGGCAGGATTAATTTTATGACATTTGTCATTGTTATTGTTTATTGTGAAGAAATGCCATAACCATTTCAAAAGAGGTTTTAAAACGTGAAAAGTTATCGCTGAGCACATCAAACGATTACTTTCTGATTTCATAAGGAACCTTAAGAAAAAAATGGCTGATAGGAACCGTACCAGCAATTTGAGCCTTAACGAAAGAAATATTTTGCGTGATTATATTCACCATCCATTAAAAAATTAAATACGGACCTCCTTTTGTTTTTATATGAAACTGTTCTGTTGTCAAATAAATGTAACTAGTAAACAAAATGTCACATTGACAGCGATAACCAACGTTTAAACGCGTTAAACATGGATGCGAGGCTCGGTTATAATAACCGCCCGATTTAGCATTTTAACTGACGTATAAGGTATGGTGAACATGAAAATTGAACTAAACAGTAATCTGTTTGTTATAAATTTAAACATCTGTTAAAGTGTGGGTGAACACCGGCTTTAATATTATAAAGAGGAAAAATTTTTATTTTTGTTTGTAATGGATAAACTCAAAAACTACTGGACTGATTTTAAAAATTCTTTCACCATTTGAAAGCTACATTATCTGCGAGTAACATAAACTATATTTTATTTTAGAAAAAATAGGGGTCCGTAAGATATTTGGGTTTTTCGGGTACGCGAAGTAGTTCCCTCAGGACGCATATGAGAAAGATCCTAAGAATATGGGGCCAAAAAAAGAATTCCTAAATTATAAAAGTTTTAATGAGATTCTTTGGTAATAAGTAAATCACAGTTTTATAGGCAAATATAAATAAAAATATATATAAAGTGAATAAATTAATTGAATATTTAAAGTACGAAACATACATACATACATACATAGACTCACGCCTGTTTCCCGGAGGGGTAGGCAGAGACTACGGAACGCCATTTGCAACGATCCTGACATATCTCTCTTGCTTCAGATTCCTCATGCATGCTCTTCTGTTCAGGGTACTTCTCACCTGTCCTGTTTTTAGGATGTCTCCAATCTGGTCAGAGAACGTCCGCCTAGGTCTTCCCCTTCGTCCTGTCCCTTCCACACTTGTCTTATATATCTGCATGGTCAGTCTTTCGTCATCCATCCTCTCCACGTGCCCAAACCATCTTAGCATACCTTTCTCGATGCTTGTCACTATATCTTCTTTTACCCCACAACACTCTCTTATCACACAATTCTTTATTCTGTCAGTCAGAGAAACACCATACATACTTCTCAGTGCTCTCATTTCTACAGCATTTATTTTACTTTCATGACTCTTCTGCCATACCCAACTATCGCTACCATACATAAGAGTAGGTACTAACACCCCTCTATGCACAGCCAAACGTGCCTTTCTCGACACGTTTTGGCTATTCATAAACGCCTTCAGAGCTCCATTCACTCTATTACCTGCATTAACTCTTCTTTCAATCTCTTCTACATTCTTACCATCTCTTGTAAACAGCGTACCTAAATATACAAACTATTTCACTTGCTCCACTCGCTGTCCATCGATCATAATATTACAAGCCGTAACGCATTCCTCCTTTTCAAACACCATAACTTTCGTTTCACTTACATTCACTTTCATTCCTTTCCTCTCTAACGCACCATGCATGATTGTTACCATCGCTTGCAACACCTCCGCTGAAGACGCAAGCATAACCTGATCATCAGCATAAAGGAGGCATTTGACAAGTAACTCATTCATCCTTAATCCACAATCACTATGTTTCAAATCTTGCAAACAACTATCCATGACGAGTTTGAACAGCCACGGCGACGCTACACATCCCTGTCTAACACCTGTGTTGATGGTAAACCAGTCAGTGTATGCCCCGTTTATCCTCACACAAGCTCTAGAATCCTCATAAACGGATTTCAGAGCTCGTATGAGGCTTCTGTTCACCCCATACATCGACAGTACCGACCACATTTCATTCCTCACCACTTTATCATAAGCCTTTTCCAAATCCACGAATGCGCAGTAGACCTTTTGACCTTTGGCCAAAAATTTCTCGGCTATGCATCGCAAGGAAAATACTTGATCCGTACACCCCATACCCTTTCGGAATCCCGCTTGTACATCCCATATTTTCTTATCGGTTACTTTCATAACTCTTTCAATCAGTACCTTCGCATACAATTTGCCAACAATGCTGAGAAGGCTAATGCCTCTATAGTTTTTGCAGTCTTGTTGCGAGCCTTTGCCTTTATAAAGAGGCACAACTACTGCTGTAGCCCAGTCATCAGGTACCCGGCCGGTGCTCCAGCACAAGTTAAATAAACGCTGCAGCTGACTAACTATGACGCCCTGTCCAGCCTGTAATTGCATTTCGAATGTAATCCTATCATACCCTGCAGCCTTACCTAATTTCATACTGGCCAGTGCCTTCAAAATCTCATCCACGCCAATATCGCTTTCATCATTGCTATTATTATCATTCATTTCACCTGTTGATGTCTCTGTCGTCGTTCTTTCAAATAATCCTTCAAAATACTCTTTCCATCTCTTCAGCACACACGATTCACCATTCAGTATCTTTCCATTCTTGTCTCTGATTGCTGTGTATTCTGAGGATTGAGTTTTTCCTCGAACTGCACGAACAGATTTCCTGAAAAACTTAATGTTTCTCCGAAAGTCGTCAGATAATCTACTATCAAACTCATCTTTCTTTTCCGCTTTTTTCCTTTTAACCATTTCTTCCACTATTATTTTACACCTAACAAACTCTTTTCTTGCTTCATCTATGTCATCACTCGTTGCTTTTCCTCTGAATAATCTCAGGAACAAAAATATGTTTTAATAATAATATTCGTCCTTTAATACTATAATCTTTTAGCATGAAATGAGGAATTTGTCATAATTTATTTCCTATACTCAAATGGCAACGCCAAAATGAGAAATCCAAAATTTAATTACTTTGTAAATAAAAACGATTATGTGCGATTGTATTGGTCATTTTCAACAAAATATCGTGAAAAACAGTTAACTTACAAGTGGAATGATATGTCAAACTTTTTCAAATTATTTTGTTTACGAGAATTGCAAGATTTAACTACGCATTTGCCCATTTCACGTTCGTATTATTTTCGTGTGCGGCAAATTTGACACAATAACATTGCAACAGTATTAGGTCGACAGACCCATAATAAACGGCAACACATCTCGGCGCTGTTTGCTAATCTAGTTGTAAGTAATAGATCAATGTCCATAAATGAGGCAACTCATTATGACAGTGTATGTCAAACAAAAGCAACAAGACGCTTGCATGAAGAATTGTGTTGTCAGCTTCTCAACAGTTACCCGATTCAATGAGAAAATATTTTATCCTATGGTCTGGTGGATAAGTTATTGGTCTCAAAATCAGTTTAAATACTCTTAAAAAAAATACAAATTATTAAAAGCATCAATATATTTGTGTATAGGTTAGGCGTACCGCGTAAGTTCCTTTATGAAGAAAATGGTGGGTATATTATCCAATGATTAGGTCTCATTTTATTATGATGGTGTTAATTATAAGCTGTATGCCACTAAGTGAAACAGCCAGGCTTTATGATATTATACAAGTGTGTCCTAGAATACATTACAATACCTAATAGCAGATATTTCTAACGAAATCAATATGAAATTAATTATAGGTATGCAGTTCTATATGAATATGCAATTGCTTTAATTTTGGTACGTATTAATCATTGTGTATGTAAGCATTGTGATTCGACAGGAGGATTTGGCTCACCTTATTTTCCTTAGACTTCTACGGCACCTACGGTATGTTCTTACAAATTTAAAAAATGAATAATAAAAAGACAAATAAGAACAATTTTGATAGTCTAACGTCAAGTTACAGATCTATTTACACAGGCTATATAGAAAGTAAATAAGCGTGGAATAATCTCAGGCAGCTAGCAAGTTACCATTACCATCAAGGAACTGAAAGCATGTAATAAAATTATTGAATGCGGTTCATAATTAAATCCAACAGAAACGTGGGCTCTAAGTGCCTGCGATTGAATTACACCTCATTTAACTCCAGTTAGACATATAATATAATTTTTATAGGTCGACGCACCCTTGTTTATTGTCCCCGGCAAAATAATAATACCGCTACTGTTCAGATTAATGGGTGTAACTCAATTAAGTACACTGATACTTCGTACTGGGGAAATAAAATTAATTTTGTAAAAACGTTGATGAAACACGAACGCGTAATGCTTCGCTCCCTGTATGCTAAGGATAAAAATTCTACTCTGCCTAAAGTAGTTCCTTGATAACTAAATAAAATTTAAACTGTTCAACCTGACAAACTATGTTAAAAATGGTGTAGTAGTAGCCATATACAACTGAGAGCCTAGTCTGATATATCTGAATTTGGTCTCTGGCAACACTGGTAGTAAGAAGAATTTGGTCTCTGGCAACACTGGTAGTAAGACGTAAAACTGTGCTTCTCCCAATATTTATTTAATTTTATTTGATTTAATTAACTTTATTAGGTATTATTTGTGTTTTAAGTTACTCGATCTAAAGAGGTTAGGTAGTTGCTTAGAGTTTACAATTTGGCGTAAAACGTGTGTCATATCTTCACTCGTATCTTAAGATACTATTATTAAGCTATTGCATAGCTTTTATCGCGGGCTTGAGCGCGGCGACCGAATCCAGAAATTCCGTAAAGCTCTTATTAGTGTGTGATATTAATAATTAACTATATAATTTCATAATTAGAAGTGAATGTGGGTGAATAACATAGGTATAGTAAAAGTTTTGCAAAGTCATCTGTCAAACAAACGAACTAATTAATTTAAAATACTTTGCATTACTTTTCTAATATTCGAGCAGTTGAGGTAAGTTTACGTAATATCGAACATTTAAACTATTAACATAAGTAGTAAACATCAAGTGAACATATCTCGATTAGCCGGCTCATCTTGGTTGGTGCCTAACCCAAACCTAAGTGTCATACTTACAATAGTAACAAGTAATTATTATTTTTGTCTTTTGTTAATAAGTTTCTTGCGATCTTTTTAATCTATTAACAAGATGATGACCAGGAGGGCGTGTCAAGAGGAGGAAAAATTTCAATTAACGCTTATAGAACTTAAGAAATACAAGGCTTTGTGTGAGACACTACAAAGCGAGCATGATGATAATGAGAGGCAGATGTAACAGGTTTTAGAGAAAAAATCTCTACTAAGATCTGAGATGGCAGAAATTCATTCTCATTTGATTACATCTTTAGATGAACGCGATAGGTTACAATCAATAGTAAACAATTTTGACAGTTGTAGTAATGAGTTTGAGACCGCTCTCAAGCGCATCACCCAGTTAGAGGGCCTCCTAAGTGAGGCTAATAATCATATTAATAGATTGGTGTGTGCAGACCGGTCCATCAAAGCAGCCACTTCACAATCACTGTTTGATGAGCTGGTTGGTAGCGCTCCATCTATGGTTTCTGCCAACTCAAACAATGAAGGTAACAAAGTTATTACAATTGACTTAACTAATGACAATTAATTTATTCAATCAAGTAAAACCATAAACTCATCCAATAAACTGAAAAAGTATGTAAAGTTGAATAAACAAATTAAGAAAAAGGAAAAATTATTAAGAAAATTTAGAAATTCAAAATCAAATGTCAGTTATTGCCGCAAGTATATAGCTCTAAAGGAAGATATGTCTATTTGTATTACTCAACTGGATAATAGTCTTTTAAAAGATGATACTGATATGATATTCATTGCCTGCAGACAGAGATTGATCGCTTACAGGATTCTTTACTTAATATGACAAAGAAATATCTATTATCACAAAGTCAAATTAATGATATCCATCACTCACACATCACATATCATGGCGATGGATGACTTAATGGATTTGTGTAAATACAATGAGCAAAGACTCCTATCGCTTACTACTAATAATCAGATCAGTGAACCTAGCTTGAAACCACAAAGTTGTTCTCAGCCTACCATTTTGAATGATAGTTCTGCAATGTTATCTCAGTCAGCGGTGATGAGTAACAGCTTCATTAATGATAGCACCTCCCTCTCACATCACAATACAAAGACAAACACCAACAATTTAGTAATGTTTAGTGACGAGATAGGTAGGAACATGAGCCAATTGTTGAGACAAAGGACAGGTCAAACCGTTACCAACTTTTGTATGCCTGGAGCAAGTTTTTCACATATTTTACAAAACATCTTGAGGAGAACATACTGTCCTAATTCAACAATAATCATATTTATTGGGAGAAGGGGTAATGCAAATCTTAATACTATTAAAAGGTATTTCGACCAATTATTACACCTAAAAGTTAGAAAAATTATTTTACTTGCATTTCCCTACAGTAAGTTGTTGCCACAGGCCGAAAATGACTATAGATATAAATTAAATTGTAAATTACATACATTGACATTACACAATGATTTTATTGACTTTATTGACTCTAATGCTTTCATTAGAAGTTTTTATTTGACATGTGATAGTTGCTATCTATCTCAATATATTCAAAGACAAAAAGCATCATCGCTAGCATATTATATTCTAATAACACTGCTTTTATTGAGCAGTCTAACTTGACATTGAATATAAGCTTGGAATCTGTTCCAAATCCTTTAAATTAAGTTATGAGACAATAGAGTCAATATCTGGCAATAACATAGACAAGACATTGATAAATTTAAATATAAGTAATAAAAACACACTTTCATCAACCACACTAAAAATTGTATTAACCTGGTGCCTCAAAATATACAAGGGTTGATGGGCAAGGAGTAGGAGTTGGAATTGTTCATGAACTGTAACAATATTGATATTTTATGTATTACAGAACATTGGCTAAAAAGCCACCAGTTCATTTTCAATTTCAACAACCACCAGATTGCAAGCTCATTCAGCAGAGAAAAATTTATTCGAGGAGGCTCGTTAATTATAATAAATAAACTTTTAAAATTTAAAGAAAGGTCTGATATTGTGAGCCTCTCTGTTGAGCGAGTTATAGAGATATCTTGTGTTGAATTTGATCAGTTCATTGTTATGAGTGTATACAAGCCTCCATGTGCACATTTTGAAAGTTTTCTAGTAATTATGGAGGATGCCCTAAGCAAAGTTAATAATTGCCATAAAACGGTTGCTATTTGTGGTGACTTCAACATTAACATTTTAGAGAAATGTTCTTTATCAATTGATTTCTTAAATCTATTTAAATCTTACAATTTAAGTCATACTTTTTTAGAACATTTATGTATTGATAATATATTTACTAACACTTAGCCTTTACAAAAATCCTTAGTTAATATGTTACAGTCTGATCACTGTGGGCAGTTAGTCTGTTGTCCAATAAAAAGCCCTAAGATTCAGAGTAAAATTATTAATTTTATACCTATAAATGAAAACCGATTAGAACTTTTTAAAAATAATCTATCGAATAAAATGCGTTGGTTGCCTATACATGACCATCCGGATCAGTTATATAATTCATTATTTAAATTGATTAATGATGAATTTTCTACTGTATTTAAACCTAAAAAATTAAATGTAACTGACTGTCTGATGTTTAGTGATTGGGCAACTGAAGGCATTCATAAAAGATGGATTAGGTTATATGAACTTTATAATGAAAAAACTTTTAATAATAGTCCAGCCTTTATTAATTATGTAAAAAATACTCAAAAACATTTAGACAAGCTTGTTATGCTGCAAAATCAATTTATTCGAAAAATAAAATAAAAAAGGCTGAAAATACCATAAAAGCAACTTGGAATGTGATCAGTAGCGAAACTGGTAGAGCCAAAACACGCAGTCGCGACTACCTACTAAATATCAATAATGTGAGTATTGCAGAGGACTTGGAAGTAGCGACGGAATTTGAAAAGTTTTTTGCTAATATACCCATTGTAACTACAGCGTCACTCAAATCGTCTTCCATGTCTGCTGAAATGCTGCTTAAAGACTGCTTGCCGGAATGTGTTACGGCCTTTGAATTTGTTGCTGTTACTACAGATGATGTTCTTAAACAATTTAAAACTATTAATATGAAAAAGACAAAGGATCTGTGGGGATTGTCAGTAAAGACTATTTCGTCTATTATTACATTAATTGCTCCACATCTTGCAACAGTGTTCAATGGTTGTGTCACTTCTGGAACATTTCCTGATTTAATGAAGTATAGCAAAATAACACCTTTATTTAAATCTGGTGACACATCAGACCCCTCAAATTTTCGACCTATTTCTGTATTGCCAACACTTAGCAAAATTTTTGAGAAACTAATTCTTAGTCAGCTACTTAGTCATTTCAATAGACATAATCTTCTTCACAAGAAACAGTTCGGATTTACGAGGGGTTGTTCAACTACTGACGCAGCAGTTGAGTTACTGAAAAGTATTTTTGCAGCTTGGGAGAAGTCGCAAGATGCGTTAGGTATATTTTGCGACTTGTCTAAAGCCTTTGATTGTGTTCATCATGATACTCTTATCAGGAAACTATATCATTACGGCATTAAAAATAAAGCTCTCGATCTCCTGACTTCTTATTTGGGCAACAGAATCCAGAAGGTCGAGGTTAATGGTAAGACATCTCCAGGTTCTGCTTTGAAAATGGGTGTCCCGCAGGGTTCAATTCTCGGACCATTTCTATTCTTGATATATATTAACGATTTACCTCATTACGTTAAGAATAATCATGAGATTGTATTGTTCGCTGATGATACCTCTTTGATTTTTAATATTAAACGACGACAGAGTAACTTTGACGAAGTAAACAATGCACTCTCTAAAGTTGTCAATTGGTTTAATGTTAATAATCTATTACTTAATAATAAGAAAACTAAACTTTTAAAATTTTCAATGCCCAATGTTAAACATATGCCAACCAATGTACAACTTAATGAATCTAGGATTGAGCCCGTCGAGACAACCATGTTTTTAGGTATTATGCTGGACACCAAACTGCAATGGGGTCCACATATAGAAAGGCTTTCGGGCAAACTCAGTTCTGCAGCTTATGCAGTTAAGACAATTAGTCGCCTCACAGATTTAGAAACAGCTAGAATGGTTTATTTCAGTTACTTTCATATCTTAATGTCGTATGGGATTCTTCTCTGGGAGAATGCTGCAGACCTAAATACAATATTTGTTCTGCAGAAAAGAGCTGTAAGGGGAATTTATAACCTCAGTCCAAGAGTTTCTCTAAGAGAAAAGTTCAAAGAAATAAACATTCTAACTGTTGTATCACAATATATTTATGAAAATCTGCTATATGTACATAAAAATATTGACAAATTTTGTAAAAAATGTGATATACATTCTGTAAATACAAGACACAGGAATAATCTCGTAGTTCATAGCACTCGTCTCCACAAAATAAGTAGTTGTTTTATGGGGCAATGTATACGCTTTTATAACAAGCTCCCTTATAATATAAGAGACCTATCTATAAATCAGTTCAAAATTATTGTAAATGCGAAATTTTTTTCAAAAGCCTATTATAAAATATCTGACTATAAAGCCGACCAAAACGCTTGGGACTGAGCTGTTCTAATTCAACACACAAAAATAGTTGTATTAAATATTTCTTTTTAATGACGTTTCGTAAGTACTTTCAAAGTTTACACGAAAATATAACAAAAAAAAAAGATATGAGTAGTAACGAACCGCATTCGAGTCGTAGAAACATTTTTCATACATACTCTTAAACCCTAAAATGGCGCAAAATGTTGCCTAGTTAGTAACTCGGCTCTGGGGCTCTAATGTCATTTATAGTACGATTTCGAGGATACAAGTACTAGCTACATCTAACAAACACCAACGGGAACTTGAACTATAACACTATTACAAGTTTCACACGTGATATCAGACTATAGATGTCCAAAGCACTAGGATTAGATCTTGACATCTTAGATTACACAAGGACCTTGAGCCGCCCTTAACCTTTGTGGTCTAACAGCTATCGGTTCTTCGAGCTATGTGCCCTCCCTACTGCCACTTCATCTTAACTATTCAGAGAGCTAGGTCGGTAGCTAAAACATGTTTTTGTCGCGATCACCTGACCTCACGGCGCCGGCGACGGCGGCGGCGAGGGCGTGGTCTAAAGTTACCGTCTCTAGTTGGCAAAACACCATACCTCGTTCCATGCAAAAAACGTATAAGTGCGCATAAATAAAACACGGCTACGTCTTTACGAGAATGTAGGGACGACGCCACATGAAAGAAGTAACTACCTATATCAATAATTTACAGCGGGAGTGCTGAACAACGTAATCGGCGCTATCCCATTTTCATAATTAACAAGGCATATTGGTTGTCACCCATAGCCCGCAAAACACCAATAGGTAATAGCGGTGAGGAAGATTAATTAATAATAAATTCTCTCAGTACATTATTCACGATGGGAGATAGTATCACATTGAAGGCTACCGCAAGTGCAATTAAAACTTTCACGACCCTTCACTATGTTTTTATTGCGAACAAGAGATGATATACTTACCATGTTTTAATTCGCTGTTAAACATCGAATATGTACTGTATGATTTGAGTCGCTGAACTCGTTAAATATTAATATTATGTAAATGTGTATGAGTTCGTTAATGTGTGTGTAAGTGATATTTGCCTGAAATCCTCAAGCTCAAACTTGTTTATTTCCACAATAATATAATGAATACACAATAAAAACATACATAGGTACATAAATCCACTGATAAAGACATTACCATACTATGCGCCACATAGTCACGTAAAAAAATTTAATATGAGTGTAATCTTATAGGTCTACTCCAAAACATCAATGAAGATTCAGGTAAGTAATTGTAATTTTCACCGCTGTGAAACACAGTAATATATGTTAGACTCTTTGCCTTGCCATGATCAGGTAGATGTAATACAAACTTCCACTGTGCATTCTGCAACAATTTCCTACCTGCCTACAAGCAACTCTAAACAGGTACATATATCCACTGATAAAGACATTACCATACTATGCGCCGCGTATTCATGTGAAACGATTATAATATACTAAACATGAATGCGTAAAAAATAAAAATTGCATAGAAAAATGCTTGATCAAGATGTAAAGTTTCCTTAAGAAGAAGCAGATAGTTAGCTTATGTCCATCCTTTGCAATCGTCAAGTTATAACATTTTTATGCTTCTATGTGCAATGCTTGTTGCGATGGGCACTGTTCTTGCTTCCGATGTATTTTAAGATCTAAGAACACCGCTTTGAATACATATGAGATCACTGATATAGATTCAAACTGCTCAACTTATTCCAAAAAATGATTGAGCGGGTTGAATCGAACTTTGGCTTCGACATAAAATGGTCTATTTATCTATCAACTATATACTTACAATCAAGTTACCTACTAAATTAATGTATGTGTTCATTTGCATTGCACTAATTAAATTAATTTTACAAGTGCATTCTCAGAACCACATCGGACCTGTTACAAATAAATTAAGTGAAATGCAACAGCCTTGTACTCGAGTACGACAATCGGGCGACTCTTGCTTTGTTGGCTCGGCTACTTGTACTCAGTATTGGAGCAAGCCACTTCCCCTTTGGCTGCACTGACGATTCAATACTTGAACGAGTACATACGTGTAAAAGACATAGTCTATCTAGTTCACATCTTCCAAAAAGCCGCTGAATAAAACTCAATGTTTATTCCGATTGAAATAATTTGAATTATTTTCATATTTACATGTCACATGATTTGTTTAATATTGACGAACGAAAAATATATTTATGTAATTTCGTTCCTCACTCCGGTCATTGTTTTGTGGGGTTTAACCATAACTTAAATGTATTTCTGGTCAACATATTCTTTGAATACATAATTTTAAAGTGTAGCCTGATAGTTAAAAAGAAGTTGTATATTGGTAATTAAACGTTCTGTGGCTAAAGTAAAGTTTTAAGCGTCTACAAAGAACTCGTTATTTGATCACGCTGTTATTGCAATTTGGCACAACTTATATTTATTAATATCACAAAAGTGACCTCTACCAAAATGTTTAAATTTGTTAACGAATAGGTACCATTTTTGAAGTGCCTGGTTTGTCTTTAGCTTTTCATAAGAGAAAAAAAAAAGGTTTTATTTTAATCTAAAACTCTTTACAAATAAAATTATCATCACATCCCAGTACATAAAGCGCGAGAAAGGAATGCCCGCAAAAGCATTTCCAGTCTATAATTACTCTGAATCCCGACGTTCGACGAAGAAATAATCCTCGAAGAGATACGTTACGTTTGACATTTATTTTACGCCTTCATTATTAAATACAATAAGGTCCTGAACGTTTCATTCCAGCTATTTCTAGAAAGCTTTATTAGTCGGAATGAAGATTTATAAGAATGAAGCGTTATTTGTAAAATTGAAGCGCAGCGCAGTGATCAAAGTTAATATTGATTTCGCTTAAACTGTTGGAGGCGGTTTACCTTATGGAATGATGATCAAATTCGAAGGAGTTTTGTGTGCTTGTTATAAGGTTACCAAGTTTCTTGGGAATTTGCTGTGGCAGAAAATTATTGAGTCTGGTTAGCAGAAGTACTAACGTCTCTTTCTCGTAAGTCACAGAGGCTTTTTTTTATATAGAATTGGGTGATTTCTTTCAAATGTAATATCGCCATTTTTACAAGTGTCTATAGGCTACGGCAATCGTTGTGTAGTTACGGAAACGATAGATTCTAATCTATAAGTTATAAAAAAGTGATTTTCTAACGATTGAAACTGCCAAATCTAACGTTAACGCACAACGACAAGGTCAACATTTAAATCATTGGTCTTATAAGTAAGTGCACACAATATTAGGAAATGTTTTCTCAGTGTTGATAACCCACTTTGATTTGAAAAAATACTTTATAGGAATTTAAACTTTCGTAAGTATTAATATTATTTGTACATTTTCCTATAGGATATTTACCTTTGTTTTGATTAACCGATTTTTAAGCACATCGTGGCAAGCGCCATGTTTTTGGATGTATGTACATATCCCATCGCAAATGTAAAAGATCACTTAAATAAAAAGACTGACATCACTAAACCACTCTGTAAATACATCCATCAAGGATACTGATGTTTGGAAATTTTACTTACACCAAAATAAGGATAAAGTCGTAAGTCTTTCAAATAATAAACAACGAAAGTTACTGGTAGCGCCATCTACCTTCCTATCTACAACTAATCGCATCAACATGAATCGTTCCACGCTTGTCTAGTGCGAGCGATATCATATTTCCGTCCCTCTCTTTCCCTCTCCCTGGAAGAGGCACTGCCTACGCCTGATTCGTCGCCGCGAACGTGAACGCGAGGGACAGTCTCGAACATTCCGCTCGCTAAGAACGCCGTCTCGATACCGCTCCGCGCCGCACCGCTGTATCGCCGTCTCGTTCGTACCGCGCCGCTCCCGTATGTGTTTGTCACCGCTTCCACCAAGGAAAACCCGCTCGTGAGTGAAGTGAAAACAAGCAGCTGTATCACGAAACCACCAAGGCTGTATAAGGTAAGTGCCTTCCATCCTTAAAATAGCCTATACCCACTCAATCACCTCCTCCCGTATCCATCTCCTCTTCCCTTACTCCTTTCTAGGCGACCCAGAACTCGCCCTAATACAGTCCATTTCCTTCTCCAAGTCGCCGAAAACCTAATCGGTTTCGGCACCACGCCATACCATTTTTTTTTATCCATACGAGTCGGATTCATTTACGTTTTATACGTTATACCGCTATACCTAGGCAGTTATAGCACCTAGCTATACTCCTAATATATTCATATAACCGTCACATGGTTATTTCCGCCCGCATTAGTAGGTAAACTTTTATGTAGCTACCTACTTATTAAATTATTATTTCTGCAACTATCATAGTTGTCTTATAAATCTCATATTTCAATCAACTTTTATTTCCTCAGCTCTAAAGTGTTGCCTAATTAGCCTACTTAGGTAAAATAATAGATACATTAGATATTCTTATTTTGTTTCGTTCTCATTAGCTTATACTTACGTAAGCATGTCACAACAAAAGAAGTCACGCGTGTCGGAAGACAAAGAGATGACAATCTTAGAAGCGAAACGCAATATTTTATTTGAGCGCATCCAAAACATATATGAATGCTCAAAAACCGCATCTATGTCTGACGGTAATAGCGAAGCATTTCTCAGTTATTGTATAACAGTGGATAGTATTCGAACAGATTTTCATAAGTTGTTAGACGATTATAACGCTAGATTACTTTCTATCAATCCTGAGGAAAAACCGAACTATCAGGCGTATACCTCATTCGAAGATCTTTATTGTATTATTAAGCGTATACAATCGCAATTGGAGGGTAAATGTTCAGCAGAGCCCGTTGCCCGCAAACCGAGATTACCGCCAATCGAGATTATGTCGTTTGACGGAGATATACGAAATTGGCTGTTATTCTATGCAAGTTTTAAGTCTACAGTGCACGATAATGGTTCTCTGACAGATGCTGACAGGTTGTACTATTTAATAGGTAAACTGTCACCGAAGGCCCAGTCCGTATTTGCAGGTGTCACACCCAGTGCTGAGAATTATCAGGTCATATTTCAGTCACTACTTGACAGATATCAAGACACGCGCGTCCTAGCGTCTACGTACTTTGACCAAGCTTTAAATCTCAAACTGTCCGGCAACGCGTCTGTCTCGAATTTCCAGCTGTTTATTGATAACTTCGTAACCGCGGTTAATTCTCTTAGGAATTTAAAATTAGAAGATCTTTCCGACTTTATGTTGCTTCAACTCGCTTTAAAAAAGTTTGACACTGATACAATTCGCGCATTCGAGATGACGGAACGCAATAATAAAATACCTACACTAGATAGTTTTATTTCGTTCATCAAAGATCAGTGTCGAATATTTCATAATACGCAGTCTGGTTCACCTGGCCCGTCTAACACTAACAACAACAAACAAAGGTTGAATAAATCGCGAAATAGTAATAATAACTCAGTCCCTAATCCACAATCTTACGTAACATGTTCGGAATCTAATAGTAATAATTCACAGAAGTGTCTGTGCAGTAATATAGTGCACGACCATTACTATAAGTGTCCTACCTTTAATGATTTAAATCCAATTGCTCGTTTTAAAAGCGTAAAAGATAACAAAGCTTGCATTAATTGCTTAAGCATAAAACATAAAACGAGTAATTGTTCCAGTAGAACGAGATGTCGCACGTGTAAACAAAAACATCACACACTGTTACATTTTGATAAAAATAACCGGTTGTCAAGTCAAGCCGCTAGCCTTGACACACTTACGAGTACGCCGCAGGTGCAGCAGACTACGGTAGCTGCGCCTTCCGCGTCTGAGGGCGAAGTATCGTTGTGTACGACATCCATTGCGCGGGCGGCACGCACGCGCGGACGGCCTTCGCGCGCTTGTAGTGATCAGAGCAGTGCTAGGCCGCCATGTATGGCGTCTAAGACTGTTCTGTTAGCGACAGCGCAAGTTATCATATATGATGTCAATGGGTCGCCGCACATGGTACGTTGTCTGCTAGATAGCGCATCTCAGACCAATTTAATAACGTTAGAATTGTTCAAACGCCTCGGATTATGGAATAACTTTAAAAATACGAACTCAATAATCCGAGGGATAGGCGGATCAGAAAAACATTGCAAAGGTTCCGTAGATATTAAAATACATTCGCGTTTTAATAGGGACATTAATTTTAACATTTCTTCGCTTATCGTGGAACGTATTACAGACACGTTGCCAAACGCTAATGTGGACGTGTCGCTCCTCACACATCTTGAGTCACTACCACTAGCGGATTCGGAGTTTGCGAATCCGGCAGACATTGATGTTTTGATCGGAGCTTCAATATTTCCGCACTTGCTACTAACTAAAATAGTACGTAGTGAGCGATATGATTTACCGCCCGCTATTGAGACGGTACTTGGGTATGTGATTATGGGTACCGTACCTACGTTACATACTTCTCATTGTATTACGTCTTGTTGTTGTTCTGCTCTTCAAGAGATCAAGGTGGGTGCTAAAACTGTGTGTAAGATAAAGCACTAATTAGCTATGCTATGCTATGCTATGCTACGCCATGCTATGCTATGCTACGCTATGCTATGCTAAGCTACGCTACGCTACACTATACTATACTACACATCCGCTTTGAATATAGATGACATTGCCTAATGTCATACCCGCTCCGCTAGCAATTTCGCTTTGTGAAGAGCTTATTCAGCTTTTCAAGCGAGGCCAGTTTGATCTTGTCAAATGGACAAGCAACTCTTAGGAGGTTCTCGCACGCATACCAGATTCTCATAAAGCTTCTCCAGACATTGAGTTTGAGAAGTATGTACCGCATAAGGTTCTCGGTTTACGCTGGGACAAATCCTGTGATAGTTTTCGGTTTGACGTCTCACCACCAGATGATAAGTGCACAAAACGCACTATGCTGTCCACAGTGGCTCGACTATGGGACATAATGGGTTTTGTGGCTCCCACAATTTTGTACGCCAAGCTCTTCATCAAAGAGCTTTGGCTATCAAAGTGTGAGTGGGATGAAACACCCCCTGACCATATTGTCGCCGCTTGGGGCCAGTTTTTTATTGAGCTTACCGCGCTCAATCAAGTTACTATTCCGCGTCACCTTGGGTTGGTAGATGGATGTACCATCAACTTGATAGGTTTCGCTGACGCCAGCGAGCGTGCTTACGGCGGAGTCGTATATCTGCAAGTCCGCATTGGTTCTAACTACTCGGTGCAGTTAGTTTGTGCCAAGTCTAAGGTCTCGCCTGTTAAAACCATTTCGGTTGCGAGACTGGAGTTGTGCGCGGCCCTTCTGCTGTCTCAGTTGCTCCGCAAGGTTCAAGACACAGTTTTGCCCCACTACCCCATTAATAAAATATACGCATTTTCCGACTCCAAGGTAGTGCTCGCTTGGATTTATTCTTCTCCTCACCGCTGGCAGACTTTGTCTCCAACCGCGTTAGTAAGTTGATTGAACTTGTTCCCGCTACTTGTTTCAATCACGTCGCGGGTTATCGTACTCGTCTTCAGGAGGAACTCTCCATAGATCATATTGACTGGAAGTTTATTCCACCAGCATCACCACATTTCGGTGGATGTTGGGCAAGCATGGTCAAAGTAATTAAAACGCATCTCTTCAAAGTTATAGGTCAACAGATCCTCTCTTACGAAGAGCCTTTAACTGTCCTTGCACAAGTCGAGGCACTGATCAACTCGCGTCCGCTTCCAACTCAGTGAGATCTAGCCTGAAGTTGGACCTACCTCTTAGTTTAAGTATTTAGTTAGTGGTTTTCGCTATTATTGCGTTTGTAGTTTTCGCTAAAGTTAATTTAGATTAATTTATTGTCATATCGCTGTCTTAGCCTATTGATGGGTTATGCGGTAGTACACCCAACATAGCTAAGTTCAATTCTATTTTTTTTAAAGGCAACCCTTTAGGGCCGGGGGGATATGGTAGCGCCATCTACCTTCCTATCTACAACTAATCGCATCAACATGAATCGTTCCACGCTTGTCTAGTGCGAGCGATATCATATTTCCGTCCCTCTCTTTCCCTCTCCCTGGAAGAGGCACTGCCTACGCCTGATTCGTCGCCGCGAACGTGAACGCGAGGGACAGTCTCGAACATTCCGCTCGCTAAGAACGCCGTCTCGATACCGCTCCGCGCCGCACCGCTGTATCGCCGTCTCGTTCGTACCGCGCCGCTCCCGTATGTGTTTGTCACCGCTTCCACCAAGGAAAACCCGCTCGTGAGTGAAGTGAAAACAAGCAACTGTATCACGAAACCACCAAGGCTGTATAAGGTAAGTGCCTTCCATCCTTAAAATAGCCTATACCCACTCAATCACCTCCTCCCGTATCCATCTCCTCTTCCCTTACTCCTTTCTAGGCGACCCAGAACTCGCCCTAATACAGTCCATTTCCTTTTCCAAGTCGCCTAGAACCCTACCCCACGGTTTCGGTGCAAAGCCGAACCAGTTACTAAAGTGACTATCTACATACTACACGTTGCGTTAAGTATCACTTCGCGAAAGTTATAAAAGTCTTATAAAGAGACAATTCATTCCAACAATAGCAAGCGCGAATTTCTTCAAAGATTTTTAAAGAGTAATTAACATTTCAGATTAATAGCTTCCCCGGTATGTTTTATGCTTGCGTTATTTAGAATCGTGCCGCTTGTTTTCCGTGATAAATCGTATGAAAGTACTCATCAAAGTCTCTGTTCAGTCTTAAGGCGCCGAGTACAGCTACTGATTTGAGCTGTTGCTGTCACTGTCAGATTGTATACATAAGAAAGAGAAGCGCGACGACAACGGGACGTTCAGAACTTAAAAAAACTTGAAATAAATTAATTACAGAAAATGTATTGATTGTATTAAAAAAATAAAACAGTATTTCGTTAGTATATTGCTTGTTGAATAATTTGTCAAAAAATCAGAATGATTGTATGTATTTTAATATGGTTTTTACTCGTTAACATATTTTTTTAGAGGTATCTTTGTTATTTTTTCTATCGATTAAAGTTAGTTGTATCATGTTTTCAAAGCAGTACTTAACTAGGTTATATTCTGAAGAATATCATATATTTTTCTGATTGTGTTAACTGCATTGAATCATATACTTTAAAGCATTATAAAACTCGCGTTTAGCTCTTGTCGTCCCCTTAAATAATTGAGAACACAACTTTCTTCTACTGTCCTACTAATATTACGGATATGAAATGTTTGAATATTCGGATGTTTGTTAGACAACCACGCATCAATGGGTAAACTTATTTCGATCAAAATGATATTGTTACACATATAGTATTTTTTCCCAGAATATGTATAAGATACCTATATTATTCTGCGGACATAGGTGTGGCGTATACATTAAGTAACATTAAAATACTGTAATGGAATCATATGGACCCCAGGCTGATTAAAATTTTAGTTTTCTAACAAACTAGGTTTAAAATATCAAATTCAGCTTGCCAAGCAATTTGTTGCCAGGGTTCTCGCGCCCCTCGCCCGCGCAGGAACTATGGAATTCGTCCAATTCAATTATATTCCTCTACTGACAGCATTTACCAAACGTTAACGCTTATAATTGAATGAAAGGTGGACATCAAAATACCAAAGACAGCGATACAACGATACGATGTATTGGTTTGTCGTCACAAATCACTCTCCATATATTCATGCTTCACATATTGGTACTTGAGTACAAGGCAGCGTATCTCAGAGACGGCAGCTCCAGGGAGACGGAGAACATGATCCAGGTATATAAGTCATATAGTATTATCGGCGCCGAGTATTCCAGCGATATCCAGTGTGTAGTATTGAGCGTACAGTAATAGTCTCAGAACTGATGTCACAAAATGCCTCCTTGCCGCAAGTCACAACATTGAAGCCCATACAAACATAGTCAATTAAAACGTATTAAGCCATAGCGCATAGTTTGCAGGGAAGCTCTCGTTACAATCGCCGCCAGGTTAGCCGCCAGGACTTACGGATATCGCATGACCGACAGGTGGCTCTTCTTTCGCTCTTTAAAACTTTGTCAGCTGCTCTGTACTGGCCTGTACGCAGGTTTAAACAGCGATTGTGAAAGTCCTGCATTCTACCACCTGATCTCGAATAAGGAGACTCCCATCAATACATCGCTCGTTCTCACATCCATCATCAAGAAATATAGTCAATTAAAACGTATTAAGCCATCGCGCATAGTTTGCAGGGAAGCTCTCATTACAATTGCCGCCAGGTTAGCCACCAGGACTTACGGCTTACCGCGTGACCGACAAGTGGCTCTTCTTTCGCTCTTTAAAACCTTGTCAGCTGCTTTGTACTGGCCTGTACGCAGGTTTAGACAGCGATTGTGAAAGTCCTGAATTCTACCACCTGATCGCGAATACGGAGACTCCCATCATACATCGCTCGTCTTCACATCCATCATCAACAAGGTACGAACCACTACTAATGTTACACGCGGTTATTTATAATATAACTATGTACGATATCTCATAGAGAACTTTATATTTTAGTCAGCCTGGTATATATATATGGTGTGATATAGACATAGATACACAACAGAGTTATTAATTTTATATAGTTCATGCAATAAATTACAGTAAAGTGAATAACAGATACTCACCGGACTTTTAGCTGCGTCGCTGCCAAACTTACCCCTTGCCCTGTGCTGATCACCTTCTCTTAAAGCCGCTCGCCTTGTTCTTCGATATCACTAAGCACTAATTGTCGACCAACACCGAACACCTCCACCACCAGGTCCGATCTCTCTCGCGCCTGCAAACTCTGCCTCTACCACCACGCTAGAGCGTTCCCGTGATCTCCCCTTTTTCGCGCCATAAGACCGACTGTCCGTCCCTACCTCCTGAACTACCACGCCACGCTGTCCTGGGACCCAACTCGCTCCCCCTCCTAAGATCGACTGTCCAGTCAAACACCACGAACACCACGCCTCTCAAATCCTTACTACCTGACAGGGTCCGTTTCTTATCGTGGATCCCTTTTTTACGATCCTCAATTATACCGCATGTGAGCACTACAGTGCCAATATTTTCTCATATTTCATGGCTATTTCTTTACTCTTATGCCTGTCACATAATTCTTATAAATTTGTCAAACTCTTGGAATTTATGAGTTTACTAATTGCATAACGTTGGCGCCATCGTAGCAATAAGACAAACACATGTGGAAACAAGTATGCGACCTAAGGACTACATTTTATTATTTAATTTGGTGTAGCCAGTAACACCATTACAATACCTACTGTAAATTTACCATGCCATGTAATGTATAACTGTTATATGTCCCAATAAATAAATTAATGTACAGGATACCTTTAACAGTAAATGGGCCATTATTTTTTTCCAGGGCCCAAATTGACTGACTATGTCGTAAAAATAATTTTAAAACAAATGAGTTCTTTTTTTATTTTTTAGGTTAATTTTGTCTTATCAATATTTAAAATAAACAGTACAGGCATTAGCAACGATGTTTCTTTACTATTTATTGTTTTGTTTGATATTAATACTAGGAAAGGAGTAGAAAAACAACAACTGTGTTACTTACTCAGAATAATCAGTTTTATTGTAGGAACTTTTACCTCAATTTAAAAAACCTGTCAGACATAAACATAGACAAGAATTACAATAATCTTATAATGTAAAATCACAATCATCTCAGTCTAATATCTTATTTTCTAATCAAATTTACCACTGCGTTACGTTATTTTAAATTAAGCTACTGTAATTTCTCAAAAAATGCCTTAATAATAGCACATTAAGTTCAATCTTTATAGTATAGGTTGAAATATGGTAGATAAACAAAAAAATATTAAATTTGTGCTGATTCAAAATTATATTTAAGCTTTACAGCTTTTAACATATTCAGAAAAAGGGGGACAGGAAAGTAACGCAGTAGTTGTATAAGTAACGCAGTGGTAATCATATCACGGCCCTTGGTGCTTTTTTTCGCTTTTACCTATAGAAACGCTGTAAAAAAATAATACAGTATTTGAAATAAAATAAAACTTCTTAAAAACAAAAACAAAACAAAATCCTCTCAAATTAACATTTTTAATAAATCTTTGTCAGCCTTATTTCTCAAATAAATTTAATGGAACATCAAATTCGTACTATACACGTTTACTCTTCTTAATTATATTAGGGTTAGGAACGATCTCGACAATGTTATCAAATGGTTCGTACGAAACATCCCTGTCAACAGGCTTGAACATTTTCGCCGAATCGTCAACTACTTTTAAAAACATAACTTTAATCTCTCCTTCGTCGTCGACATTGCTTTGGGCAACACCCTGATAAAAGTACAATTTGTCTTTGTCTGACGAAACTTTAACAATAATGTAAACACCGGAAAATATTTTAGACGGATGCACATTTTCTTTTTCAATCAAGTTTCTTTCATATGTATTAGATACTGAAGCTTCTTGTTGTATTTTAAGCTGTGAAAGAAGTCCATCATCTGAACTCGAAATTGGAGAATAATCCGATTCGTAATAAGATTTCTTAGGAGACTTTCTTTCACACTTTAAAAGACTCTTGCAAGACTCAGTTGTATACCATCAATAACGACGACATTCAAAAGGTAGAACAGGCTGTTCCCCATGGTGTTATTCCTCTCCACGGTACAATTCAGGTCCATCAAGTTTTCTCAGACACTCCTAGCTGGCTTATAGCAATATCGTGATCTTAGTTGCTTCTGCCAAAGGGGCATTTGCGCTTGCTTTTCACCTCAAACATATTAGCCAATTCCAGTTTCTACCAGCCCCGTTAGCCCGCCTAAAGGAAGTCATGATTTAGAAATTCCCTTTGATGTAATTCCAAAAAGAGACGGCTTAGAAACTATGAACGAAATTGAAGTATTAACGGACATATCCAATATTGTGGGCAATATCCTTTACGTTTTTTAGTAGCATGATATCTCTGAAGATGTTTTCTTTTAGTCTCAGCATTTTTTACAGGGTTCTGTTTCAATTTTCCCTATAATGCCGTTGTTTCTCTGCCGGTGTTAACGCCATTTTATTGACAATAATATACTGTAACAAAATAACCCAATAATTAATTAAATGAACTGTAAAATAGATAAATACACTTAGAAAACTGTTTACTTTGCAACTGCTTTACTGCACCTACAACTGCGTTACTTCTCGTGGTAACGCAGTATAGTGGTAACGCAGTTGTAAAAATAACGTGTATTCTAACATTTGGGTCATATTATAATAAATACCTGATAATTTTTGAGTGCATGCAAATATTTACTTATTCTATTACAAAACACAATAAAAAATAATCAAATATCTAAAAAACTCACCGTTTGTCGTCGGTAACTCAGCGGACGCACAATAAACACACGCGCCTCTCTGGACGACTTGAGCTCGACTGACGCAGCCAGCGTCAAAGCCACGAACACCCGCCTCACCACGCCAGCAATTCACATTAAATCAAATGAACTTAGTCGAAAATGCACGACAAAAGCCAAATTTAAAGCTCACTTTTGCTTGGTAACACAGAGTACTTACGTTTTCTTACTTCAACAGGGACAAGATAAGAAATATTTCTTAAATAATACACGGTTAAAGAAAATATAAACTTATATGCCTGCTATTAAAGTTCATACTTACCTTAACTTCCGTAGATATTTTAATTTTATAGTGCCGTGAAGATTTTTAGTATAATGTCAATGTATTTGAAGCGAGTTGCTTGCTGGGACAGCCAGATTTTGTATGAGATACGACTGCGTTACCGAGAAAAGCCACTGAGTTACCGTCATTTACGTCAAATTATAACATTTTTTTAAATATTTTATGTATTTTAAGAGGGATATTATTGTTACGTTTCTACCAATAGCGATTTTATTTCAGTCATCATAGATTTTTCTAAAGTAATAGGCTCTGTTCTTGAGAGACCGATTATGGGCCCTAGAAAAAAATAATGGCCCAAATAGATATACGAGCACAGTTATTACACGGAGATATACGTCCCAAGCTTATCGCACAAATACCCTTTAAGTGTATAAACGAAACGAAAAAGGCTCATCATATATCTCAAACTAGTCGTGATATATGTGTACATGTAGCATATGTATATCGACGTCATGTCTTCGTACAAACAAATCCTTTAGTCATGTCCGAACAAAAGTATTGCGTGCAGACGTGCTTCGGTGGCGAATATTTGCAATGATGCTGCGGTAATGTGTCAGAACATCGTTAATTATGGCGGACGCGGCCGCCATCGACTGCCTCTATAGTTGTGTTGAGCAACAGGCTCCTGTGCGTATCAATATGTAACAGTTACGTAAGTTCCTTACAAATGTGTACTCTGTACTTATATGGAGATTAACGTGCGTATGTTATGGACGTGGTACAATAATATCTTATTTAGAAGAGATTTATTTCATACGTTATGAGTTCGTTTCCCAAGATGAGCAAATGTGAATTTGTTTGATCATAGAATATATACGTAATACAGTAGTTATTTGAGGCAGCGAACAACGCAGTGGATACACCAACAAACTGCTACGCCCCTACATATATAGCCACTGGTATTTATAGTATTACTCTACTGACTTTTGGAGGCTATGTTAGTATTTGATTGTCGATTCTCGCTTGCCCTGTACCTCAAGGATCACATTAGTAAGTCGGTCTCGCGCTCTCATAAAGATCTTCCACATTCCTAATTGTTTTTGTTTCGTGTGAGTATGAGGCCTTCTCATCGAACAAAGCGTATCCACTGTACACTAAGCCTTTCTTTAAACGCTTTTAAAGAAGAACAAGTTTAAACGCCTGTAAAACATTAAGACAGGTTATAAATCCCAAGTGCTGAACGTACATGGAAGAAATAATTACCTACTGGAAGCATCTATATCGCACTAGAAAAGAACATTGTACCGTACGTACCTTAAAGCATCCAAACGAAGCTCAAAAATTGCGCTCGTTTGGACTGACTATAAACCGATAATAGGGAATGATTTTCTTCATCATGGTGTCCTTTGTTACTCTTCCATTGCTATCTACGACTTCCTTACTAACCGCTCAAAGTTACCGCTTTAATTTGACATTTATCGCTAAAGCATCACGCGGTCGTTATCTGACCACCCGCGAAGCAAGGCCACTTGCCGTGCTACTTTAAACCTAAACTTACGACTCGTCACTCGGTTGTTGATATTTAAAATGATGATTTTATGAAAGTAGATTAAATAGTCTTTGTAGTAATGTTTGAATGGTGACTGAATGACTGAATGTTTAGTTTATGCCACCCGCCGAACTTGATCCCATTGTAAACAATGTCGTCTATCGACGACCTACTCACCATTTTTGTTTGTCATGATAACAATATGGGTTATAAATTGCGTACTTTTGTTATTTTGTATACCTGGTGGTAAGCTTTACAATAATATAAAATTATAGCAATGCTTGTAAATTTAAATGTCAGCATTTGAAATTTTGTATATTTCGCTGTCTTTGCATGTTGCGCGAGGGGCGTAATTATGGATTCAAAACATCATTGTAAACAAATTATATACTTATATTTGATATATCTATGTTTTAATTGTGAATTAACTAATTAATTATAAAATAACAGCAAAAAAAATAAACAAATATTGTGTAACAATTTAATTCAAGAGGCTATATATTCATTCAATGACGGAAGCTCTGTTGGTTTGTGTATGGGTGTAATCTGTGAGTACTTATCTCGTATTTGTATATGTTCGATTTGTTCCGGATTTACATTGTTAGAAACATAATCATTAGTGTCTTAAGATATGTTTGTCAAATGATTTTGTGTCAATATAACTGTTCTTAGAATTGTTTTACTTGTTTTTTTTAGTCAAATAGTATCTGATTCCTAATATCAGAAGTGGGATAATTACCCAGCTTGCCGACCGCTTAAGCTATCTGATAATAACAAAGGAACAAATCAAACATACCCTCGTTTTTGTAGCTTTTATTTTTTTATTTTGTTCTGTTGTGTTTTACTTTTAACTGTGCAACTTTAAAACGTTACTTTGAGTGGACATGCCTAAATCATAAGGCACGCGTGACAGATCACACCGACACGACCATTCGTGCGAATATCGCCGTGATAGGTCTCGTAGTGTATCCCGAGGACTAGATTTGTCTAGGTCTCGATCGCGAAGTGACTCTGGCACGTGTACGCCTCGAACGAAACGACGCAACCGTTCTAGCTCGCGTAGACGTTCACGTAGCCGTTCACCCACGAGAAGACCCGATCGTCACCGATCTCGACAGAGCCCTAACTCGCGTTCAGGATCACAACGAACTAAAGGTCGATTCGATAACCGTTCCCGCTTACGTTCGAGCGAAAGAAGCGCGCTGGTTAGCCCACAGCCGTCTCTCCAGAGTACGTTAGGTACAATCTTGTCAAGATTAGACGCGATCAAACACAATATCACGGTTCCTACTTCCGCTATGGGTGAGATACCCTCCTCTACGCAAGTTTTAGCTGATGCGATTCAGTCCATTGCACCAGTTCGGTCCTTAAACTACTATGTGTCGAATTTTGATCCATCAATAAATAATATTGACGACTGGTGTAGCGAGGTGGATCGTGCGCAGTTAGCGAATCGGTGGCGCGATAACGAGTGCCTTTCACGTGTCGCAAATTGCCTAAAAGGTGAAGCGAAAACGTGGTTGAATGAGTGGGTCACCACGGATCGGTCCTGGAGTAACTTTAAATGCGAGTTTAAACCTTTGTGTTCGAGAAAGTTAGACTACGCTAACATCCTATTCGATGCGATAAACACCACATCGGAGAAATATTCGTCGTTTGGTGAATATGCACGTCGTACCTTATTACGGTTGCGTATAGTTAAGGGGTTAAGCGAAGAGCTGATGACGTTGATCGTCATACGCGGCATTAACGATGCACAAGTACGCGCTGCTGCGTCTAACGCGAACTTAACCCCGGAAACAATAGTCTCGTTCTTGTCGATTTATCGTAAGGGAAATAAGGAAAAAACACTCTCGAAAGTACAATCGTCACTTCCGACTCAGAAACGTTTCACTCCTAATCAGAGTAGGCCTCAAAACCCCAAATGTTTCATCTGCAACCAGATAGGAGTTTTAGTTGTCCCAACAAGGTGAAGACTTTCGATCCCACTAAAACCTGCACCTTCTGCAAGAAAACTGGCCATACCGTGGAGGTTTGTTTCGCGAAGGATAGGTCGCAAGGTCAGAAACGTAGCGTTAATTTGTGTAAAGAACGCTCCGACAATAATGATAACCGCGACATAACCACCGCCGTAGTACAAGGCATACCGGTTGACGTATTGATTGACAGCGGCGCCCTAAACATATCCTTAAGCTCTTCAGATGTTTTAAAACACTTATCGCTGTGTCCAAAACCGACCTTATGCACACTGAAGGGACTGAGTGATCGTGAGATTACCGCCACCTCATACGTTACGCTTACCTTCGAATTTAGTGAAATATCTATAGAGGCGGATTTTGTGGTTGTACCGTCATCACACATGTCAGCCCTGATAATAGTAGGCACCGATATACTCAATAGGGACGGCATAACCTACGTCAGGACTAAACATAAACAGTACATTACACGTCGTCCTAGTCTATCGAAGTCTGTTAATACGGTCACTCTTGACAACTCGATCAAAACACCCCTTCAAGGTACGGAGTTAGAACTTTTGAGGAAGGTAGTCAATGATTTTCGGATTTTTTTATCTCCGGTACCGCCACCACCACGGTGACCACAGGCGAGATGCACATAAATCTCACTAGGGACGTACCAATCGTTTACCGTCCTTATAAACTCTCCGTAGCAGAAAAGTTAAAGGTGCGAGAAATCGTTGGTGACCTTCTATCTAAAGGTATTATTAGAGAGTCCGAGTCGGAGTACGCGAGTCCAATCATTCTGGTTAAGAAGAAGGACGGTTCTGACCCAATGTGCGTCGACTACCGGGCCTTAAACAGAATAACCGTTAAAGATAGGTACCCGCTCCCATTAATAGACGACCACATTGACAGATTAGGTGACAGAAAAATGACGCGCTTTTCTTCTTTAGATATGGCCACTGGTTTCCACCAAATTAGATTAAACTCAGGCTCAATCCATAAAACTACTTTCGTAACGCCCGAGGGTCATTACGAGTATCTAAAAATGCCCTATGGTCTCAGTAACTCACCAATCGTTTACCAGCGTTTGATAAATAAGACCCTTTGTAAGCATATCGACACGGGCAACGACTTAGTATACATCGATGACGTACTTCTCATGAGTCCCACAGTACATGAGGGCATTTGTCTGCTGCGGGAGGTACTTACGACACTCACGTCTCTATTAAACTGCGAAAGTGCATGTTTTTAGCTACTGAGATTGAGTACCTAGGTAGAATAATTAGTGGCGGTCAGGTGAGGCCGAGCCCCACTAAGATAAAAGCTCTCGTAGAATCCCCGGTCCCACAAAACACGAAACAGGTACGACAGTTCCTAGGGTAAGCTGGGTACTTTAGGCGGTACATTCATGGGTATGCTACTAAGACACGTCCTGTCTCACAACTCCTGAAACAAGGCGCTGTTTTCAAGTGGGGTCCAGCCCAAGAATCAGTTCGACAGGAAATTATTAGGCAGCTGACGACCGAGCCTGTATTGGAGATCTTCGACCCTGCACTGCCCACAGAGGTTCACACCGATGCGAGTAGTGTAGGATATGGGGCGGTGCTAATGCAGGTTCACGAAGGCAACTGTAGGAAAGTAATCGCTTACTTTAGTAGGGTTACTCAGGCCGCCGAATGTCGTTATCACTCGTATGAACTCGAAACCTTGGCGGTCGTAAGAGCGTTGCAGCACTTTAGACATTACCTGATCGGTATTAAATTCAAAGTAATAACCGACTGCAACGCTCTCAAGGCTACCGAGAGGAAAAAAGATCTACTCCCGCGAGTGGCACGATGGTGGGTCTACCTGCAAGATTTGGACTTTCAAATCGAGTATAGGAAGGGCATCATGATGCCCCACGCGGACTACTTAAGCCGCAATCCTCCATTGAGGATTAACAACATCACTAGACCCCGTAATTAGGCTCAGATAGCCCAAGAAGCAGACGATGACACTAGACATCTTGCCCAGCAACTTAATGACGGTGAGTTTGATCCCAGCCGTTATGTTATGCAAAATGAAATTTTGTATTACAAATATACGCCTGTTGGTGAGGAGTCCCTATTACTTAGTTATGTGCCTAAAGGACATCGACTCAGCCTTCTTTGCATCTTTCACGACGAACATAGCCATATAAACTCCACCAAAACCCTAGACCTTATCTTAAAACACTTTTGGTTTCCGGGCCTGAGGGCGTTTGTCAAAAAGTACATAGAGCATTGCCTGATCTGCATTTCTAAGAAAAGAGTACCTAGGGCACCTCTTCAAAATATCACTTCTTGGCAAAAGCTCGATCTCCGCTTCTCCACTATACATCTAGACGTATTAGGTCCTCTTCCTGAGTCTCACGGGTATAAATTCATTTTATTGATCATAGACGCTTTTTCGAAATTTACTTTACTTTACCCAATTTATCGTCAAGATGTAGACGAATTACTCCGAACCTTCACAAACGCCATTTCCCTTTTTGGTGTTCCAAAGCTGGTTGTATCCGATAAAGGTCGCATGTTTGAATCATCTAAATTCGCTAATTTTGTAAACGACATAGGTTCCTCGTTACACAATATTACACCCGAGATGCATCACGCGAACGGACAAGTGGAGAGATACGCTCGTACTTTGCTGAACATGGTTCGCATAGAAGTCAACCATAAGGTGGTTTCATGATCCGAGTCGCAGTGGAAGCTACAACTGACGCTGAACATCACGAGGCACCAAACCACGCAAGCTACAGCGCTGAGCCTTCTAATCGGCACCGATGCAACGACAACCGTCATCCAGTCCCTTGTACGTGATGTAGCGTTGGAAGGAACAGCACCCAACTGATAGGCAAAACGTGAGCTGCGCCGCCAGCGAGCAACCGAGCTTCTCCTCAGAAATCAGGCTCAGCAGTACACCTACGTTAACCGAAACAGGAACCCTCCTAGGAGCTTCAATGTTAACGATCTCGTGTTCGTAATAAAGAATTCCCAGTCTACAGGTAAACTGGATCCAGGTATGCGAGGCCCATATAGGGTCACGCGCGTCCTACCGAGCGGACGATATGAACTTCATTTGCTTAGTAGATCCTATGGGAAGACAACGCAAGCCGCAGCACAGTACATGGTGCCATGGCGTGGCGAGTGGTGTCCTGAAACGTGTGCTGCGTTCTTTGATAGTGAGTAAGCTGAATGATATGCTTAATTTGTGTTTGTAATCTAGTAAATTGCGAGCATTGTGGTCGCGGTAAGCCGAGCGGCATAGTGCGCTTTACAAGTTGAGGGCGGCCTGCCGGACGCGCCTTGAGGCAGCGTACTACAGGACGCTAACTGCGAAGCTATTTTACTGAAAATGTTTTAACACATAAAGGAGTTAAAGGACGGACTGCGGGACGATCCTTTGGCAACAGACTGCGGGATGTTTGCCATATGTGTATTCTATGTTTACGACAAGTGGAGGACGGACTGCGGTACCTCAGGGCAGCGGCCTGCGGGACGCTTGCCGTATAACTTTAGATGCGTAAAGGATGGACTGCGGGACGATCCTTCGGCAACGGACTGCGGGACGTTAGCCAGCGTGCCTAAAGTATGATGACGGACGCTGTAATGAGATGATGAATGCTGAGATGATCGTATGAAGCTCATGTGTCTGAAGTATCTATGTTCAAGTTAGCTATGGTTTGCAAGATGATTTAATGCAAGAGGGCCTTGTAAGAGGACTTTGAGAAGGTAAAGGCAAACTTTTTACGATAAATGGATTATTGACTCCAACTTTCTTCAAACAGATGATGAGAACGCTACTTCTGAGGCTGAAGGCAGAACGCAAAGTGGAGAATTTCCCGATGCTGACGAAGTAAAAGCTGGTTCGTCTCACCATTCACACGCCGAGGGGACTGGGACCTGCACAGCGCTCCCAGACATCAGCGACGCGGTCGGGGACGACGCGTTGTCAGGAGAGGCCGTGTTAGGAACCTAAGGACTCATAGACTAGAATAGTGGGGGTATCCTTATAAAATAAGGAACATTCCCGTCTTTAGGTCACTTTGTCTCCTCACTCGTTCGCGGGCGGAAGCTCTGTTGATTTGTGTATCGGTGTAATCTGTGAGTACTTATCTCGTATTTGTATATGTTCGATTTGTTGCGGATTTTAATTGTTAGAAACATAATCATTAGTGTCTTAAGATTTGTTTGTTAAATGATTTTGTGTGTCGAAGAATATAACTGTTCTTAGAATTGATTTACTTGTTTTTTTTAGTCAAATAGTATCTGATTCCTAATATATATATATATTTACATTTTTGCTATGAATTTTTGTTTTATAGTATATAAATAAACCTATCATATGATATATAATACTCCTATAATTCATGAGATATTGGCTTTCGAAAATTTTGGCGGGTATGGCGGTTATTTGTGGCGGGAAAAAGTAAACAATTGTGCAAAGTCCAATAAGAATAATTCTTACTTTTTTAATTGGAAATCTAGATTAAAAGAAACTTATCTAGGTTTGAATCTGATATATAACAAACAAATATGCTGAAAAATAAAATACGAAAATTTGCGGCAATTAGCAATCATTTATATTTTATATTTTTTTATGTTTAAACTTAAAATGTTTCATTCCATTATATTTATTTTCTCTGAAAGTAAATTAAATTACCTTTCTAACCGTGCACAATACTTATATACCTCCCATAATAAAAAACGACGAGAAATATGAATATGTTAGAAATATAATAGCGCGCTCGAAATTGGCGGGAAAATATTATACCGGGCGCGCTTTATACCGCTCTTGCGTGGGCTTCAAGTATATTATTTGGTATTCATTAATTCGAAAGCTTATTTAATTACGCGTCTTTTGATTATACAATATTAACTTAATAAATAGAAATATCACCATTCTTTCAACGAAAATATTACGCGCCCGTACTTAGCTCAAAAGCCTAGCCTCGAAAGTGGCCAAAATACATCTACGGGTGTCCTGAGATGCCTCTATGGTGGCCAAAATGCTTCGAGGGGTTAATTGAAGTGAACCTTTTATAACTATTTCTGTCAAGAAGCTCATTGCTAACAAAATATACTCGACCAAGAAAGTGTTCACTAAATACATAAATTCATTAAATACGTACGTGAAAAGCAAAATGTCTGTACAATGTCATTAAAATATCAATTCAGTTTCATCATCATCAGCCTTTATCAGTCCACTGCTGGACTAGGCCTCTCCTTTGAAAGGAGGAATTGGCCTACTATACCACGCTGGCCAAACGGGTTGGTATAGGGTTTGTATCAAGTTTTCCTTCTATTACAGTGCTGTTTTCTGCATAATATGCTCCCTCTGTCGGCTCTTACGACACCCATGGGATGATATGGGGTGGTGACAATCCGTATTCTTAATCCGTCACCACACAATTCAGTTTACCAAATAAATAAGATAAACAAATAGACACGACTAGTAAGGTATAATGTAGTTGATTGAATCAGGCGTTACTTGGCGGAACTCCATTGTAAACTAATGGAAGGAAAGAGACGGAGACGAGAGTGAGTGTAGTATGTCGTGATCGGGTACAGTGTTAGTGAAAACAGTGGCAGTGGTGTTGTACGCAAAAAACGAGTAAGAAAGCGGGTAGACCGTTATAATTGCTCGTAACATTCATCCACCCGCAATACCCTCAGTACATCCGTGAACATGGCGCTTGCAACAGTGCCGAAACATCGGTTACTCCAAACAATGGTACGTGGTATATATCCCGAAAGACAATTAAAATCAAGTTTAAATTACCACGAAAGTTTAAATTCCTATATGACTCACATCAGTGGAGCAACGGAGGGAATTAGAAAGTACAATCGTTTATAAGACATGCACACGGTAGGGAAGCGCTCAGTCGTTGCCCATCGCTCCTGAGGATGCCTCGTGCAGAGGCGAAACACGTTTCGAAGAATAGTCGGCGCATACAGCGGGATACTGCAAGTCAGGTATCTTGCTGGAACACATACCATCCCTATATCCCTTATCCTTTTAGAGGAGTTCGGTATTGTCAACCTTTTTCTATTGCAATAGTTAGGGTGGTCAATTCGAGGGTGCGTGGTGGGTTTCTCTTTCATTCCATTAGGTTACAATGGAGTTCCGCCAAGTAACGCCTGATTCAATCAACTACATTATACCTTACTAGTCGTGTCTATTTGTTTTATCGATTTGTTGTGTAATGCGGCCTACCAAAGACCTACATAATAATGCGATTTAAGATGTAGAATATGATAATGGCCTATTAGATCTGTTTTCGAGCACGGATTCAGCTATTGGCTTAGGATAAGGTCACCTCGTTTAGTATTCCACTGATCACACGACACGACGAAATGTTGTAGATATTGAGAATATTTAACATTTTATTACGAAGATTTTTGCGGGTCGCAATAGTGACATAGTAAACATAACACAGGTTTTGAAAAGTTTAATAACCCTATATTGCATTTGTTTTTTTATTAATTGTAAAGCATCTATGTTTAAACAAGGGCAGTATTCGTCAATTTACTGTTCCTGTCGTGGCAATCTGTGAAGATTTATAATGCAGTAAAAGGTTGAAAATTGAATTAAAATTTCCATTAAATGATTAAAAAATATACATAAGGTCTTCCTAACACTTAAGATAGCAGCTATAATCCTCATGCTTGATGATGATGATAAATGACGTGCAATTCAAGACCTTTACCATTGCGCCTTGGGACTGTTTTTAGTCTGATCAGATTTGGTGGAGTATGGTCTAGTCTGAAGCCGGACTGATGAAATCGGACCAAGTCGAGACCATTGAGAGAATATTCGAGATTATTTACGCTCCTAACGGCTGTCAAAGATCTTTGCGACAGCAGATACCGAAGGCATAATGTGGTTGACGAATTAACAACTTAAATAAAATTATATTTTAGGTCTATGAACCCACATAGCTTGAAGACGTTATGCACGGTAAGTCTATTAGTCGCCCACCGATCCTCCTTATCCTGAGAATCCTGAAAAATATGAGCACTTTCAGAAGGTCTGGTTTCGATGATTGTTAATGCGAACGTGTAATTATTTGTTTGTTATTCTTTCACGTCACAACTTGGCCATGTGGTAAAATTTGTTTAATTGATTTTGCATTTGCATAGCAGAGACTCTTAGAAGGCTGTGAGTGATATAGAGTAGCTTCTCTGCGATAACCGACACGTACACGAGCGGAGCTGCGGGCGCATTTTATTAATTTACACATACTGAATTGAAATTAAACTACAGTTTACGGATTTTATCGCGTTGTATTGGTTTCACTAAGTTATTACATTTGAAACTAAAGATCTAGAAACTATATTTTTAATTTATTCCTAGCCGACGTTTCGAATTCTTTACAGAATTTATGTTCACGGCAGACTGAGGTGATATTTGTTATGGGACAAGAAATACTACATACAAGTAGACGGTGTAGCAATGGGCTCCCCAGTATCGCCTGTTGTCGCTGACATCTTCATGGAGGACTTTGAGGCGCGAGCCCTGCAGACTGCCACCGTCACACCGAGGTTCTACAAGCGGTATGTAGATGACACTTTCACAATTTTACCAACAGATAGTATTAATGCTTTCCTAAACCATCTTAATTCTATTAATAACCAAATGCAATTCACAATGGAATTAGAGGCAAACAAGCTTTCTTAGATGTACTTGTCATCAGGAATAAAAACAACTCCTTAAGCCATACTGTGTATAGGAAAAAGACCCATACAAATAGGTACTTAAACGGTGAATCTCACCATCATCCTAAACAGTTAGCTACTGTAGGAATGTCTCTGTTTCAGAGAGCCCGCGGGATCTGTGACAAGAAACACCTGGACGCTGAGCTTCAACATGTCAGGCAAGTTCTGCAAGACAACAAGCTCCGACCGCCGCGCCACTGTCACAGATCCCAGAAGAAAGAAAAACCAGCCATAGTAGAAAGACAACCTGCTGTCCTCCCATACATCAAGGGCGTGACCGACAAAATTGGCTACATCTTGAAGCGAGCTTCTATCAAAACTTACTACAAGCCGCTAACGAAGATCAGTCAATTATTACCATCTGTCAAGTGTCAGTTACCCTTGCAAGAGGCCGGTGTCTACAAAACTGACTGTGAATATGGGCTCTCATACATTGGACAAACCAAGAGAAGCATAGGCATTCGACTCAAAGAACATATAGCTGACATAAAACATAAACGCTCAACAAAATCTGCTGTGTGTGAACATGTGGAACAAGGACCCAACCACTACCTGCGATTTGATGAACCACAGATTCTCGCAAAAGAACATCGTTTTCTTCCAAGGATGATACGAGAGGCTATTGAAATTAAAACACACCCTAATTTCAATAGAGAAGATGGTTGGAATATTCCTCCAGCTTGGGACCCTGTCATAAGGCTAATGAAACCCAAGAAGGACAAAGTCACCAGAAGACCTAAGGACACTGTGAGCTCAATCTGCGTAAATAGTAACACCAGTAGTTGAAAAATGTTCGGGTACTTTGAGATAACTTATACATTCAAGAAAAAGACAAATATCACCTCAGTCTGCCGTGAACATGAATTCTGTAAAGAATTCGAAACGTCGGCTAGTAATAAATTAAAAATATAGTTTCTAGATCTTTAGTTTCAAATGTAATAACTTAGTGAAACCAATACAACGCGATAAAATCCGTAAACTGTAGTTTAATTTCAATGTGTAACATTCGCGTTAACCCAAGAAGATTACACATACTACTATACCGTAATATGGCATAATAGAAGTAATTTGAAGACACCCTACATGAAAATTGGACTGCCTAGATTACTTCAATATTATGTTAACATGAATTCTCTCTAATTCAGAAATACAGCTTAAAAAATTTCACGCGTATGGATTGACCATAAACACATAATGGGACATGATTATTCGTGTCCGACTTCCTTGTTGATACCTATTCGCATCCCTAAAATTAGCCCTTGTCATTAAAGCTTATTAGTAATAAATATAATCGACCCAGATAGTGTTCAGTTAAATAGGAACATCATCATCATCAGCCCTTTATACTGTCCCACTGCTGGGCACGGGCCTCTTCTCACAATGAGAAGGATAAGGCGATAGTCCACCACGCTGGCCAAGTGCGGGTTGGTAGACTTCACATGTCTTTCGAGAACATTATGGAGAACTCTCAGACATGCAGGTTTCCTCACGATGTTTTCCTTCACCGATAAGCAAGCGATAATTAACAGTTTAATACACACTTAGCTTCGAAAAGACATTGGTGCGTGCCGTGAATTAGAACCCGAGACCCACTGCGTAGCAGTCTGTCGGTCTCACCACTCGGCTATGGCTGCTTATTAAATAGGAACGTAACAAGCAAAACGTCTGTTTTCTGATCCATAAAATATCGATTCAGTTTACCACATAAATAAGATAAACCACTTGACAATACAACTAGACCCGACTAGTAAGGGATAATGTGGCGAACAAAAGGCCTACATAATAATGCGATTTAAGATGTTGAATATGTTAATGACCTATAAGATCTGTAAGTTTTCGAGAACGGATTCAGCTATTAGCTTAGGATAAGGTCACCTCGTTTGGTATTCTACTAATCCGGGGCCACAGAATAAGGGATATTTCGCATGAACACGACGAAATGCTGTATTGAGACTATTTACATTTTAATATGAATATTCTTGCAAGAATATATTTGTTTCATTGCGATAGTAACGTAGTAAACATTACTTCAGGGTAGGTCACATTAAAAATCTTAAATCGTATTTGTTGTATAATTAATTAGAATGCAGTTAATCAAAAATCTTTCGTCAATTGACAGTTCCAATCGTGGAAATCACTGAAGATTTAAAATGCAGAAACAGATTCTAAGTTACATATCAGATAGCACTATAATCATCATGCTCGTATTGTTCTCTGATGTGCTATTCAAGTCCTTTGCTATTGAACTCTGCTTTTTATTTGATTGAATTGGGTGGCATATCATCTAAGCCGGACTGATAAAACCGTACCAAGACAGTGGCTAGTGAGAGAATATTCGAGAGTACTGACTTTCATAAAGGCTGTCAAAGATCTTTGTGTCAGCAGCGACCGATGGCTCTATGTATGTACAAAACTAACAATCTAATATTTAAATGCAGAAGAAGCATGACAGTAGAATCAATGTTGTGGAGATGAGGGCTTTGAGGAGTATGTAAGTCTGATAGATAAAGTAAGAAACAGTGTGATGCGAGTTAAGGGTGGTCTAAAAGCAGATGTACCATTTAGGAATTTAAACTTTCGTGGTCATTTAAACTTAATTTAAATTGTCTTTCGGGATATATACCACGTACCTTTGTTTGGAGTAACCGATATTTCGGCACTGTTGCAAGCGCCATGTTCACGGATGTACTGATGGTATTGCGGGGTGGATGAATGTTACGAGCAAGTATCGCGGTCTACCCGCTTTCTTACTCGTTTTTTGCGTTCAACACCACTAGTACTGTTATCACTATCGCACTGTACCCGATCACGACATACTACACTCACTACGTCAGCTCGCGGTTTGATTTTGTTCTTTTCACGGGTTTTACATAGACGTACCACTGGATGATACACCTAATCAAACATCACAATCACTTTTTCATCACCAAAAATAACTTTGTTTTATTATCATCATCAGACTGCCGTAGTCCACTGCTGGATATGGGCCTCTCCAATGGCACGCCACTGCACCCGATTTTCGGCTCTTCGTGTCCACCCGCTGCCAGCCACTTAGCATATATTGTTACTCCACCTAACCGGAGGGCGTCCTACACTATGTTTGCCAGGGCTCTCCACTCTTGAACACGACTACTCCAACGGTTATCGGTTCTGCGAAAAATGTGACCAACCCACTGCCACTTCAGCTTGCTTATTTTCTGAGCCATGTCGATTACCTTGGTTCTCTGTCGGATCACTTCATTACGAATTCGATCCTTCAGAGAAACCCCGAACATAGCCCTCTCCATAGCTCGCCGAGTCACCTTGAATTGGTGGAATAGTTGCACCGTCAGTGTCCACGTCTCGGTACCGTAAGTCATAACCGGTAGCACGCACTCGTTGAAGACTTTTGTCTTAAGGATTTGCGGCAGGGATGACGAAAAGACTTGACGGAATTTCCTATACGCTGCCCAGCCGAGCTGTATTGTGCTGCAAGCTTCCCTCTCCAAATTGTTTCTACCCAAACGCAAGGTTTGCCCAAGGTAGACGTACTCCTGAACAACTTCGAGAGGGACCCCATTTAGGATAATCGGTTCTGGAGAGACATAACAAGAAAGGCAGCGATAGCCTAGTGGAGATACCAACAGACTGCCATGCAGAGGGTATCAGGTTCGAACCCACGGCGTGCACCAATAACTTTTCGGAGTTATGTGCGTATTGAATTGTTAATTATCGCTTGTCCCGTGCCTCAAGCACGTTAAGCCGTCGGTCCCGGTTGTCATGAAGATCTTTGACAGTCGTTATAGGGCGTCAGTACCTTCTAAATAAACTGACACTAGTCTAAACCATGGAATATCGCTATCCCTTCGGGTTGCGGAGGGCAGACAGGCAGTCGCTCCGTGGAAAAGCTAATATTCAGCCAAATCCGGTTAGAATAGAAAGCGGACCCCAGATTGAAACTGGGATAACGCTAAGAGGATGATGATGGTTCTGGAGAGACATGTTCATTGAACATTATCTTCGTTTTCTCCAAGTTCATCCGGAGATCGATGCGAGCCAGCCAGAAGAATCAGCCAGGCTGCTCAGCATATACTGCAAATCTTGCACGGTTTCAGCTTCGATGACAAAATCGTCTGCAAATCTTAAGTGTGAGAGATACTACATTTATGTTAATACCGCGTCCTTGCCAGTGTAGCGTCTTGAACATAACCTCCATTGCATTAAAAGACGTAAGTGGATGCTCCTGTTACACAATATTCACATTGGAAGGCTAATTAAGACAGTTAATTAAGTAACTGCATTAATTGCTTAAGTATTATGTCTGTAACTATATACTATTTATAAGTTATTAAGCACATTGTGAAACAGGTGCAGTTCCTTACAAAAATTAAATACATTAATTGTATCATAATATAGGTGATTCAAAAGAGTGCCCAAGAGTTTTATTGCCCGTTTTTTCTCATGGTTCTACCTATTGCTTTGCGAATATCAATTTAAAAAATTGAAACTTGTCAAGTCTACGCGCGAGACGGTTCGTAATTACTCTGAAGAACAGCTTATACCCGTGGCTCAAGACCGACAATTCTTCAATAGAGTTTTGTCTCCTTTTTTGAAAAACAAAACGACAGTGCTCTTGCTCCACGCCCTTGTAGTTCTTCTTGAGAACAGAGGCCCTAGCACGAAAAACTATCGAGAAAGTATTCGTATCGTAAATGTCAAAATTTGTATGGCAATTGTACAGCGCCCCTATCGTGCGTAAGATGCAACTAATATTGGCAGCACAAACTACTTTCGACGACAATCCTGCGGTAAATGTCATGTAAATGTATCGAGTTTTCTAACAAATAAGCAAAAAACGGCAGCACGAACTCCTGATTTGACATAAGCAAAGTAAACCTAATGTAAATCTAATGTCATTTTGTCGAAACAATTTTCACCTAGAATTTGTTGGTGAGAAAAGATTCGAAACATATAAATGTATCGCATTTATACGTTTTGAGCCTTTTTATGATGAATATTTATGTAGATTCATATTTTATGTGTTCCTTTTGAATGTAGGACCTGATTATTGACACAATAAAGAAGCAAACACGCAAATTTCGCCACTTTAAATATGTAGTAAATAACCCCATATTTTGGTTGCGAGCATGTAAAAATATGTATGTGTGAAAATTATCTATATACGAAAAACAAAGTACCAATCGACATCGACATCATATCAATTTTCTAATATGAACATAGGATGTTATTTAGAGACTCTTTTAACACTCCTGCGTATTCTACTCTACAATTAAGTAGGTGCTCTACCCTACAAGTATAAAAAAAACTTATCCTGACTAACATATAATCAAACGCTGAAGATAGAAACATACAATTTGGACCGCGAATTTATTTTATAACACTTAGGAATGATTTTCATATTGTATCTTCAAGGGGGTAAAATTGGGTTTGTAAGGTTGTTTTAAAACCTTCTTATTTAGAAGAAATAATATGCGGGCACAGCGAATATTAAATTTAGGTGACGGACTAGTATCTGCCGTAAATAATTCGTGAGTCTTATATCAGCGTCTTACCTAGCCCTCTCGGATATGACTGAATATCAATAAAAAACGAACGCTTTAGTCAGAAGACATGTGATAAGATAGCTGTCTATTAGGCCTCCCTCACATTGGTCATGAGCGTTCCTCGAGCGTACCCTGGCCTCCGTTCGGCGTAAGCCCGGCGCGGTTCACTTTGTACTACAGAGTGAACGCCGAGCGCACGCTGGGTGTACGCTCGAGTAACGCTGACGCCCTATGTGAGGTAGGCCCTAATCTTATTAAGCTGTAGTAATAAATGAAAAACACCAATACAACAATAACCATTATTTTATTTTCAACTAAATATTCTTATAAAAATAGGCTTTGAATGTCAGGTACATAACACTGGTCCACTTTATTAGCTTCTGTATAAAACTTCATGCTTTTTAGCTATACAAATAACCGAAATCTTCTTTAGACATCATACATTTAAGGTGTTCCAACAACAATGAAACTTTTAAACTTATATTATTATAATTTTCTCGTTGAACACTTTATATTGTAGTATTCACGCAGTTTAACCAAAATAAAATAATGTATCACAAACACCTTCCATAATAGTATTTACCTAATTCTTTATATAACAATGTGCCAATGATTTAATTACTCGTATTTTGATTTACTACATTTTTATTTATTGACACAAGTCCGTCATCTGACGATGACAAGAAAGGACATTCGGAAACCATAAAATATATTTTATGTTTTCTACAAAAGAGTTTTTACAATATAAATTTTATTAATATTAACTATTTCAGCTAGTTTGGAACGTACCATTCATTCAATAAGACGGTCATTTAGCTCACATGGCCACATCCCTATGTACGATACCGTTACGATACTAATGTAAAGTCATCGAGTAAACGATAGATGTCAAAATTGGTTGGTGCTGGCTGCTATAATTCTGTTATCGAGGACTCGATACGTTTACTTATCAAATTCGCAAATATTTCGTGCTTGAGCCTCAGGACAGAATTAATATGCGTTGGAGCTGCACAAGTATAGGTTTTCCAACGGCCTTTAGCGGCTCCGTCGTAATTACATCTTCCCCGGGGTCTTTTCCATTTTTAAGCTGCCTCAGGGCCACCACGATTTTGACTTTGCTGACATCTGGCAACTCTTCCGTGAAGTGGCGAGTTAAACTGGCTCCTGGCTCTTGGATCCTCGGAGTCGGGTTGGGGACGGGACGCCTTCGAGGTGTAGAGATTGAGAGCTCTGAACCTCCGAGAGAATCTCTACCTAAAAGTGGTGACTTTCCCGTCTGACGTGGTCAGCTTCGTCAGATGACTTCGTCCTTTTTCATTTTCATTTTTCATTTAGCTAAATGCTGAGTTTAAACTTTCGACCCCGATTACGCTCGATCGCATCTTGTATAGAGCGTGTATCGAAATTATGGAGGTCGCGTCTTACCAACTTGAAGTGCCTTTCGGGTTTTCTCGTCGCGTCTCTATTAGCTGCAGAGATTCTCGCGAAAGTTGAAATCTCCAGCCGGTCTGATGCGTCTTAAAGAGTTTCGTCCTCTCATCCCGCACGATTTCCACCACTTGAGTTCTTGTTCCATATCAGCGTCTGTTGCAGTTTTCAAGGCCCCCGGTTCTCCAGTTTTAGCTGGAATGTTTCAGATCCAACCACGGATTGGAGAAAATTTTACTGGAACGTTAGACTTACGAAGTCTAGGCGAACGCGTTCAAGCTTATAATCGATATTTAGAGTGCCTCGTACAAATCGGTGATCACTTCCGGTGTTGAACCTAGTGATTACGGAGACATCATAATGAAGTCTTTCTCAATTTTCGTCATTGTGTCGCGGCTTCGGCACATCCACTTCCTTTGAGGCTGCTTCTTAAAGAGTGAAAATGAGTTCATTAATCAATAAAGTGAAAATGAGCATCTGCCCCCTATGATTTCTCCAACCAAATCAGTGTGGTCCTACTACCGATTCGCCGCAAGTATGATCTCCCACTTTGGCGTCCCCCATGTGAAGTCCCCCATGACAACATTGAAGTGGGCCTTTTGGGTGTTGTGTAAGGCCCTGGAAATATCTTCGTACATTTCCCCTACTTCATCATCCGAGTATGCCGAACTTTGTTTACCATGGTGTTTGTATGGTTTACAAAGTTATATTTTCGGTTTTTGAATACATATATGCTTTATCTCAAAAACTGCTGACTGCAAATCGTTCGAACTAATTTTCGTTCAAAGTTTTTATTACAATCTACAGCATATATTTCTTTTTTAAGATTTGTCCCTCCTCTCTTATTTTAAAAGTCAGAGGGCAAGGGACACTCATTATACCAATTTGGCAGCGTGTATCTCTCAAACGATTGACTTTGAGAAACAAGGGTTTTAGAAACCTTAATCACATTTTTAAAGATATCCCACGTGTATATGAAAGATAAAAAAACAGGTCAGTTTCTTGTATGGAGAGCCCTTAGTTTTCTATATTTTCTAATTATTTTAAACACATTGTGAAGCGGTTTACAGAATACATCTACCTACCAATTTTCAAACCGGTAGTCTCAATAGTTTCGGCACAAAATTACTGTGACTTACGGACTCACATACATGGTGAATCTATAAGGGTTCCGTTTTTGGCCATTTCTGGCTTCGACACCCTAAAAAGGAATGTTACGTTGGTTTGGACATTTGGAACGGATAATATCGATGCCTTCCGGCCAAAAGGGGGTAAGCGACATTTTTTGCGAAATCGACTTATATATATGGTTAGAATCGGCTTTTTTTTCTGCGTCTAATGGTCTAAGTTTCATGGCTCTAGGACAAACTTTTTGTCGCTTAGGCGGTAAAGGAATTGAGGTTCTAACATTAAGTTTTTCGTCATAAACGACACTTATTTTTGGTGTATTTGGTATTATGGTGGTTGGATAAAAATGATATTTCAAAACTTTGAGATAAGCAATTTTGGCTTTGAATATTGTTTTCTTTACTTGAACGTTAAGTAGTTTGGGCTGTAAATATTTTTTTATAAAAAATACATTAATCAAATTTTACTTGAATCTTTGTGTACCAAACTTTCGGTTAGGATATTAGGGCAGTTTCTTTGGATAAAATATATGTCACTTATTACATTTAGGTCTCATTTCCGTGACTTTATTTGGCGCTTATTTTTATTTTCCCTAGTCACCAAATCAATCATCGAAGGCGCTTAGGATAAATCATCCAAACTAATGTCGCCTTAGATTGTCGCTTACTCTTTTTTTCCCTCCCAAAAAAAATATCTAGTATGGTGGTTAGATAACAAGGTAAATCAAAGGTTCAGCGGTTAGCTTACAGAAGAATAACAAACAGCATCGGTTATCCCACCCTTTCGTTCGAACAAAATGTCGTTAGCGTTGCACAGTGAACATTCACCGCGGCGTAAGCACCTCCGTGCTTGGGAGTCAGTTTGGTGCAAAGTTTTTCGAAGGAAATAAAACGGTAAGATTATTTTAATAGACTTTTATATTCATCTACAATTGTGTATTCTAATTATTTATTTTAAGTTTTAAAGGTAAGAAGTCATTATTTTGCTATCTTGTTCTGACAATACTGAATGGTTAAATAAGTACCTACAGAGTTTTTGTTGGCTGCCCTGGCTTAGGATCATAATCAAGGGTTGGGCCAGCAAGGAATTATTTGTTTTTTTGATGAATTCTCTGTAACAGCCAAGAGTTAAACCTGCGACTGATATGACTCTGTTGAGTCGAATTGCCTATGGGACTATGAGAGTGAGAGAATAAAACTTGCACGTTTGGCTTGCACATATATAAGCGCACGTTAGTAGGTCCCTCTTTTGCAAATTGTTATTCTGCCTCAAGATTTGCCACCGTGACTGATTTAACATGTGTCATCATCATTGTTTTATGATGGGTGAGTGAGAATGAATGGATACACAGCAAAAGCGATAGTAAGAACCCTCTTTGTGGAGTGGCTAGAGGCTACCACGGTGTCCTCACCTTCCGCCTGACGCATGTTTTCACCGGACACGGTTGTTTTGGGTAGTTTCTTTGATGTGGAGGACTCCCCCGGCAACGGACGTCGCGAGGCGATTTACAGCAACTGTAGACGGGGACATACGGACGACGAGGACCAAACACCGTCATACCTAAAAGTTGTCCTTAGGTACGAAAGGACCATGGGCAAAAATGTATGAAGCCTGGGCTCACCCACCAACAGAGATGAGACCACTTTGAATATACTTGTAAAGCACTAAATATAAAGATATAAACTCATTTTTGCGAAGAATCCATGAGGTTATTTTGCTATAAATATTTTTCTCCTACCATAAATAAACTATAATCCTGCAAAGTAATGCTGTTATGGCATTGTAGTTTTTGTTGTTTCACATCTTTAACTAGTTTTAATTCCATGTGCAAAGAATACATAAAAAATAAAACAGCTGCTAACAGTTAATAATATTTTTATTAACATTTCAATCAATATCAATAATAATATCGTTTAGGTGACCTGCCGGTGGATTAAATTGTATGTGCCGAGAGGATACACAAAAACACACAGATAACATACATACACACATACATAGACTCACGCCTGTTTCCCGGAGGGGTAGGCAGAGGCTACGGAACGCCATTTGCAACGATTCTGACATATCTCTCTTGCTTCATTCACTCCCATCAGATTCCTGATATGCATGAGGAATCTGATGGGAGTGAATGAAGCAAGAGAGATATGCTCTTCGGTTCAGGGTACTTCTAACCTGTCCTGTTTTTAGGACACACAGATAACACCGTGAGTATCATGAGTCGACTGACTGAGAGCAGACGGGCGCGGGGCAGGCGTCCGAGAGGTATGAGAAGGAAGGAGAGTGTTGTAAATCACACGGACGCAAGCGCATCCATTGTTTACCATTATTTTAAACAGTGGCGTAGGAAGGGAGAGGGGGCGGCGGGGGTGGTCCGCCCCGGAGGTCACCCTTTTTGGGGTGCCACCCCGAATTTGACTTTAAGAACAATGTACAAACATATAAAACACATAGGCACTAGCTCAGCACTACGATTCGGGAGCAGTTAGCCCGTAATTGTTAGGTATCGACTAAAAAAAAAAGAAAACGGTCGACCGCCAACTTCCACCCCGGGTGCCACCAAAGCTAGCTACGTCACTGATTTTAAAATATGAAAATATTGTTACTATAACAGTTTTATGACTAACAATTGTATTTTTCCACAAAATCTATTTAAGTGCATATCTTTTTTCTGCAATGGAATTGAGGGTGGTGCTGGTAGTAACAATTTTAGTACGAACAAAATCCTTTCCAATGGCATATGCCATACCTCTGTTGGACACTGAGCACAATTTGACGCATGGTCCATTTAAGTTTATATTTTTTCGTCATACCTAGAATGTCAGCATGAATGTATAATGCAAGACAAAATTACGTAGCAATTGTTTTGTTCGATTTTCTAAAATAAAGAGTGATTGAGCGCAATTTCCTTCTTTTTTAATTAATACCTTAGTCGGTTAGCCAGTTTAAAAACTTATAAAAGTCTAATGTATGTATGTAAATTATGTATGTATAATGTTATAAGAATTAATCACAATGTGCTTTCGCGTTGTATAAAAGAGCTTAGTGTATTTTTATAGATGATTAACTTATTACAATTTCCTTGTTCTTCTGCCATTAACCTATAGCCGGTTATGTCATATTGGCTTCACTTAATGAACAGAAAAAGCACAGGTATGCTCTTTTTCTTCAACAGAAATAAAATAAATGGTGCAGTTAAATCATTTGGGTTGGAACTCATTAATTGAGTTGTTTTCATTTACGACGTTTTTTCCTGTTAGTATAATTAGGACCATTTGAGGGTAAGCGACAGTAAATAGTGTTAGGCGTGTGATTTGTTTTAATTAACAATGTCATTTCGTAGAGACCTAAACAAAAACTATATGGTTAAATTTTGAAACTTTTGGAACGTACAGAAAATGTTCTATGATTTTTTTTCACTTATTTTGAACTTTAAACTACTCTCCTGTAAAGTTTGTAAAGTGGCGGTTAGCCTCTTTTGGCCGTAAGGCATCGATATGATCATGTAAGAATGATTGGGGATATTGGTAGGGGATGCCCAAATCGAACGTATGCCGACCAAATAGGTGATGAAAAAAGGCAAAATTAAAAGTCCCATAACTGACGAGCATGCATAATGAGGTTAATGAGTATCGAGGAAGCGAACGAGGTCTGTTTGAACCTGAGCATTTGACATTCCATAGTCTTTGCCTACGCCAAAGGGAGATAGATACATAGAATATTAAAATTACATTTTAGGTATGTGGACCTACCTAACTTCGAACAGTCTCTTACTACGGAATTCAATATTCGAACTATAAATAGATATGAAGGGGTTACAACTACAAATAAAGATGTACTTATCCATACTAATACTGTCCGTGTATGCTTAAGCTATATATATGATGTACAACTGTATTCATGTGTTCACTCCCTAACTCGCGTACCTAGCGCGAACAAATAAACGTGTCATCCGTCAAACAGTCTCTCATGCTATATCCCAAGGACGACGATACCTAAAGTGGTGACCCTGCTGAAAAATTATCAAGGATGTCCATCCCAACGAAACCGCAACCGGAGGTAGTGGAACTGGCTACAGTCACAGTTTCATCGAGAATACCCGAATTTTGGTGCGACCAACCTAGGCTTTGGTTCGTACAATGCGACGCCGTCTTGAGCCCACAAAAACTCAGCGACGAGGCCAAGTTCAACCTCGTCGTCACGAAACTTGGCAAGGATGATAAAGCAGGTAGGTGACATCCTCCTGAAACCACCTGAAAGCAAGAAATATGAAGCACTGAAGACCCGTTTACTTACCGTTTACGAAGAATCGGAGATACGCCAATTCCAAAAACTCCTCAGCGAGATGGAGTTGGGTGAGCAGAAGCCTTCGCAGCTTCTCCGGCGTATGAAGGACCTAGCGAGAGATAAAATCCCCGACGATACACTGCGACTACCGTGGCAATGGCATCTTCCATCGTCAGTGCGTGCAGTGCTAGCCGTTACAGATCTGAAAGACTTAGAAAACCTCGCTAAAGTCGCAGATACGATTTTGGAGACTACGAAACCCTTACAAGTTGCTGAAGTCTCGCAGCCGCAGCCGAACATATCCACGGATATCGAGAAGATCTAGACTGAAATTTCGAAGATCAGTTGCGACGTAGCTGAGCTGAGAAGATCAAGGCCGCCATATCAACCATATCAACGCCGTTGGAATAACAGCCGCTCAGCATCTCAAAACCGAAGCCGTGACCCTCCGCACAGCGTCAGCATCGAACCCCGGACAGCCAGTCTGAGCGGTGTTACTATCATCAGCGCTTCAATACGACAGCAAGAAAATGCGTTGAACCTTGCGCGTGGAAATCTCGCTCGGAAAACTAGAAGAGGCGCAGACCGAGGCGAACATCTGCGCCATCTCCCCATGTCGCCGCCTTCGCATCATGGATATAAACACAGGTTTGCAATTTTTAGTAGATACAGGTGCAAACGTATCAGTTTTACCAGTCACAAAATCACATAAACAATACGAGTGTAGTGACTACAAATTATTTGCCGCAAACGGGACAGAAATCAAAACTTACGGTATTAAGACCCTAATTTTAAATTTTAAATTACGTAGACCATATCGATGGGATTTCATTATAGCAGATGTTAAACAACCCATTTTAGGAGCTGATTTCTTTGTGGTACCACAAGCTTTTGGTTGATATTAATTCAGGAAAACTCATCGATAAAGTCACAGATTTAAATATTTCGTCAACTATTGTAAATGTTGTTGAACCTTCTGTGTTTTCTATAAACATTAACCACTCGTACAGCGAACTCTTATCTAAATTTCCGAACATCAGAAAACCTTTGTCATTCGTGGACACCCTACCTACATCAGTACAACATCATATCGAGACTACAGGGCCACCTGTTTTTGCCTGAGCTAGACCACTTGCACCCGCTAGATACAAACGTGTTAAAGCTGAATTTCAAAAAATGATAGAACTAGGTATTTGTCGTCCATCAAAAAGCCCATGGTCTAGGCCCTTACATGTCGTGGAAAAGAAAAACGGTGAAATTAGGCCGTGCGGAGATTACCGTCGCCTTAATTCAATAACAAAACCCGATAGATACCCTATCCCGCGCTTACAGGATTTTACATATTTATTGTCCGGTAAAACAATATTTTCAAAAATAGATATCAATAGGGCTTATCATTTTTTAGTGACCGCGCCTAACGATATTGAGAAGACAGCCATAATAACACCGTTCGGACTTTTCGAATTTCCGAGAATGACCTTCGGACTGCGTAACGCAGCACAGTCATTTCAACGGTTCATGGACACAGTATTTCAAGGTCTAGATTTTATTTTTAATTACATAGATGACACTCTTGTTGCTAGTTCAGATGAAATTCAACACCACAAGAATCTCAGTATCGTATTTGAAAGATTAAGTAACTATGGCATAACTATTAATCTATCTAAATGTATTTTTGGTCAAACATCTCTACAGTATTTAGGATTTCACATATCAACAAAAGGTATTCGCCCGACCGAGGATAGAGTCAAGACTATCACCGACTACCCAAAACCTGAGACAGTTGATGAGTTACGTAGATTTACAGGTATGGTAAAGTTTTATCGCTCTCATTTGCCCAACGCAGCGTCATATCAGTCATTGCTAAACAAGTATCTCGGCAGTTCTAAAAAGAAAGATAAGACTGAAGTAATGCTTATGAACAATGTAAAGTAGGTCTTAAAAAGGCCATTACCTTGTCACACCCAATGACTGATGCGACCCTAGCTTTAATGACCGACGCCTCAGACACTTGGTAGGTGCAATTCTTCAGCAACAAGTCAATGGTATATGGGAACCGTTAGGCTACTTTTCCAAAAATTTAACCGTTGCTCAGCAAAAATATTCAGCCTACGATCGTGAGTTATTAGCCATATACAAGGCAATATAACAATTTCGTAAACTGTTCGAAGGACGTCGAATTACTGTGTACACTGATCATAAGCCATTAACTTATGCATTTTCTAAATTAGGTAAAGATTCTGACGAAACACCTCGCAGAATCAGACATTAGATGTACATAAGCGAATTTACTACCAACATATGTCACATAAGCAGACATAGCAACACGGTAGCCGATACACTCTCACGCGTCGATACAGTTTATTGTCCCACGATTCTCGACTTCGAAAGAATCGCTGAGTTGCAACAAACGCACGACTACGTGCAACAGGCACAGTCCAACGCAACTAATAACACATTTAAGAAATTATACATACCTACTTGTAATAAACCAATATATTGTGACGTATCTACAGAAACAGCGCGACCATATATACCAAAAGAATTGAGGCGTATTGCATTCGATAGTATACATAATCTTTGTCATCCTGGGACATGCGCTACGCGAAAATTTGTTACTAAAAAGATTTTTTGGCCTAACATGAATGTCGATGTTAATAATTGGTCCAAAACGTGCCTTAAATGTCAAAGAGCAACAGTCGATCGCCATACTTTTTCTAATTTAAGTCAATTTCCTCAAGCTAACCGTTTTGAACATATCTATATTGATTTAATCGGCCCATTACCGATATCTCAAGATGGATACATATACTGTTTAACGATCATAGACCGATGTACACGCTTGGCCGAAGCGTTTCCCCTTAAAGATATTGATGCAGAGACCGTCGCGAATACGTTATATACTAACTGGATATGCCGTTACGGTTGCCCAATTAGGCTCACGAGCGACCAAGGTCGCCAGTTCGAAAGCAACCTTTTTCAGCAGCTCATGAAACTTTTAGGCATTAGCAGGATACGTGCTACAGCGTACCACCCCCAAGCTAACGGAACAGTCGAACGTTGGCATAGGACAAGGGTTGGTTTAAGTGACAAATCATGGGTTCACGAATTGCCCACAGTTCTATTAGGCCAGCGCGCGGCATGTCGTAGCGACACCGGTGTCTCAGCCGCAGAATTGACATTCGGACGAACATTGTGTCTTCCTGGTGACTTCTATGACACCACACAGGTTAGTTTGGTACAGCCATGTAGTTTAGTACAGTAAATAAGACAAAATATACAAAACCTTAGGCCGATACCAGAGCCACATAGTAACTCTCGTACATGTTTCGTACACACAGATTTACTCAAAACCGATTTTGTTTTTGTTCGTAACGATACAGTGCGTAAATCTTTAAAACCCCCTTACGACGGTCCATACCGCGTTTTACATAGAGGATCCAAAATTTACACTCTTCAGTTACCCGGCAGACAAGCTAATGTATCTATTGACAGGCTAAAACCGAAACGCGTATGTTTTATGTGAAAACACAGATGATTCTAACCAGGCAAATCGTTCAAATGAATAAAATATGTCAAATATTGTAACAAATAATCAAACGGGAATCAAACCCGCACCCGTTACATATCGTATCAGACGCACTGGCCGCGTGATAAAACCGCCAGTCAGGTTTATATAGGTTAAGCGCATAGTCCAAGCGAATGTGATGCTAGGCGATGCGATACAATCTGCATTCAAATTATTGATGCTTAAATAATCGTAGCATAGCCTCGCATCGCATTCACTGTGACATTAGTATTATGAATATTGTAAGTAGGTTAAGAATAAGCATTATTTTCTTTCTTTTTACATCATTATATTTTATATATCATTTTTATACAAGTTTTTACGCATTTATAATACACTCTTAGTATACAATGGGTAAAAGTTACAGTAAAAATGAAGAAATTGTAATTGCACAACACGGTGCAAACAATGCAAGCAATAGCTCGTTAGAACAACAGATTGAAAAGTATTCAATTATTGTAACAATGATTATGATATTATTATTGCTGATTGGTTCCTGCATAATGTTATCGAGATGTAAACGTGGATTAAAGAAATGGACCAGGAAAGAAGTTATTTCCGCCATATCCTTAAACCAGATTAACAAAGTTGGTCAACAATCTACAACTGCATATGCCTGATGTCAAAACGTATGTATGCATCTATAAAACTAAACTTATTTCTATTTGTTATCATAATTATTGTGTTCTCATAACATGTGCCTTCAATTTGTTATAGGTATTATCGCTTAAGACCACCGTTATTCTAACACCTGCAAATGTTCCCTGTGAAAGTTGATACTTGTATTATATTCGGTATAGAATTACATTCTGAACATTATTATCTTATCTTTTGTATTGTAATGTGTATCAACTTAGTAATTCTGCATAACAAACCAATGTATTTAATGTTAAACTAATGTAAGTAGCTATTTAATTAATATTGTAATTTTTTTTCAAACAGGGGAGGAATGTTGTAGGGGTTACAACTACAAATTATGATTTACTTATCCATACTAATATTGTCCGTGTATGCTTAAGCTATATATTTATGATGTACAACTGTATTCATGTGTTCACTCACTTACTCGCGTACCTAGCGCGAACACAATAAACGTGCCATCCGTCAAACAGTGTCTACGACGATACCTAAAGATATGTAGATTTTTCGTTTTTGACATAAACTCCATACAAAATATGTCAAATACGAATCTCGAATCTTAAAATCCATGTATGGATCGAATATTGAAAATGGCCGTTACTTGCCCACTGTGTTTTCCCTATCCTAAGATGTATCAGCACTTTCCTGGGGTATATCAGGCCTATCTATACAAATATAATATATGCGAACGTGTAATTATTTGTTGTTCTTCTTACTTCACAGCGGAGCAATATTATGGTAAGATTTGTTTATTTGACTCTCTGTTTGATTAAGAGAGATAGTCAGAAGGCTTGTGAGTGATGTGGGCTACTTTCTACCGCAGTATAAAGTTTTTTTAGCGACATGTATAATATTCTACACGCCTACAATATAACATTATTATGCTGTTTTAATCTTAGTTTCTCATCGCATTATACAAATAAACCAACCCTATATCAAATTTCGGATAACACAAAGGTATCATTATTTGTTGACTTATGTAAATTGTGAGTAAAGCACTCGATAAGCGGCATTTATTATGGACTAAAGCTTTATCAAGAGCGACCACGAGACGGACACAGGGAACATATTATGATATTATTCTTGTACAATAACCTAATTCACGTCATGCTCCTGTATACTACTATACTATACGTAGCTAGTGAGAAGGAATTTGTTTAACCCTAGAAATGTACCCTGGGGTACAAATTGTAAAAATATTGGGAATTTTGCTATTACTCTTTTGTTTCGCAAAGGATTTCTGTGCGCTACTGGGTATTTGCTCGGGACGGGGGTTCACGTCGAAGCATCAGTCAGGCGTGAGTCCTGTTTGTGTGAGACCGAGGCAAGGCGAGCGCAGGGTACTCCATTACCCTTGGGTACAGTTGAGGTAATTATATTAATTTATGTATTGTGAATATTTTTTTACGAAATATTGTAAATTATTGCTTTATTTCATACATTTATAGTGACTTAATATTTGCATAATTAACTGAGGCATAATTTGGTAAAAAAATAGTGTATGAAATATTGTAATATTTATACACTTTTGTTCAGTTAGTTGTATTGTACTTTTTGCATGAATTCATTTAATTCAAAATACATTTTTTCATACCTCACAATCTATTAGAAAATGAAATACAGAAGTTCTGGTCACTGATGGTGAAGATGTTGCAATTCATGGGGATAAATTAGAAGATGAACCGGATCAAATCATTTTCGATTTTCGCGATGAACAAAATACTTTTGAAAAGGATGGCTCTGAACAATCTCACCAAGGAGCAGATTTTAAAGCCAGGAAGAAGAACTTGAAGGTAAAAAATTGTACACTAGAATTAGAAAGCCAGTAACACTTCTGAAAGTTTCTGAAGTTTTGCGCGGCAAGTAAAGGAACAATGAAGCAAAAAAAAAAACAAGCGAAAAGTGTGTGTGATATAAAGTCTCATCCTCGTTTGCCTTTGTGTATTCTACGGCATTTTATCGAAATCAATTCAATGATATAACTTCAATCTAACACCACCGGTACACAAATATTCAAGAATAGACAAACATATTATGTGAAGACGTATGCTTTTTACCTAGGAAAACCTCATTTGGAAGACCGATTTTTGTATAAAACTTTGACGATGGTATATTAAAAAAATACCGATATTTTGATACTCCAGCCTCTTCAGGTTCGAAATCTGGTAAATGTTTATTTTGTACCAGGTCAAAATACTGCCGATATCTAATTTCCTTTAATTAATGTCTAATTAATCTTTATAATATATATATATATATATATATATATATATATATATATTATATATATATATATATATATATATAACAAAAATCGGTCTTCCAAATGAGGTTTTCCTAGGTAAAAAGCATACGTCTTCACACTGTATGTTTCATATGGGTACGGTTCTAGGGTTAATTACTTACTATTTTCTATTAAAGTCCCCTTGTACTATTAAATTTACTAGTGTGATTCTTAATTTGGACACTGGACACACTCTGTTATAATTTCAACTCACTCTGTTGGGGGGTCATGACTCATGAGATGTAGCCTGCAGGCAGACGACAGGCAACTGAGTCCTAGAAAACAATAATTATACCTACCGGGTATAAATTTCTACTTTGCTACTAAGCTTTATTTTAACCATAATATACTTTTCATAAAATTTATATGTCATGTGGACTGAAATCTGATTACTTTAATCTTAAAGTAATCAGATTTTTTTAAACACGACTCAATTACTTTTCTTATACTTTCGTATCATATTTAATTTGATTTGTATTGTAAACATTTACGTAGCATAAAGCGATAAGCACTCTCTAAAGGAAGCAATTTTTGGTAGACCCCATTAAATTATAACGCAATTTATTTCAACAAGCTCCACAAGCATTGATTGGCACTTTGAAACCCATTTACAAAATAATTGGATTCCCTAATTTAGAACAATTTTGTGATTTGATTAAAATTGACTTAGACATTGGCAAGATCATTAACAAACTTAGCCTGGCGTCGGCCTGCGTTTGGATTACACTCCTGCAAAGACTTTCATTACAGTTGAATTTAATTAACGCTCGCTGTAATTATTTAATATTTATAAAGTGTCGGGTTAGGATTATCTATCAATATTAATTTTACTGACTGATTCAGTCAAATTTAAATGAAACAATTGTATGTATTTACTTGGAACCCCAGAAATCCAGTTTCAACCTGATAGGCAGGCAGGCTTAGAAAAGGTTGAGCTTCTATTGTGTGTTAAAAAAAATACAAATTATTTCATTTTCTATTAAAAGTGTTAGCAAATGTAAGTTATAGTTAAATAAATAAATAGATAGTGGTAGTTAAACTAGTATACAACTGTACAAAATGTGATCGAAAAGTATCCTTTTTGCAATAATTGAACATTGTAATAATAATATATAAATAATATATATATAAGTAATGTATAAAGAATGTGGTAATATTCTACCACATTCACACAACACCATCAAAACATACTTATGTATATACTTTTTTCTGTAAATAGATACATATTATATACTATACATAGAAACACCCAGACCAAGACAATCATGTTCATGCACACAAAGCTTTGAATTGTGCGGCAATCGAACCCATGACCTTCGGTTTAGCAGTCGCTCACACTCCCGCTGCGCCAACCGGTCGATTATATCTTTAAGTACCTATTCACAATGCCGATGCATTTCTCATCAAATAGGTACAGTTGAAAACTATAGTTCTGACACAAAGTTATGTTTGGTACAAATAAACCAGACATACTAATTTGGAATCGTTGTTCTATCAAATAAATAGGTCATCGTGTGGCATTCGATTACCAATAAATCAATCGCTCATTCCACTATCATTAAACTTACTACATTACATCACTGTAAAGGAAGATAACAAAATGTCCAAGCAGTAATTGTATGTTTTTATTAGATGAGCCCGCGGTTACACCCTTGTTATTTAAGGCTAATGCTCTGCGCCCGTGGCTCATAGCGTGACGTTATATATATACTACAGCCTTCCTCAATAAGTGGTTTATCTAACACTGAAATAATTTTTGAAATCGGTTCAGTAGTTCCTAAGATTAGCGCGTTCAACCAAACCAACAAACAAACTCTTCAGCTTTATATATTAGTATAAGATAAGATATTAGATATTATTAAGATATTCGGCATATACATATATTCTTCGACGTCACAAGTTTAATTAGGTCTCGAATGTATATAAACAAGTTGCCATAACTAGTAAGCGTGTTTAGTAACTATAATTAAACTGGAACAACTTATGATGAGGCGGTGTATATTATTCCATCAGTACTATCGATCTTATGATCCATCCATCACTTTGTTAATATGAAGGCTTATGCCTTCATATTAACATAGTGATGGACGCTCTTACCTCAAGTGACATCAAACAGTTTATGCGTGATAGGATTTCTTTTACCCCGTGTCTTTGATTCAACAATCCTTCTATTCACAAAATATATTAGTCGCCTTTCAAGTTTCAGAATTTTTTTTATAGCTGGTTGTCTGGAAATCAAATGATTTGCTCTTATAAATACCGTTAAAAGGGAATAAAAAGTATTTTCTACTAGAATAAAAAGTTCGTGAATTAAGGATGCGCTGCATTATGTCTAGTTGGATGAGAGTACAGTGAGGCGGAAGACTTGTAATTAAGTTTTCAATGGAGCAGAAACGTGTTTTAATGGCAAACACGAGAGGACAAACTAGCCGCCGCGGCGCCGCGAGACTTCAACTCGTTTACCTGTGTCACCATGTGTCCCGCTTAGTTTGATACGCAGAAGTTAAAGCGTCCTTCTTAGTGTGCGTTAAATTTAATTGGTTTTGAAAAGTCGACGATGGAACGTTTCCGTAACGAAGAATTGAGCGCAAAACTTGAGCGCCTTCAAAATCTCTGTATACGATTCATATCGATTCATATTTGGATTACGCAAATATGATCATGTTTCACAATTTTGAGCACAGCTTAAGTGGTTACCCATACGACATCGCCGAAATACTCATATTCTATCTTTGCTGTTATTATTACAATTTAACCCTTCAACTCTCTCCTATATTAACCCTAGAGTACTAATCATCGCCTGAGAGGCCGCGTTCGGTTGATTTTTTAAGAATATTTTTTAATTACGTATATGTATTGCGGGGTGCGTTCGCGCCAATACAGTGCACCCTGTGTCGCAGTGGAGACTCAGTTCAGCGGGAAATATGCAGGTATTGAATTATTGACCTCACGGTCGCCTGGGAGGCGATCATTAGTATTAAAGGTAAGTTTTTTACCAATCCCGTTTTTTTAGTTTTTTGCAATTATCTCTTTATTTATTTGTTTGATAAAGCTGAGAATAGGTTATTTGTTTCATAGATGAATCTCGATGAGAACCAGATAAAAAAATATTTGGAAAACTAAGAATCGGACAGTGAAACTGAAGATTACGTTGAGGATTACGATTCAGACGACAGTGTAGCTGATCCTTCGTACCAGCTTGAAGATGATCTTCCATATATTGCTAAGAACAATCTGGATTTACCTCCTCGAACATCTCAAATACAAGCAAGCACAAGCGCGGAGTTAGAAGTCACTCTACAAACCCAATCTCGATCTAAACTGCTGTAATTTTGATAGAAAAATATAGTCTGATTTTAATTTACTGTCAAGCCAAATATCTTATAATTACAATGATAATTTTACTTTTATGTTATATAACATTTTAAAAATACTTAATATAGATACTAAATTAGAGGCTATATGTGACTTTTTATTTTTTATTATTATTTATTTAATTTAATTTTAATAATATTCTACCATAAACACACATCACCATCTAGTCCCAAACTAAGCAGAGCTTGTACTATGGGTACTAGATAATGGATAAACATACATATATACTTTTTTTTTGTAAATACATACTTATTATACATAGAAACACCCAGACCAAGACAAACATCCATGTTCATGCACACAAATGTTTGACTTGAGCGGGAATCGAACCCGCGACCATCGGCGTAGCAGTCGCTTACACTCCCGCTGCGCCAACCGGTCGTCAATTATTATTCTAAAGACTGTTCAAACAAGGATCACGTTAGACTTAAGGTTGATTTTAAGAGCGAAATTAAAATTTTTAAGAAAATGTGCCATTGCACTTAAAGAAACAAGGTCTTTCTTTATTATTTTGTTAAATTTAAAACAATTTTTAATAAAAAGGTCTTTCTGAAATCTTGTTTCATATATGAAGAAGCCTTCCGAGCGATCATTAGTATTAAGCGGTAAAAAAATAAGATTAGTACTCTAGGGTTAAAGGAACATTTGAATTATTTCATGATACGCATAGTCGTTATTCGAGGTCATCAGAAAATTTTAAGCTAAAAATGCCGGTAAATTCCACGTCATTTCTTGATAAATCTTTTTCTGTCACTGCTGTTCGCCTATGGAACGCGTCACCGTTAAATATTAGACAGGCTCAGACGGTATCCAGATTCAAAATTTAGTCACGGGACACTATCTAGCATTATAACATTTCCTGTTTTAATATATTTGTTTATTAAATACTAGTGGACGCCCGCAGCTACGCCTGCACATTTTATCCGTTTTGCCCGATTCCGTGGGAATTTCGGGAAATCCCTTCTTAGTGCACCCCTACGGTCCCCAAGGAACATACATGCCAAATTTCAGCTTCCTGCGCCCAATAGTTTCGGCTGTAGCGTGTCTGTCAGTCAGTCAGTAACGCAAGGATTTTATATATTAAGATGTGTATGTTTGTATAAGCATTTATATATAATTATGTATATATAAACATACCAATTTTTTGTAAGTATATTATTATTGTATATCAAAATATATATTTAAAATCTATGTATACATATTGTTACTTACTGGTACGCTTACTTCAACTACCATTTATTTCCTACCAATAATATCTTCATCCAAAGGCTGCCTGGTAGAAATCGCTGTTAGCGATAAGGCCGCCCTTTGTACTGTTTATAATATGTTATTCCTTAAAATGTTTTATACAAGTGTACGATAAGGAATAAAACCATAATATATAAAATCCTTGCGTTACTGACTGACTGACAGACGCTACAGCCAAAACTACTGGGCGCAGGAAGCTGAAATTTGGCATGTACGTTCCTTGGGGACCGTAGAGGTGCACTAAGAAGGGATTTCCCGAAATACCCACGGGATCGGTCAAAACAGATAAATTAAAAAAAATGTGCAGGCGTAGCTGCTGGTGTCCTCTAGTAAATAAATAAATAAATTGATGTGATAAGTTTGTATCGCGGGAACAGAGTCGACAATTGTTCATCGCTAAGTGCGATGTATTTCAAAATGATATTTATGCTTTTGCAAGCGTATTAAAGCGCGTGAAAGGAGTTTTGAAGGCACTCGGTGAGAGCGCTCAGTGAGTTTACGCCCCATGCATTTGGTACAGTTGTGTTCCCTGACATTCTAAAATACCTACACAAATTGAACGCAGCACATATTTTTTGAAATGATTTCTGTTAATACTTAAATATTATTTTTTGTAGAGCAAATTCACATTTTTGACGCAAGAAGGTTTACACAACCAGGAGGTAAGTAGGTTGTCACAAACGAATAAATTGATGATATTGATTATTGTTAAACAGCTGTCCATATAAGACACAACTTTTGCATCATATGCGACTGTTTGAATCTTAGAAATTCGGCGCCATCAGTGAAGTCGAAAATCAGTCTGTAAAATATACAAAAGCTGCTCAAGATAACCGAGAGCTGAGCCTAGATCAGTACAAAACTACATTAAGCCCACGACGGATTAGCAACGGTATTCTCTATAATATTTGTCATTTAATCTCTATTTCACAGTCTCTTACTAATTAAATTTAGGTTATTACGGTGTCGCCTAAATCTAATCGTGGTTTCCTTTAATAAATACTTCATCACAACGAAAAAATTATGTTGGCTCTTATGCAATATAACGATTTTTCTGTAATTTCTTCACTTTACTTTCAGACACAATAAGTAGTAACCAGAAACACTATTAGTATATATGTAGCGCAAGAGATAAGATTACACTCAGTCGGTAGCCGTATATTTTATTAATTGTAGTAGAGATGGCCTAAACTCGTTGTGTGTGCGGTTCTGATAATAACATGAGACTGTATTGTATCCACTAAGCAACAATTCTAGTCTAATGTTGCGAGACAACCTTCGGTGCGCATCTGCAACGTCGTACTAATTGTGCCTTGTATTTGAGATAGGTACCGCTCCATGCTATTTACTACTTTGTTACACAAATGAAAGGAGAATACGCTGATGCCTTTGGGTTACGATGTTCGTTACGTTTGATTGTATAGTTTGTAGTTATATGAAACGTGTGTACTCTACAGAAGGTCAGCGTTTTTATGCAAATACCATTCATACACGATTTTAAACTATCGCAATTTGTATACAATAAACAACTTCATTTATGGCCATTTTCAATATTCCAACTAAAGATAGATCTGTAGATTTTAGATTCGTGTTTGACATATTTAGTATGGAGCTTATGTCAAAAACTGTCAAAAATGAATCTAAAATCTACAGATCTATCTATATTTCGAATCTTGAATGCCGTAGTTAGCGGATCTAGCTAAATAACATTCGTGTTCACATCATCATCATCATCATCAACCTATATCAGTCCACTGCTGGACGTAGGCCTCTCCTATGGCGCGCCAATGAGCTCGGTCTTCAGCTTTCCTCTTCCAATCCCTGCCCGCTGCCCTTCAAATATCATCGCCCCACCTAGCTACAGGACGCCCTACACTACGTTTGCCGAGACGCGGTCGCCACTCAAGAACCTGACCGCTCCAGCGATCATCGGTTCTGCGGCATATATGACCTGCCCACTGCCACTTCAGCTTACTTATTTGCTGAGCTAAGTCAGTTACTTTAGTTTTCTGCCGAATAATTTCGTTCCGGATTTGATCCATAAGAGAAACTCCGAGCATAGCTCTTTCCATAGCTCGCTGAGCAACCTTGAACTGGTGGACAAGTCGTACTGTGAGTGGCCACGTCTCAGCCCCGTAGGTCATTACGGGTAGAACGCACTGATTGATGATTTGGTCGTAATTTTAACAAGATTATCTGACTGTGATTACAGTAAGGCGGTATGGGTAGGTACATATAGCACACTGACGCTTTGCTTTATACTATTTTAGTAAGTACTCGAAAGATTCTTCATTAGACACTACACATTAGAAACCTCTTGTTTCATAAATCGTTTCTACTCGCATATTGAACACAGCGCGGTATATTTTAGGTAGTTTATAAAGTTTTAAACAGACACTCGTGCGCCGACGCCACTAAAATGGATTGCGCAGAATACCAGTGTTGCGGCTTAATAACCGCAACGTGTACTGAGCGTAGTCCAAATTTTGGCACTAATGAGACACACACTTCCACTTCTATTTCCAAATTTCATTTATGAATAAATAAATACATTTTATGATTGTTATCACTGCTCTCTGACATCACTTTGTGTAGGTTATGTTTGTTTGTTTTTGTTTGGCCTTCCGCTCTGTCGACCAATGTAGGCGGACCGGGCGGACGGCTCTCGGTTGGTCATCGGGGCACCGTGGTGTTGCCAGTGGGCAATAATTATTATTCATAGACTGTTACTTGTATATTATGTTTTAAATTTGTTTAATTTTATGTTTTTGTTCAATTTATTTTTGTTATGCTGTTTTTTTACTTTTTCTTTCTTTGATGTTTATATTTTTGGTGTGTGCCATTTGTGGCCAAATAAAGATTTCTTTTCTTTTTTTTTTATTGAAGACTTTTGTCTTCAAACTTTGTGGTATGGGCGACGAGAAGATCCGATGAAGTTTCCCAAACTCTGCCCAGTCCAGCTGTATCCGCCTCTTGACTTCCTTATCGAAGTTGTTTCTACCTAATTGTATGATCTGTCCTAGGTATGTGTATTCGGAAACAACCTCGATGGAGAATTCACTTACGTCGACTGGTTCCGGATCGACATGCTTGTTGATCATAATTTTTGTTTTGTCAGAGTTCATCCGGAGTCCAATCCGCTGAGACGAGGCAGCCAGACTGTTCAGCATTTGGTTTAATTCTTGCAACGTTTCAGCCATGATAACAATGTCGTCTGCGAATCGTAGGTGAGAGATGCGTTTGCCATTTATATTGATGCCGTGATCTTTCCAGTCCAGCACCCTAAACATATCCTCCAGTGCGTTGGTAAACAGTTTTGGTGATATGACATCGCCCTCTCTCACCCCGCGACGCAGGTGGACATGTTCAGTATGCTGATTCTGTACTACGACGGTCATTGTTGCGGATTCATAAAGGCATCTCTTCACTTCGATGTATCGCCAGTCGACTTGGCATCGTTGCTAAGAATGCAGAACAGACCAGGTTTCAATGGTGTCAAACGCCTTCTCTTAATCCACAAATGCTAGACACAGGGGCCTATTGTACTCCTCCGTCTTCTCAATAATCTGCCGCACTGTGTATAAGTGGTCTATGGTCCCGTATCCACTTCGAAACCCGGCCTGCTCCGGTGATTGGAAATCGTCGAGTCTTCGCGCAAGACGGTGTGTGATGACCCTTGAAAAAAGCTTATATACATGACTCAGAAGCGATATGGGCTAGTAGTTTTTCAACAAGGTTTTGTCACCTTTCTTGAAAAACAAAACGACCACGCTTCTGTGCCATGCATTTGGAGTTCTCCCAGTGAAGAGGACGATATTAAACAGTTCCTGAAGCTTTTTAAACACAGGGGTTCCTCCAGCCTTCAGGAGTTCAGTGGTGAATCCGTCCGCACCCGGGGCTTTTCCATTTTTAAGCTGTTTAAAGGCCATCTCGATCTCATCCATGCCAATTTCAGGCAAATCCTCCGTAAAGTGCCGTGTAAGGGTGGCTCTGGGCTCATCTCTCAGAGTTACGGGTCGAACTTCTTGAGAAGCGTATAGCTTGCTGTAAAATGTCTTACTTCCGAGAGAATCTCCGTCTTAGATGTAATGACTGTTCCCGTTTGTGCAGTCAGTCTTGTCAGGTAGCTCCTCCCGAGCTTCTGGACGAACACTTTCGATCCCCGGTTCTGCTCAATTGCTTTTTCAATTAAAAGCGTGTTAAAAGCTCGGAGGTCGCGTCGTATCAGCATATTTATATTTTTATTTAGAGCCCGTTGTTCTGATAAGGCTGACGGGGGATTTTGACGGCGCTACCTCATAAGCTCCAGAGCCTCTCTCGAAAGCTTTGACCCCTTAACAGAACGCTTCATTTTACAGAATTTTTTACACTCTTCTCTTAGCGTGCTCACCACTTGGTCAAGCTTCTGGTCAACGCAGTCGGTGGTTTCTAAGACGGCTAATCTGTTTTCCAGGTTTAATTGGATTTTTTTGGAGCCTGTGGCAATTTGCAGCTGGTTTGGTTGGTGCCTGGACCTCATAATGCGGACTCTTTCGCGCTTATAGTCAATGTTCAGAGTGCCCCGCACAAGTCGGTGGTCGCTTCCAGTGTTGAATCTCGCGACCACAGTGACATCCCTGAACATGCGCCTCTTATCCGACAGGATGAGATCAATCTCATTCTTGGTTTTGTTATCGGGGCTCCGCCAGGTCCACTTTTTTTGGGGCTGCTTTTTGAAGAACGAGTTCATCATAAACAGCCCCTCTCTTTCGAGCAAGTTGACAAGAATTTGCCCTCTATCGTTCCTGTTGCCGTAACCATATTGACCTATAAAGATTCGCCACTGGTCTGTACTCCCACTTTGGCGTTAAAGTCCCCCATTACAACATTGTAGTGGGCTCTGGAGGTGTTGTGAAGAGCCTTGGAGATATCCTCGTAGAATAATTCTACATCTTCGTCCGAGTGTGCTGAAGTTGGGGCATAAGCCTGAATAACCTTGAGGGTGTATCTCTTGGTTAATTTCAATATGAGGTATGCAACCCTTGTCGACACACTAGACATTTCAACAATGCTGTCAGCAAAGGTTCGATGGACCAGAAACCCAACGCCACCTTGGGAAAGTTGGTCTCCTTCTCTGAAGTACAGAAGGTGAAGGTCCTGTCCCGCTCTTCGGACTTCACACAAACCCAAAATGTCCCATCTTATGTACTTCAGTTCTTGTTCCAGCTGAAGAAGATGCTCATCAAGTCGCAGCGTCCGTCCGTTGTACGTAGCCAGGGTCAGCTTTAGTTTATCAAGGTGGCTGCCTATCGTAACCCGGGGATTCTTCGCACCCCCAACCCCGTCATAACCATGACCGCCGCCGTGGTCAGCAATAGCCGGGCGACCGAGAACTAGGGGCCGTGGTTTATTGTGGCTTGCCATAATTGGTTGTGCCTATAATCGCCACGCTGGGCATGCATGTTAGTGATCGCAGGACGTAGATCCTCGCCACCGGTGACGCTGCTGCCCGTCACTGGTCTTAATTTTCTTTTTACTACGCCATTATGAATGGTTATACCGCCATTTGTCGGTCGCCAGAGCCTCTTCTGTTAGTCAGCAGGATGCGCCACGAGCTGGAGAGATTGGCTTGGGGTACTTAGGTGGTTACTGTACCCCCTAGCATCCCTGTTCTATTTTACTTAAACTCTTGTCAATGTTGTCTGAGTCGTTTAATGTGCGCAATAACACTAATTTAGTGACACTGGGTGAAATTGTTAGGTATTTTATTAGATACATTTCCTCAAAAATTTGCTCAGTTCTTACATTATTTTAAGAATCTCGGCTTCCTGGATGGGTTTGAAATTATATCCACTGGGTATTCCGTTTTCAGAGACTTTAAAAAAAGTTGATACCGTCAGTTCTCTAACCATAGTTAATACTGCTTTCACTTCTTAAAACAAAAGATATTCAGGTGACCCAGGTCAAATGACGTTAGTAGTAACGACACTGATATCATTCGAAACAAACCTACGTCACATCAAATAACCCGCTCGAGAAACTCTTGAAATATTAAGCGATTTGTAAATAATTATAAATTTTGGAAAGTCGCCAGTAGGTACTACAAGTTTATACATTACGATAGTATCTAACTCTCGAGTCCACTCCTGCATAACGCCATTCTTGTAAAGTTTGTCAAAGAAAAGAACAACCTGAGAATAAATCTTAATTTTAGACCACAGTTAACAGGAAACAAAACATTTTGGAAGTACTAAACTACTGTATTTAAACCTTACATTTCAACGAGTTTTTAATTTATTAGTTTGATATATATAGTTTCTAAAGTATTAAGTGACACAGTTTGCCTGTTCTTTATTAAAACGTGTATAATGTTCTCCATACTCAAAAACAGGTATTCGTAGGAAATAAAGGATGTCCCAAAAATTAATGCAAGATTTGAATTAAATAGAAAACACTATTTTTTGTCTTTTGATTGTTATTTTGTTATTGAATCATAAACTTTATTAGATAGGGTTAAGTATGGAATAACACTTCGGGTAAATGGCCTCCACAGTTTGTCATGCAGATAAGTACCTACTCGTTTGTCGAAATTTGCCATGACAATTTTTCATCAATTTAACAGAATTTCGTTGATACAGCGTTAAATCTTCTCCTTTAATGCACGGTGGTTTGTAAGCTTGTTAACAAAGACTTGTGGTTTTAAATAACCCCATTAAAATTGAAGAGCTCCTTGAAATTTGCTATTCTTGTCTATGATGCTGAATTGAGGTTCCTGGATTATTACCGACACTATTACACACTTTGGACGATTTGAGTGTTTGGCTTCTCCAACGGATCCAGTCTACCTGAATTTATCTCAATTAATCTCCTAAAAAGTGTTTTTAGGAGATTAAATTCCGATTATTATGAAATTTTCGAAATGCGGCCGCCAAGCTTTAATTATTTTTGAAATATTGTTCTATATCGAAGACACGTTGTTCTATATCGAATAACGTTCTATTTTTACTAATCTTAAACTGTCTGTTGTCGATTTGCCTTTTTTAGAGTTGCCAATACCTACTTTACTGCAAAAATGGAGATAGATTCAAATCTTGTGTTAATTTTGGGACATCCGTTACCTATACTATCATGATTATTTATTTATTTAATTTATTTATTTATTTAATTTATAAGAAGACCAACGGCCTTATTAAATTGAATAACAATAGTATATGTGACATATGACCAATTAAAGGTCCTCACGGTTAGCAACAATTCGCTATATATAAAACCATTTGCATTGAAAGTTACAATAAAAGAAAAATATAAATAACTAACTCAAATCAACGTAGTTCATAAAAAAATATCTGCTTAGCATATGTCTCTTCATCGCGGCGTCGCGTCGCTGGACTCGCGTCAAAGACATCGAAATCATGCAATTTACTCGCTGCGTTAAGTGCGTTGCCTGCGCGCCACATAAAGCTATCCTGCCGGTAGTTTGTAGGTACGAGTGGTAGGTGTAGTGGAGTATGATGACGTGATGATTTTACTGGTACATTCAAACCCACCATAGACAACAGTTCTGAGCTATTAATAGAATTAGACAACATTTTTTTTAAGTATGTTGTATCAGCAATATCCCTCCGCTTGTACAAAGGTAGAAGATGGAATTTGGCGCATATGTTGAAGTAATTATCAGACTTATAATGAAAATATTTAATCCGCTAGCACAGGTATTTTAGGAACTTAATCTACACTTTAATTTAGAAGAAAACTCATTTAATCTGTTTAATTTTGTAATAGAAAGTAACATAAAAACTTAAATACTAACTAAACCTAAATAGAATCGGTTCCCAACTCAGCGTATTGCCATCTTGTGACACAAGATGGCGCTGGTATTATATTGGGACCGTTTTTATAAAAAAAAAATACGGGCACGAGCAAAAGAAACCTATATACATGCTTGTACATTTGAGTTAAATCCTAAAACTAAAAATATAAACAATAATTGACAAGCGGTGAGCTTCCATCATGGTCACTTGTCTATGGCAAAGGCGTACGCGCACGTCTTTGACTATTTATAATCTGTGCATGCGCTGTTCGCGCGTAGTTTTAAAGTTGGAAATAGACGCCAAGCCAAAGTAACAATGATGGCAACCACTAATAAAAATTTGCAGAATATTTTTAATTCCTTACGTCTAAAACATGTTTATATAATTTATGAACCATTACAATATAATATTATATATAGTTATCGTCGACCTATATATCTGAATATTTGTTTTGTGTGTCTGCCGTGCGTCAGAACGTTATTATTTTATAAGAGTACATAACACAGTTGACTGCACGGCTGGCGTAGCGGTTTAAGGGGCCGCCTCGCCGCTTGACACTGCGCCGAGTGTTGTGGGTTCGATCCCCACAAGAGGCAACACTTTGTGTGATTCATAAATAGTTGTCTCGAGTTTGGGTGTTCATTGTGTCCGTTAGTTGTATGTTTGTAAAGTCCCCCGCGACACAGGATTTAGTCCTAGTGCGGGAGTTGTCTTTAAAAAAATAAAAATAAAATAAAAATAACAGTTTTGAGCAAAAGATAATCCTGAAACTCACAAACAACTGGCCACGGAGATAGAGAATTAAATGCGTCGCTGGCCGGTTGGAATACTAGCTTAGTCGTGGTAACTTTAAAGTTGAAGCTGTTGTTTTAGCAGGTGTTGTTTGTATTTTCTACTAAAACTGTACCACCGATAAACACAATTATAACGCTTGTCTGCCTTTTCTATTCAGCCATCACCTTTACGCTCGACGTTAAAACAAAATTTTAGCATTCCAAAAGAAAAATAAGTTTAAAAACTATAACCCGACTACGTGAAAATAGGGGTCTATAAAGGACGAAACAAGAAATAGCTCATTCAGATATAAATCCAGAAAAGTATATTACCTACAGAAATGCTCAAGCTAGAGCCATAGTCGCACCTACTGCATACCTAATGTTTGTGCTAGGAACACTTACCTGCATAAAACAAACGCTGCATTAAATAGGTGCGACCACAATCCTTTTCCGTATTCCGATGGGGCATGTAAACTAACCGTACAATATTCACATTGTCACATTTTAAGAGAGAAAGAAAAATAGGTAGGTAGGTACCTACCTGACTCAAAGCCTCTGAATTGTAAGAACAGCCGCGTTTTAAATATGTACATATTTGTAATGTGCTCAACAATAGCTTTGTTTTGATACCAAACACGTAATAATTATTACAGTTAATTTTTTTCGAGGTTAGTATCTGATGTATTAATTTCGTAATAGAAAATGTAGATAAAATTTATAAAAGTATATCACCCGCGCTATTATTACGAATCTTTTGACACCCCATTCATTAAAATCGGTTCAGTAGTTAAGGCGCTACGGTGGAGCATACATACATACATACTTATATATGTATATGGGCGCACTGGAGATGGTTTGTTTTATTGTAGATCTAAGCATAAACGTAGAGCAGAGCCATCTAGATGACTAAATGATAACTAAACCGGAAGTTAATATTATTTTAATGTAATTTTAACTAAATAACCAGTAAAATATTAATTGCATTTGCTTGTAATTAATATTATATAAATTGTGTTACATTTCTCTATTTACATATATTTCTTAACGCAGTATTGGTTGATATCGTCTTTAATAGTTTGGCTAGCTTTGTTGCCCGCCAACACATTTTGGTAATTTTATAAGTAATTAAATTTATCAAGACGTATTTCGACGCTTTAGCTAAAGGAACTGTAATTCTATATTGTTTCTTAATTATAAAGATTAATTGAAAGCTCATACATACGATAATTTAAATATTATGTATTATTGAATATGTTTTGATACTAAGTTAAGTTGATGCGACGGCGGGCGGCCATGACACTTTTGGTTCGGACATTCATATCGTGATTTCGTGCAGTTCAAGAAATATATTGCAGTTAACAGTGAATTTAACTAGTTTCATTTATGGTTCCTGGGGTGTCCTGACAAGTGAGGGTGCCCAGGCGCCGAAATGTACATACATAGACTGCCAAAAAAACATTACCCATCCTTTTGGCTTCGCCGTAGCCGCGTAAAAAGCAATGTATTTATGGTATCAGCATAAACTTTATAAGGTCATCATTAATTAACCTTTCAAGGGTCGTTAGTCATAGTGACTTCACAGCCTATTTGTGGCTGAATTTCACGATCTGCTTCTGAATTCTAAATTGAATCGGACTCAACCAGTCATACAGAATAGGCTTATTGAACACGATTTACCGGCTCTCAATAAATAGGTGCCATTAACCACGACTAAATCCATTAGATTTTAAGCTCAAACTATTCGGTACAGCGTGAAATAACTTGTTTGACACAATAGAATAGATATAGAAGATACATAGTAAACCTAAATAGTAGTGATTTTATGTAAACATATTTTATCCTTTGTCTATTTTGTTATTACTTTATCCTTGCGGAGGTCAGACGGCAGCCGCTCAGTGAAAAAACATACGTATATTCACCCAAACCGGAACAAACGGTTAAGCAGGTGCCTTGTCGTTTTGAACGTGGCCGAATGTTGTGGGTTCGATCACCACTTGTACCTACGGGTCACGTTTTTTTCTATTGCCAGTATACTTTGTATATGTTGGCTGTCGGACACAGTAATAAATTCAGATAGGAGAGCCAACGTTTTGTACATGTGTGGTGTATGTGTTGTCTATTGTTTCTGGACGCAACCCCGGTGGTACAGAATAGCAGACTTCGGACTCGGAAATACAATATTATGTAAGTGTATAAAAAGAGCGCTTAACCTCAATCGCAAAGGCCTTTTAAAGCATTGAAGTAAATAAAACAAACTTTGTATAGTGGAGGCAATTATCTTCGAATCATACACTGTATTGAATCGGTAATACGTCTTTTTGCGCCACGTCAATCGTGCATTCAATAGTTGGTCTGTATGGATATTAAGCCGATACAAAGTGTATTCAGCGCAAGGCAAGCAACAAAGTGGTCGTGTAAAATGCACATTATACGGATGGCTCTTTTTATATTATTTTTCATAGACGCATACAGTTTTGCCAATATTTTGGACACAGTTTCACAATTTTTTTTTTCTGGAATTTTACTGGCGTTTATCAAATGCTTTATTTAGAATTATCGGCGGGCGCTTATTTGTATGTTTGTAGTTAATTCACAGAGACCATTTTTGCAGTCATTATCGACCTTATGGGTAATTGTGCTGCAATGTGGTCCCAGCCAGGTTGCAACCAAAACTCTTCGTTGGCGGGATGTGGTTGGAAAAATGGGAATTACATATGAGTATTCAAGAAAGTGAGCGAGGGTAGCTTTACCATCTACATGGTTTCGCCAGCGTTTACACTGAAATGAATAACTGAACTAGTTAATAAAAGTTATGATTCTTGTGTAGATTGTACCGAAAGCCCAAAAGTGTAGGGTAACATAAACGCTGTCACTAAGAGAATATTAAAAATCCTTTAAAAATTACGCAGCGACAAAAATAACGCGAGTCTAACAGTGGCGTACAGCTAGTTTACACATAATAAATTTATCTACCAAGACCAACCTTTCGCTATTTCCGCTACACACGCACTTTCAACCCCAAATTATGACTTAAAATAATAACACTTTAATCACACTTTAAAATTACTATGTGCTATTACGAACTTTAAATTTAGAAAATTTGTTTAGATAGAAATAACAAGCTTGTTTTAGTGAAACTCCGGCGTTTCTTTTCTGTCTCTACAATGTTCGGTAACTATCATTTGAGTTGTTATCGAACTCCATAAACTTTGTTTTATTAAACGGTAACACTGAGTTACCGTGGCACTCTAACTACGGAATTCAGTATTCGAAATATGGATAGATCTGTAGATTTTAGGTTCGTTTTTGACAGTTTTTGACATAAGCTCCATACAAAATATGTCAAACACGAATTTAAAATCTACAGATCTATCTATAGTTCGAATATTGAAAATGGCCGTAGGTCATTTTAATATATAAAATCCTTGCGTTACTGACTGGCTGACAGACACGCTACAGCCGAAACTATTGGGCGCAGGAAGCTGAAATTTGGCATGTGTGTTTCTTGGGGAGCGTATGGGTGCACTAAGAAGGGATTGCCCAAAATTCCCATGGGATCGGCCAAAATGGGTTAAATTTAAAAAAATTGCAGGCGTGGCTGCTGGCGTCTTCTAGTATATATATATATATATATATATAAAATCTTTGCGTTACTGACTGACTGACAGACACGGTACAGCCGAAACTACCGGGCGCAAGTAGGTGAAATTTGGCATGTATGTTCCTTGAGGAGTGCAGGTGAGCATTAACAGAGGATTTTTGGAAATGCCTCCTCTAAGGGGGCAAAACAGGTTGGCAGAGTTTGTATGAAATTCTTTATTCCTTCAATGGATTAACTTCAAACTTTGTATATTGGTTCCTCAAATAAAGTTAGTGAACACTATTAAAATGTTTTTGGAAATTCTTACGCTAAAGTGGTTAAAAGGGGAGTTAGAATTTGTATAAAACCTTTGTATTCCTTGAAGGGATTGACTTCAAACTTTGTGTATTGGTTCGTCAAATGACGTTAGTGAACACAAAGAAAGTCTTTTCGGAAATTCTTGCTCTAAAATACTCTAAATGGTTAATTCTTCAATCTGTGTATATAAAATCCTTGCGTTACTGACTGACTGTTAGACACATTACAGCCGAAATTATGGGGCGCAAGAAGGTGGAATTTGGCATGTATGTTCCTTGAGGAGTGTAGGGAAGTTTGTACAAAACATTTTATCGAAGCGAAATTTACGCGTGCGAAGCAATGGGCAAAAGCTAGTTTTTTATAGAATTATACTCGTTAGTATTGCTCTGCGTTTTATGTCTGGATTATATAATTCTGACAAACTCATTCACTGCATTAATTAATGCACCTATATGATATCACAATTCAATCCTTAATTCAATTCTTAGAAACATGTATATAAAAGTATAGACTTAAAAATTTATTAGGCCCGTTCTTATTTTTTATGGGAATTTCGTGGGTATCCCGGCAATTTTTTTTTTAGCCAAACCAGCCTGGTAGTTTCGGCTGTGTGTTATCTGTAAGTCAGTCAGTAAAAGTGTAGCTGCGGGGACCCTCTGGTATTTACATAAAACTCTATCTTGGCAAGAAGTCTTGAATTATAACATAAAAAATAGTTAATGTGCATAATAAATCACATAAAGCAGATTCACACTCAAGGAAAGTCTTTTTGATCACAAGAGTAACATTTCATAATTATACCAATTTTTAAACTTTAATCGAACTTACACTCGCCAGGTATTTTTATCAAATGAGAGGCAATAAAATATAACAATTCATAACAACACAACGCGCACCAATGCATGCTTGAAGTAAGCTTACTATAGGATGATATCTCCGTACAACACAAAACACATATCAATAGCACATTATTTAGCGAAGTACAAAGTTGTTGAGTTGCCGAACAAGGAGAACTTTGGTACAGACAGCTAAGTCTCATTTTCCCTTTGCCGTATACACTCTTATGCAATAGAAGTCCAGAGGTGGCCTAGCCAGTATCGCCGCTCCACAACGGCTTAAAACTTTTCTATTTAAAAGAAACATGGCTCTAACACAGCACCGCCATTTGCGAGAAACACCAGTAATCATGCCATCGCCACATGAAAACCTGCGTGTTTTTGTTTATTGAAATATTAGTTAACTTTGGTCCGGAATGTATTTTCAGCTTGATGTAACTTACATCTTAGTTAATGTAATGTTACTTTTGTGTTCGAAGTCGAAATACCATGAATGATACCATGAAATCTTATCTTAATTTGGAGATCGCAGGAACTCGTAATGATATGAATTTATTAAAACTTTATCAATCATCAATTATATAATATGGGTTTATATAAAGATGAATACCTACTTCACAGATAATAATATGTAGATGTTTCTATACCGATACTATGATAAATTCTTTAGCGACATATAATACTTTGCATAAAACAGCAGATACATACATATACCTTACTTTCATCGTTTCATGATGGACGTGATCCGACTTCAAAATATGATGCTGTCCAGACAAAGAACGCATTGAGAAATATAGGTAAAACTCACATTATCGTCTGTTGGTAAATATCTAAAGGCAAAGCAAACGCGATCTACTGCACCGTTGTTAAAAAATAACAATTTAACCTTAAATCTGCTATGGGCACTTGACCATCATATATTTTCGAACAACGTTCAGTAATGGACAATATGAATGAACTGACTTTCTTTTTATTAAACAAATAAAGTCTGTATTTGTATGGAGGCCTTTTTTGCAGAAAATTTACTTATTCAATAGCCCGCAGTACGCTCGGCGGGCAATAGTATTGCTTTCTTGTTTCAGCCGGTCATTAAATTTGCTATCCCAATAAATTGGGTCATTTTGGCGATGATTAACTACAGCATCGTAAAAGGTAAACGAAAACTAGCACACTAAATACAAACTAATTAAACGTACTTTGCGGTGGATATTCCAATTAAACCTTTAGAAATTTCGATTTCAATGGAATATCATATATGTATAACCATGCTTACTTAAGTGACCCTATAGAACTTATGAAAGATACCAAATAGCTACCCACTAAAATGTTAAATGTATCTGCCATTTTGACAAAGTGGGTAGCCAAAAGACTGTTGCTTTATATTAGATAACTTATTAGTAAGTCAATTAGATATAAAGAGGCAATACCTAAAGCAAGCACTAAGGTTCGCATATTTACACTGATATAAGTATAGCAGCCTAAAAGATATAAATCGTCCTTTTAATTAATACTTGTGACGCGTGGCCGTTGACCCACGTTAAAGTTCTCGGGGCTTAAGTGGTGAAAGCATGAACATTACTTTCACCACTTTAGTGATCCGGCAGGTTAATTCCTCGCCTTGTTAAAATCTGCCAGGTTTACACTTGGGCTCGCCAGAAAATGAGTTAGGCTGGAACTACTAGCAGCAACCTACTTAGGATAGGATACCTGTGTTTTCGTATAGTGTGTTCAGTACAGCCTTGCTATAGTGTTGGATATCTGTTTAATCCGCCAATGCTAGCAACTATATTACACTATTTGAGAATTTTCTCTAGTAATCTAATTAATACCTATTATTGCTATACCCGTATTCAAATTATACTTATGTCTCAACAATCGAGACAACACTATGATAAATAACACATTTCTTATTTTGGCGTGTCTCGTCGTTCACAAACAATACTTAGGCGACCCTTGGGTAAGAAAACACACACACGAACACAGATCTCTAATCAGCCCCTTTATATTGCTAATCAAGCAAATGTCAGATGGTAATGGGAATGTTCCTTTTTACAATTTGCGGAACGATTTGCTGCGTTTATCGTGACTGTTTCGTTAAGGATAAATGCATTAAGATAACCTTTTGGTATTTGGCAATTTGTGGTTGGTCACACAAGTATATTTAAGGGCTCCCGCAGACTACCTTCTTTTAGCATCGGCGACCGGCGATTTTGCAACTGTATCGATGCTGCATCGCGTTTTAGCGACTCTCTGCGTTCGGACACAGCGACCGTAGTGTTATAGTGTGTTGTTGGTGGTCGATCGAATCGACTATCGATAATTGGCTTAATTTCTTAATTTTTTTAAAACCATTTAAGCAATACAGATTGGTAGGAACATAAATAATATATACTAGTATAAATAAGTGATCATTGTTACAATGATGTTAAAATATGTCCTATTATTAATAGACTTATACTATCGAAAATTTGCAAGATATCGATAGTCTACATTATTTTTATGCTCTAAAACAATCAATAGCATGGACAGTATTGCACTCATTTCTTCGTATTAATGTATGAATATATAATAGATCATACTCTCTGAAAATAACTTACGTAAATACGTAGTTGTGGGATGTAGGTAACAAATACCGACTTCAGCTCGTTTGATATTCCCTTCGATATAAAGAAAGATATAATACCCATTTTTATAATAATAAGAAGGCGGCAAACGAGCAGACGGATCGCCTGACGATAAGCAATTACCGCCGCCCATGGACACAAGCAATATCTCAGGAGTCACAAGTGCGGTGCCACCCCTTGGGGTTGGGAAAAAGGATAGGATAAGGAGTGGGATGAGAGATAAGGAATAGGGGATAGCGCCTCCGGCACTCTCGCTCACCAATCGAAACGCAACAGTTAAAGGTACTTTTACTTTACGTCGATTTTCTGTAAGAGGGTAGTACTTCCCCGGTCGAGCCGGCCCACTCATTCTGAAATCAGCAAGGCTCTACTACCGTGAAGAATCTATGGTATGGGGTGCCTCGTCAAAATCTAGTACAAAACACTAGGTCGTATAAATAAAGCCTTTAAAAACTTACTTCGAAAAATTACATTCGTGTCTATTCTTTGATATTGTTAATGATTCTTTGATACAATTCTAAATTTCCCTTTTTAAGGCTTTTTTACAGACCAGCTTTTGCCCGCGGCTTTGCCTGCGTGGATATTAGTTATCGCAGCAGAACGTAGCCTATGTGCTATTGTGTTGTGCATCTATAAGCTATACAGCAAAGTTTACGCAAAATCCGTTCAAAAGATTTTGTATGAAGAAGTAACAAGCATCTATCCATCCGCACCAACTTTTGGGCAAACCATCAGTGGCAAACCACTAAAACCACACATAAGAGAAGTGATATTTGGTTTTGTGGAGTTATTAATATTAACTCATAAGATATTAATTAAATTCAAATTATATCATCATCATCATCAGCGTGCCTTAATCCATAGCTGGATACAGCTATGGATTAAGGCACGAGCACAAGACCATGAGTTTATTTTTTCCCAATTGCAAATGATATGATAAAATGTGTTTGTTTGAATAAGAATAATTTCATATTTATTAACACACGATTTATCTTTATTTTAAATATAATTTTTATAATTCTAAGTAAGCCAGTTCGCACCTGAGGATTTATCATAAACACACTATCATGATTTTATCGATATTTATTGAAATAGGTTTTGTTTAAACCAATCACTTTTCGAGTTATTTTCCTTCTGTAACCAAATTGACACTTCAGGGTAAAACTACCCCAAACGACTACCTATTAAAATGTTGCAGTATCTTTACCAAAAAATATTTTTTGTGGTTTACATTATAAAGCTTACTAAATTATACGATTGTTTAAAGAAACATCTATCTGTACATTATAAAATGCATGCCTTACTGACCGACTAGCAAACAACGCCAGCAAAAACGATTGGATACAAGATGCTGAAATTTAACATGTACATATATTCCTTGTGGAACGTAGGATTGCACTAAGAAAGGATTTCCGAAATTTCCACGGAATCGGGTAGAAACGGTAAAAAAAATGTGCCTATGTAGGACCTGGACGGATGATTTTTTACGCCACGTGACTGCCAGCTTTAGTAAATACACCATAGGAGATGAGACTATCTTCGCAGAAAAAATACAAAATCAAGTTTTATGCACCTTGAGTGAAAAATTACCCCACGGTGTTAAGTAAGGGTTAAAAAATTAGTGACAACCTACGGTAAGGAGCCGTCCATTTATTACGTAAGTCTCGATAGATGGAAGGGACAAGAGAGAGTGTAGAGAGATATCTCGTGTCTTTTTTTGGTTTTCTTTGATTGTACAATCTTGATGCAGAGATACAAACATCAAAAAAGTCTAAGCAACACATACAAATTTCAATTTTACAATGTCTTTTTGCATTACATCCTTAGTATTTTCTTATTTTTATTATTTTTAATGCTTTTTTGATATTAAACAACAATTAGGTTTTTTTTAATAATCTTAATTAACAATAATTACAAGTATGTATTGTATGTACGTAGTACAAAGTAAGGTGCCTACCTAATCAATTAAACTTAAACTAAAATTAAATGGTTGTACAAAAATTTGATAATTTAATACAAAGTGTGGCCTCCTCTGTTATTGAGAACTCGCTGGCACCGATTATTCATAGAATCGATGACATTGTTAATGTTATCCTGCAGTCATCACTCCCAATTAAATTTTAGTAAGTCCATCAGTTGTTGGGCTGTTGACACTCCACCCAAGTCCTTTAAAACACGTCTCTGGAGCCTGTCCCATGCATGCTCGATGGGGTTAAGGTCTGGCAATTGTGCAGGCCAAGGCAATACCAGGAGTTTTCCCTTGCCAAGTACTCCCGAGTGAGCTGTATGCGAACGCGCATTGTCATGCATCAACATGAAACCGGAGCCAAGCGTTTGTGCGAATGGACGGACATAAGGCCTAAGAACACCCTCAACGTAATTTACAGCGTTCATGTTACCATTTACAAAAACGAGCTCAGTTAATCTGTTCTTCATAATACCCGCCCATACCATAACTGCTGAGCCGTTGTATAGATGCACTTTCTGAATACACCTCAGTCTTTTAGTATTTCCAGGACGACGCTACACTCTTACCCTTCTATAATCAGGCTTGAACCCAAATCGAGGCTCATCGCAAAATAATATTTTATTCCATTGTTCCCGGGTCCATGTAATGTGTTCCCTACACTATTCATTTCGAAGATCGCGATTCCCGTGACGTATCGGTTTGCACCTAATTGGCCGTCGCGCCCGTACTCATGCAGTCGATTTCGTATAGTTTGGCAGCTAACAACATCACCATTTGAATTGTGTAGCCTTAAACCTATCTCTCGGGTGGTTAACATCGGCTGGTGTCTTGCAGTCAGTTGTATGTATCGATCTCGCCGTTTGGTTGTACACCTACCTTGACCTGGGTGCTGCTCAGCAGGATCTCCCGCGTTAGTGTAACACTGATGAAGACTGCAAATATCGCTTCTGTTCATACCAAAATACCGAGATACCTGAGATTGACTTCTTCCCTTTGCATTTCATCTGCGTTCAAATGACGTCGCTCCATGACGTAAAAATGTCTCATAATCCAAATGTGTTCAAAACTTTTTCAAATTATTGTTTAAATCATAAAATTGATACAGAATACTAAATTTTAATAAGCAAAGAAAACGCTATAAAATTCGCACAAACAGCCAGTATGTCCTCTAGATCAAAAAAGTTTACATACGTATTACCTACTTGGTAAGAAATGATATAATAATTGATTAATAATTTAAAATAGTATGTGTTGCTAAGACTTTTTTGAAGTGTGTATTTATCCTTTACGCATCATAAAATGACTTTCTTCAATTATATCTCATCGAAGTCAGTTCACTCAGCTTACACCAAGTATACACCACGCAACAATACTTACACCATATCAGGCAAAGTTTAATCGGGTGAGATTCAGAAAAGTGCTATATTTAGATGTTTCGTTGCTTTTGAATTCTCTTGGATTGGATTTGATCCATTTCTGGGAGTCTTTTTATTTTCTTTACGATATAGTTAAGACTAGGTCTTATGCTTGTTAGAACAAGCATAGTTTTAAAATATCATTGTTATAGATAAGTAATAAAAGAATGCATGATATATTAATCATTATTTTACCATGAAAAAATAGACAAAATATCAAAGTAGTCTGCAAGTAGCACCCATGTACGAAAAAGTTCACATTATACAAACATCTTATTATGCATTTAGGTAAACAAGTGATAAATAGGAGGGTAGAGAGGATAAGAAAGAGGGCGATCAAATAAAAAATGGAGTGAGAATTAATGTAAGAAAAAGGGGGAAATGATTGGATGACTGGTAATCGAGAAGTATGGAAGCGAAGGACAGATACACATACACGCCGACCCAAACAATTGGAACCAGGGCAAAAGATGAAGAGAATAATGAGTATAATATTCTTTTATTTAAGCTTTAATTTCGACATCATTGCCATGTCTTTTTTGGTTAAATTTATTTGTTTATTAACTTTCTATCAAAAAAGACCTATCCTTATCACGTATCACATAGAGTAAGTTTAAAATTCGCAAGATATAATATCACGTTATTAAAGGACGACCCCTATGTTATTATTTTAAGTGACAAGTAGCTGCAATCGGCATCTTCCATTGTGCGGTGTATTCATTCGGACGCTCCATCTAGATGCTAAAAAGCGACCAAATCGCCGGTCGCCGATGCTAAAAGAAGCTAGTCTGCGGTGGCTCTTACGGGTTTTTAATCGCATTTTATAACAATTTTAAGTTCTTATTACCACTGCCTACCATTAATTCAGTAACAAAATTCGTAATTATATAAAATTATTATGTTACTGACTGACTGACAGCAAGCACTGCACAGCCGATACTATTGGGCCCAAGAAGCAGATTTTTTTTCATGTAAGTCAAATTCAAAGTCAAGGTCAAAATCCTTTATTCATTTAGATCACAAAATGACACTTATGAACGTCAAATTTAAAACATTATTACTGTATGCTTCTACATTTACATTTACTGCTACGTTCGCAAAGCAAGGGCATAGAACCATGAGAAAGAACGGGCAATAAAACTCACGGTCACTCTTTTTCATCGCCAGGTTTTTAATAATACATAACAATTAAACTTTTGTAAGGTGCTGCAACTGTAGTAGTAGGTAGTATTGAAATTGGCGTATAATTACTAGGATCAGTCTTACTGCCGGATTTAAACAGAGGTATTATCTTACTATGTTTCATTAAATCTAGAAAATCGCCTGATTCTATACACTTATTAAATAAGTTGCTTAGATAAGGAGCTACTGTATTTATTATACTTTTTAAGATCTTAACAGATATTCCCCAGAGATCACCTGTATTCTTAGACTCTAGAGATTGAAAGGTGTTTATAATGTCAGTAGAACTAATAGGGCTGAATTTAAATATTACATCACATTTTTGTACACTAGATTCTAATAAATTTCCTGCACCTGAAGCTGATGAGTTTAGACCTCTAGTAGTAGTAATAGGTATGCTAGCAAAAAAAATATTGAATGTGTGTGCAAGTTCTTCTTTATTGTTAATAATTTTATTATTATCTAACAAGTTAACATTGGTGTTCCTTAAGGTTGTCTTGCCCGTTGCTTCGTTAATAGCTTGCCAGGTGGCCTTAACTTTATTAGAAGACTTCCTAATTTTGTCACTAACGAATACTGCCTTAGCTATACTGCATACCTTTTTAAATATTTTAGAATAATTTCTGACATACTCAGTGAAGCTCGCATTAGCCTGGCCGCAGACATCCGATTTTCAGGACCGATTTTTCATGGCGGAATTCAGTGAGACTAGCGAGCTTCATTTGTCGACTGTATCAAATGTATTTTGTAAAATAAACGTACTTACCACCGCAAACGATAGATTTTGCTTTGATCGGAAAGCACGCAAAAGTTTCATTCCGTTCAGGACTGAAAAAATTCAGTGCCCGTTTTCAGGGACGATTTTCCAGGTTTGAAATGTTTTCAGGCTCTCAAAATCATCTAATTAATCAAAACTGAGCTTACTGCCTACCACGAACGTTTGATTTTGCTCTGAACAGAAAACATTCCGTGGACTGAAAGAAATGAAAATCAAGCGCGCGCGGAACGGCTCGTGACGTCATAACTGAATTTAGCGCATGCGTACATCTTGTCATGTATCGATATATAGCATTGGTTTGAAGTTTATTTTGTCAGAATCATAGATGATCAGAATCACACGACAATGTATGCGTAGTAGACGTGTAAAAACTCTTGTCTGGGGTCTTCAAATTTACGCAAAAATCACATACCTACGGACAAGAGGATAATATAATAGTATAAGTTACTTTAGCATTTTCGTCAGATCATCATAATGTGTGACGTGAAAGGTTTATATTGGCTACTGAATACCACTCTGCTTAATCTTTGTCTCTCTATATGACTAGCCTATTGGTCTAATGGTTAGTTACCTTGACTTCTACGCCGGAGGCCATGGATCCTAGATAATCTTTGTGTGATAGGCACGATGATATTTGTTCAGTGTCTGGATATAATTTATCTATAATATGAACCTATATGTTTAGAAGTATATATTTATCAGGTGTCTGGTTACCATACTATAGGCTCCGCCTATTTTGGGATCACATGATTGGGTTTAAGTTGTCCAAGAATATTATTATGGAATATACACAATGGCTATTTCGGTCATACAAAAAAGTTGGTCTGAGACCCGTTATGCAACTAGGTTTTTGAAGATTGGTATCCTGTATAAAAGTGGTAGAGGGAATAATATAATGATTTATATCTACATATATACTCTATGCGAGATGAAAACAATTAAAGAACGTAAAACAAATCATACTCCTCAAATTGTATTGTTTGCTTTGAAATTGTATGATGCATTCACATTCACACATTAAATTTGACCATAGACTAATGATTGGTCTCGCTCTGCTCTACTAGACGGAGCCCTCATACTTGTAAAATGAGGCAGAAAAAACCATGCCAGCTGGCATGGTTGAGCATGTCACACTGACAGCCGTGTGTCAGGTGAATATATCCACAAAATTAATTACGGAAATAATTAGCTGTACAATGCTAAGTTGCGCTTTTATTTCGTGTTAAATTACTCAGCCAAAATTTTGAAGAACTCTGAGATCACATACCATCTGTAAGATAACAATAAATTTGAAATTTCCCCCTAAAATTACAAAAAACCGAAAACGCCATTCAGTGTTGCTGCTAGTACAAAAATCAACTTCCCCACATTTGAGATTTTTATAATGTGAATCTATAGTTATTCTATTTCGTTATATTTTACTATTTCTTTAATTTAACCTATTTAGTATATATTTTACTTATTTCTATACTATTTTATGTTTATACCTTAACAAATAAGGTGAAAAATGTTAGTTGTTAGAAACTGAACACCTTTCCCAAGAAACACGATTTACCTAATTATATGTGCAAATAAGTGTGTAAGATTATTGTTTTATTCAAAGTAGTTTTCATGACTATTCATGTTAAATTAATAATGCGTAACTAAATTTATATGGACTCGTAGCATGGAAATAGAAAGCACTGTTTTGAAAACACCTTATTTTCTCTATGGTTATTTCTAATAATCATTTTCAAATTACTATAAGTACATAAAACAAACCATCATAACAAAATGAGACCCTATACAAGTTAGGCGTACCGCGTAAGTTCCTTTATGAGAAAAATGGTGGGTATATTGGATAATATACCCACATTTTTCTCATAAAGGAACTTATAATACTCAATTATATCGATACTTTTAATTAATTGAAATTTTCTAAACTGATTTTGAGACCAATAAGTTATCTACTAGACCACAGGATAATATTTTCCCATTTACTCGGGTAACTGTTGAGAAGCTGACAACACAGTTCTTCACGCATGCGTCTTGATGCTTTTGTTTGATACACACTGTCAAAATAAGTTGCCTCATTTACGGCCGTATTTTTCTTAGGCAGCGCGGTGTCTAGTATAGCGAAGCGATACCAATCATTTGTCTAAGAATTTGACAATATCATAAAACTTATTCTGCATAAATCAGACACTTGTTAGAGTGGTCGTGGCTGTTTCTGATGGACAGGGTTGCGATGCGCCGTCGCCATACAAAAATTATAAAACTTATCATAGAATCCACCAAAACACCAAATATAGGGCCTAAATATTTAAAAAATGGGTAATGAAAATTTGTATTACAGTTGTCCAACTAAAATTCTTTATTAAGGCTAGCGTCCACTAGGCTCGCCGAGCCGAGCCGAATCGAAACGCAGAAAGTCGCCTCCTAATATTTCTATGAACCTGCGTTCATTAGCGACGAGCCGCGGCGCGCCGAATCGAATCTACCGCGCGCATCGCTCGTCAGGCGAATTTCTGCGGCAACGCGTTTCGACTCGATTCGGCGCACCTTAGTGGACGCGGGTCTGTGGATGAGTGTAGACAGGTACTACATTGCGTAAATACCTACATGAAAAGTTATCGAAATGAAGAGCTGTTAATTTCCCTAGTTCAGAAATATACTGAACTTAATGATCATGACTGCCTCAGTAGTCTCGCGGCATAAATGTGCGCGTGGGATTGGGAGGTCTCGGGTTCGATTCCCGGGTCGGGTCAAGTGTTATTGGGTTTTTCTGTTAGGAAATTCTCAGTAGCAGCACGGAATCTGGTAATGTCCGGTACGGCAATAAGCTCGCCCCTTATTACGTGGAACTTGAAAATTCATGGCGAAATGTGGGTATAATATTACACCTCTGCCTATCCCTTCGGGGATACAGGCGTGAGTCTAAAAAAAAATTATGATCATGAAGATACTCATTATCATGACGAGCAGCGTATACAAAATATATGGAAAGAAATAGCGTGAATAATGAATGAATTTAAAACAAGAAACCAACACAAGCAAAACCTACAGCAGCTAGTCGCCGACTGCTGGCTTCGATTCGATTCGTCTGTAATGAACGCACACGAATAAAATGCGACTCGGCGCGATTCGACGCGGTTCGAATGTAGTAGACGCCAGGCTTTATAGACCTCTGACGCATATGTGACAGGTTTTTACGCAGACTATACCCTACTTGCATATTTTTTATAAATAATAATCTACTTTGTCAATATAACCCTTTAAAAAGTTTTTAATAACAAGGTAGCAAAAAGGTTTTGTATTTTTAATTAAATGGGGCTATCGTAGTGGCTGTATACTGCTTCATGCAACCGATGCTCAAGCCGAACACGTCCTCTCCTCCGTTGACTATACTAACCAACGCACGGAAAAATATCGATACTCTGTGGTATCGAGTATTTTTCCTTTCGATATCCATAACTTTGTACTGGATACTTTGCACTCAATGCTTTTACTTAATAAGTACTTAATGGCACGGTAGTACACGTAAGCAAGGGAGTCTCGGACAATAATTTAAAAAGGTATTGTCGATTTGTCGAAGTACAATATACCACGCTGGCCAAACGGGTTGGTATAGGGTTTGTAGCAAGTTTTCCTTCTCTTACAGTGCTGTTCTCTGCATAATATGCTCCGTCTGTCGGCTCTTACGACACCCATGGGATGATATGAGGTGGTGACATTCCATCTTCTTAATCCGTCACCACACGGTCACTATTAAACATAAAGAATCTGTTTTTTACTTCGGATTAGTTTAAGAGAAACATTTTCTTTTGTTGCACACGTAATAAATGGTACCTAGGTGAATCAAAAAAACCTTTTACGCTCTGTCTATGATGTCAACTGCGATATGGAGACTTCCGTTCAGACCTATAATTTCACAACTTTAAAAATAATTGATGCAACCTATTTAGATTGTATGTGTGCGCCTGTATGAGCCGATAGGCCTACTATCGGTACTGTACGTCGGCAATCACTACAAGAGTCAACGTCTTGCGTTGATATTTTAAAATTTTTGTGCAAAGCTCAGTTAGCACTGAAGCTTTATCAATACTGGCAGGTGTACTTTCGGTTGATCTTGAGGTCCAAAGACGTGCATCAATGTATTATACCATACGAGAAAGCATGAATCCAAATTTCCTAGCACCTCGTGATAGAAATAAACTGCTTAGCTTGTTCAACCAGCACGCCGATGTCTACGTAGGCCTTGTCAACGAATAGCAGTTTCGTTGGAATACATCAACCAAGGGCCGTCACCTCAACCAATTCTTTCCAGACGTTCGTGAGCGACTGGCCGGACCTGGTTAGGGAGGGATCACTGTGTTGCTCAATTTCGTACGGGGCATGATAATTTTTGGAGGAAGTTGCTTTGGTTTTTAATTAGTTTATTCACCATTATGCCAATATTCAAGCTCTGACAACAAATGTGAGTAATCTGCACATCACATTTTGTGTGAGTGTGGTCTTTGCCAATCTGTCATTAACAATATGCCTAATGATTTTCATAATTAATCACTTCTGGTCTAGCGTATTATGCGGCTCTTGCGGCAAGCAGATCGAATATCAGTGTGTTTAGGCGTCTCTGCCATGCATATAACTGGAAATAGGCACAGCTCGAAAATTGTCGGTAATAGAGGCATGTTGATTTCAGCACAAATGGGTTGGCTCCACCGGAGAAGTACTACCCTCTCACAGAAGATCGATGTAAAGTAACAGTATCTGTTATTTTGTGTTTTGTTCAGTGAGTGAGAACGCCTGAGGCCCAATCACCTTTCCTCTCCCGGTCCTCATCCTGATCGCTTTCCCTTCTCCTCTTCCTTCGGGTAGGCAGCAACTTGGTTGTACTTATTTGACATTGCTCCTGTAATGCTAAGTAAACACAGCTAAGTATGAGCCACGGATACCACTTACCATATCAATTGGGCCATTGGCTCGTCTGAAGAAAGCTCGTCAACGGTGAAAGCAATAAAAGTTTCGTAGTAACATCACAGCGCCAATCAGCTTGTGACCATGGGACTTGGAATCGTTCCGAAACGTCAAGCCTTTCATGGTATGTAAATACGTATAAAAGATCGCGTTAATTCCCGTGTCGTGAATAATTAATCATAATTAATGCACTTTCAATGACAATTATAAGGGCTCATTAGGCTTTACAATTAACTAGTACCTAATATTCGATTAACTAAAACTTACGTAATTAAGCGATTAAATTAATAATTGTGCTTGACTTCTTTTATCCTTAGGACACTAGATAAAGGCTAATACGGGACCCTACATTGTGCGTAGCTCGATATACACTTGTCCAGATTTTTTAGTAGGTACCTAATATTTTGTCACAGGTATTTTTCACACAAACATTTAAATCACAGTTATGTAATACCTAATATTTAAATTACCTATTTAGCCCATGTCTAAGCCAAAGGAAAATAAATGAAAATCGCTTTGCTCACGGAATGAACTGAAAACGGTTCTGAAAATCGGACCTGAAAAACGGGCCTGAAAACGGATGTGTGCGGCCAGGCTTAAAATTGTATTTCTTCATACCATACAACTCATACATCCCTGCTCTGCTTTTGTAGATACCTACAGTATCCCACTCACTAAATGCTCTAGACTCCTTGATTACTTTTTCTTTGGTCTTAAAAGTACTTCTAAATTCGTTTTGTACTATATTAAACATAGTATCTAAAATAGTATAAACATAGTACACTCGTGTGTGTATTTAAAATCGAAGGAATAGTAAAGACAAAATTATTTACAGAAACCATTTTCTTGGATACCCTACATGTAACTGTGTCATATTGTATATTTTATGCTAATTATTTAGCAATTTGTCGTTTATAAAATAGTGAAAGATACATAGTATCTTTGGTCAATGTGTAATTGTATTTATTAATGAATTTATGTATGTCAAAATATAAAATAATATCTTTATACTGCCATGTCATATTGTATAAACACAAAGGACAATGGCAGATCTCCATACATCAAAATGTCTGAAATAAAATCGAAGCGTACAGTAATAAAAAATTTATCAAAAAATTTGGCGTAAGTAACAGAATCTATAAATGATTCTATTTTCACTCAGGGAAGGTAGAAAAAGAAGATATCGGTGTCTGAATTTTTAGTTAAGAATGAACAATGTAAGTAAAAGGAAAGTTATAATATGAAAGTTAAACTATGTAGGTAGGTACGTTTGAATTATCAAATGACATATGTCAGATTGACATCAAAACGCGGAAGCATTTTGTAGCATCTAACTGTCACAGCCAAAGACAAAAGCAGAGCTGCACATTTTAAATCGATTTTATGTGAAATCGATACAACATTAAAACGATGCTCTGATGTTTTTATTCGATTTAAACGTTGTTTTGCTTCAAAAATATGAGCTTATTGATATAACGTTGATAAAATATTAAACAACTGCATTTTAAACCAAACCTACTCTATAAAGGTCGATCGTATCGATTACTTATTTAATAATCGATACATATATAGCACTCACGTCTATTCCTGTCACACCATTGTCAACCAAATAATTTGCAACAACCAAATAATAAAGTATTCGTTATCAATTGGAATGCTGTTTATCATAATAAAATACTCCAGCTTTAAGGAGACAAAGTGAAAATATTAAAAATCGTAGAAAAAAAAAACAATTTCTTTTGTTCATATGAAGTTTAAGAATAATTTTCGCCATAAAAATGATACAAGATCCAATGAAAAGACATAACACATAACATAACATATCTTCACGCCTTTTATCCCCGAAGGGGTAGGCAGAGGTGTATTACACACCCACACTTCGCCAGATATGTTTCGGTCCCAATGTAATAGGGGGCGAGCCTATTGCCATCTACCGGGCACATTTTTAAGCGAGCGATAATTAATATTTTTATTTTAATACACACATAACTTCGAAAAGTCATAGGTGTGTGCCCGGGGTAACTGGGGATCGAACCCGAGACCATCGTCTCGGCAGTCCGTTACGTACACCACTGGGCTATCGCCGCCGCCAATGAAAAGATATCAATAAAAAAAGATAAGACCTAAGGTGAATAAATAGCATTGACAACAAAGCGGAATCCCTAAGCTTAGTCATATGATTGTTGTACAAAACATATTATTGTCTACTCAAATGTATCTAAAACATTAAAGGGCATTGAAAAGTTACATTCAGGGTTGCATACCTTTTGTCCCTCGGCCACCATCTTGAAAAGAGTCCAGGTGCAGATAGTTTTTCTTGATTATCTGTTAAACTATTAGCCGCACAAAGAATATGAGTAAGAGATTTTTGATGCAAATTAAATTCTCTACAACTTCGGTACTGAAACTTTTGTTGTGAAAATGAAAAGTTATATCTATAAATTAATAAAATACATATTAGTTGTATTTTAGAAATTTTAGCTTTTTCCCATTATAACGGTGTCCACAGTCTTTGAAATGAGCCCGGTTTAGATACAAGGTCTGATCAAGCGCCGATATAAAATTTTTGATGAAGATCTTTGGAGGAAAGTCCCTCTTTTGTCGGAAATTCATCATTTACCTCAATTAATTTTGATATTTCAAATAATTGTTCTGCAGGTGTCCTCAGAACATTTAAGCACTGCAGAACAAATTGCAGTATCCAATGGCTATGTAGACTATCATCTTCAGATGCTTAGAAATAGAGTTTGTCTTTTTTTTCAATCACAGTTTTTAGTCACTTAATAACATCTTTAACTCAGCTGGCACCGACTCCAAAAAAAAGTATAATTGTATATTATAGTCCTAATAAAATATTTTTTTCTAAGTACTTAGTCCAAAGATATAAAATACTTATCTGATTTCTGGTGATAGGTATTTAATTTAGTTCGTTAGTTATATAAAAATATGTATTGTGTCAGGTATGTGAATTAAGTGGTAGATACGTATAATTCGTAGAAGTATATAATATTCAGTTGAATAGGTGATGTTTATAAGTAAATTGGAGTAAAAATAACGGAATTTATTTTTCACTTTTTCGTGCTATTTTCAGACATTTTTCAGATTTTTGGAGGCGGTTATTTTTTGTAAAAAAAAATATTTCCTGTTTTTTAGTGAATTTTCCTTTCTGCAGTTATCTGATTTATCGAAATTAAAGATGGGTAGACTTTTTTTTTTACTGGGGAAACTCTTTTGCCGAGTGCCTCTCCGCATGGCGGGCAAAGAATGGGATACAGGGAACGCGGTTGTGCTGCTCCTGGGTCCCGTTACGCTTGTCCCGTAAGTAGGACTCAGTCGCTGGAAGTGTGTTTTAGAATTAGTACAGTGGTTCCTCGACTATCCGAGACCGCTATCTTCTCGGGGTCGTTCGTGGTCGGGCAGCCAGTTTGCCATCTCTGATTGCCCACGGGCCTAAGGAAGATCTTGGGCTAGCGGCCATTGCCACCACCACGACACCGCCTGTGTCTGCGAGCGGGATCAGTTCTCTCGCGATCCCACTCGGTGGCCTCCTTCTGGAGCATGACCGCTTCGCAAAAGGAGACCACAGCATCCCACTGGATGTCTGCCGCCAACATGGCCTGGACGACGGCCTGCGGAGAAAGATCGCTTCCGATAACAGAGATCAAGTCTCGCCGCTCGGATTCCCATGCAGGACACTCAGAGAGCGTATGCTGGGCAGAGTCCAGGTCACTGCCACAGTGGTGGCATGTCGGCGTCGCCTATCGGCCGATTCGGTTCAAATACTCGCCAAAACATCCGTGGCCGGTGAGTATCTAAGTCAACCTAAACGTGACGCAGGCACTTCTCCTCTCGATCAAAGATGGGTAGACCTATTAAACTTGCTGCCCATATGATACAGCACCGTTTAAATAAAACTATTTTTTTTATTGCTGCTAGTGGCAGACGAGCAAACGGCCCATCTGATGGTAAACGGTAACCACTGCTCATGGACTTCGCTAATATCAGGGTATACACAGCAAAGCCGCAGCCTACCGTGAAAGTTATGCTTTCTTTAAACCTCGTTTGAAGAAGGACAAGTCATAGCGCTCGGGAAACACCGCAGCAGGTAGTTCATTCCAGAGCCTTCACGTACGTGGTAAAAAAGATCGCTGGAAGCGCACCGTACTAGAAGAACGCTTCCAGGTAGTACGGGTGAATTCTACTGCGACGGCGAGTGGTACGTTGGTAGAAGGGTGACCCTGGTACCAAATTAAACAATTCTTCGGAGCACTCCCCGTGAAAGAGTCGGTAAAATACGCAGAGAGAACTAAAGTTTCTCCGCTGCTCCAGCGACTCTAGTCTAGCCGTGAGATCGGGATCATCGACGATTCGAACAGCTCGTCTCTGTAGGGAGTCAAGTGGATCAAGCTGATATTTTGGCGCTCCGGCTCAGAGATGTGAGCAGTACTCCACAACTAGCGAAGAAATGGAGCAACGTCTATCTCAAAGTAGGAAATCTCGGTCCAAGGCCATTTCAAGAGAAAATAGTGAACTGCGCGAAAAGAGGTTATCACAAATGCGGGCTTACAGTGAAAAATATTAAATCGTGTAAACACTGAAGCTCTCTTTGAATTAAACCGTACTACTATTAGTTATTCTGGGATTTATAATCAAAGTTATTATATGTATAAGCTAGCAGTTGGCGGCTTCGACTAATTCGAATATAATTGTTCACGTTAAGTACAAAAAAGGAGAGCTCTGTGTTTACTTTATAATTAAAATAAATAAAAGTGACTATTTATAAATGTAATGTGTGTAAAACGTTCTATATGATCTAAATAATAAGTACAAGTGTTGGTACAATCAATGAAGTTAAACTTAGAAAATAAAACCAACGTAAATAATTTTAATGAAATAGACGTGAAATAAGTGATCGAAAGTGTAAAATAAACAAAAACTTATCAAATACCTTAGTTCAAAGCTAAGACTTGTTTTAAGTGTGTATTTATCCTCTACGCATCATAAAATGACTTTCTTCAATTATATCTCATCGAAGTCAGTTCACTCAGCTTACACCAAGTATACACCACGCAACAATACTTACACCATATCAGGCAAAGTTTAATCGGGTGAGATTCAGAAAAGTGCTATATTTAGATGTTTCGTTGCTTTTGAATTCTCTTGGATTGGATTTGATCCATTTCTGGGAGTCTTTTTATTTTCTTTACGATATAGTTAAGACTAGGTCTTATGCTTGTTAGAACAAGCATAGTTTTAAAATATCATTGTTATAGATAAGTAATAGTAGAATGCATGATATATTAATCATTATTTTACCATGAAAAAATAGACAAAATATCAAAGTAGTCTGCAAGTAGCACCCATGTACGAAAAAGTTCACATTATACAAACATCTTATTATGCATTTAGGTAAACAAGTGATAAATAGGAGGGTAGAGAGGATAAGAAAGAGGGCGATCAAATAAAAGATGGAGTGAGAATTAATGTAAGAAAAAGGGGGAAATGATTGGATGACTGGTAACCGAGAAGTATGGAAGCGAAGGACAGATACACATACACGCCGACCCAAACAATTGGAACCAGGGCAAAAGATGAAGAGAATAATCAGTATAATATTCTTTTATTTAAGCTTTAATTTCGACATCATTGCCATGTCTTTTTTGGTTAAATTTATTTGTTTATTAACTTTCTATCAAAAAAGACCTATCCTTATCACGTATCACATAGAGTAAGTTTAAAATTCGCAAGATATAATATCACGTTATTAAAGGACGACCCCTATGTTATTATTTTAAGTGACAAGTAGCTGCGATCGGCATCTTCCATTGTGCGGTGTATTCATTCGGACTCTGCATCTAGATGCTAAAAAGCGACCAAATCGCCGGTCGCCGATGCTAAAAGAAGCTAGTCTGCGGTGGCTCTTACGGGTTTTTAATCGCATTTTATAACAATTTTAAGTTCTTATTACCACTGCCTACCATTAATTCAGTACCTACCATTAATTCAGTAACAAAATTCGTAATTATATAAAATTATTATGTTACTGACTGACTGACAGCAAGCACTGCACAGCCGATACTATTGGGCCCAAGAAGCAGATTTTTTTTCATGTCAAGTCAAATTCAAAGTCAAAGTCAAAATCCTTTATTCATTTAGATCACAAAATGACACTTATGAACGTCAAATTTAAAACATTATTATTGTATGCTTCTACATTTACATTTACTGCTACGTTCGCAAAGCAAGGGCATAGAACCATGAGAAAGAACGGGCAATAAAACTCACGGTCACTCTTTTTCATCGCCAGGTTTTTAATAATACATAACAATTAAACTTTTGTAAGGTGCTGCAACTGTAGTAGTAGGTAGTATTGAAATTGGCGTATAATTACTAGGATCAGTCTTACTGCCGGATTTAAACAGAGGTATAATCTTACTTCTCCTTTCTCTTAGCGTTATCCCAGTTTCAATCTGGGGTCCGCTTTCTAGTCTAACCGGATTTGACTAAATATTAGCTTTTCCACGGAGCGACTGCCTGTCTGACCTCCGTAACCCGAAGGGATAGCGATATTCCATGGTTTAGACTAGTGTCAGTTTTATTTAGAAGGTACTGCCTTACTATGTTTATGTTTTTACTTGAGGTATTATCTTACTATGTTTCATTAAATCTAGAAAATCACCTGATTCTATACACTTATTAAATAAGTTGCTTAGATAAGGAGCTACTGTATTTATTATACTTTTTAAGATCTTAACAGATATTCCCCAGAGATCACCTGTATTCTTAGACTCTAGAGATTGAAAGGTGTTTATAATGTCAGTAGAACTAATAGGGCTGAATTTAAATATTACATCACATTTTTGTACACTAGATTCTAATAAATTTCCTGCACCTGAAGCTGATGAGTTTAGACCTCTAGTAGTAGTAATAGGTATGCTAGCAAAAAAATTATTGAATGTGTGTGCAAGTTCTTCTTTATTGTTAATAATTTTATTATTATCTAACAAGTTAATATTGGTGTTCCTTAAGGTTGTCTTGCCCGTTGCTTCGTTAATAGCTTGCCAGGTTGCCTTAACTTTATTAGAAGACTTCCTAATTTTGTCACTAACGAATACTGCCTTAGCTATACTGCATACCTTTTTAAATATTTTAGAATAATTTCTGACATACTCAGTGAAGCTCGCATTAAAATTGTATTTCTTCATACCATACAACTCATACATCCCTGCTCTGCTTTTGTAGATACCTACAGTATCCCACTCACTAAATGCTCTAGACTCCTTGATTACTTTTTTTTTGGTCTTAAAAGTACTTCTAAATTCGTTTTGCACTATATTAAACATAGTATCTAAAATAGTATAAACATAGTACACTCGTGTGTGTATTTAAAATCGAAGGAATAGTAAAGACAAAATTATTTACAGAAACCATTTTCTTGGATACCCTACATGTACCTGTGTCATATTGTATATTTTATGCTAATTATTTAGCAATTTGTCGTTTATAAAATAGTGATAGATACATAGTATCTTTGGTCAATGTGTAATTGTATTTATTAATGAATTTATGTATGTCAAAATATAAAATAATATCTTTATACTGCCATGTCATATTGTATAAACACAAAGGACAATGGCAGATCTCCATACATCAAAATGTCTGAAATAAAATCGAAGCGTACAGTAATAAAAAATATATCAAAAATTTGGCGTAAGTAACAGAGTCTATAAATGATTTTATTTTCACTCAGGGAAGGTAGAAAAAGAAGATATCGGTGTTTGAATTTTTAGTTAAGAATGAACAATGTAAGTAAAAGGAAAGTTATAATATGAAAGTTAAACTATGTAGGTAGGTACGTTTGAATTATCAAATGACATATGTCAGATTGACATCAAAACGCGGAAGTATTTTGTAGCATCTAACTGTCACAGCCAAAGACAAAAGCAGAGCTGCACATTTTAAATCGATTTTATGTGAAATCGATACAACATTAAAACGATGCTCTGATGTTTGAATTGAAAACTCGACATCAAACCCTATACGACTGCCTCGTTGGTCTCGCGGCATAAATGTGTGCGTGGGATCGGGAGGTCCCGGGTTTGATTCCTGGGTCGTGCAGTGTTATTGGGTTTTTCTGTCACGAAATTCTCAGTAGCAGCACGGAGACTGGAAATGTGCCCGGTACGGCAATAGGCTCGCCCCTTTTTACGTGGGACTAAAGTATATCTGGCGAAAAGTGGGTGTAGAAATACACCTCTGCCTACCCCTTCGGGGATAAAAGGCGTGACGATATGTTTGTACGTATTTGTTTTATTTCTAACCAGAAGTTTGCAAAATTACACGTTATCGTTTTAAAAATGACGGACCTCCCATACAAACTTTCTACCCTACATACTCTTTCAACTTTATATCACCCTCTTAGTTGTTAGATTTGAAAAAATCTAAATAACGTGTTTATTTTTCTAACCAAAAATATGTATAAAAATCCTTCCTTAGTGGTTGCTTACGTCATAAAATGCATCGACTGTCAAAATTTCAGGTCTCAAGCCCCTGTGGATTTGGCTCTGCGTTGATGAATCAGTCAGCCCAAGAGGGTTTATATATATAGAGTTACTCTTCAACCTTTCTTTCTCCCGGTTTCATCAATACCTGGTAATGAAGCCCGAAGTAGGCCCATTGATCGCGACCATTCTAGTTTCCACTGAAGAAAAGTCACAGTAAATGCTTAACTTGGATGACTTAATTTTTGAAGTTTTTAATGAAACTATTGGATTGATTTTGATAAAATTTGAGTTTTTAATGAAACTATTGGATTGATTTTGATAAAATTTAAATGAGACCCACCTGAAAGTATATGCTTTCAAACAAAAGAATAATTTTGGAAATCGGTTGATAAATAATGGAGTTATGAGGTAACAAACAAAAAAAAATACAGCCGAATTGAGAACCTCCTCCTTTTTTTGGAGTCGGTTAAAAACAAAATTTGTTGCAAATTTCATTCGATATTCGTTTGTAACTTCGTTTTTCTTCGTTTTACGACTAAATGCTACGGGACCAAAGTCAGAGAGAATTTAATTTGCAACCAAGCGTTATGTTTTAATTTTTTTCTGTACATGACAAGGGCTGCGACCCACAAACTTGGATTTAATACCTCCACGCGTTCAAGAGAAAGGGGTAGTAACTTTAAATTTATAAAAATATTTTTCTCATAATTATGATGTAACTAAAAATTAATGGTTTTCGCAATTTTTATAAAGCGTTGCTTAGTACCAAATTTCAAGATTCTGAGCTCAAGGAAAGTACCCTATAGCTTTTGATTCACTTGCGAGTAGGCGCGAGTTTGAAAATATGCTTATATTGCTCTTTCTTTTAATTACGTCGACATAGAAGCTTGATTTTGTTGCAGCTTAACGGTGTAATATACTTGAGTATTTGATATGAATTTCAATTTAATACCTACACGCGTTCAAGAGAAAGGGGTAGTAACTTTAAATTTATAAAAATATTTTTCTCATATGATGTACCTAAAAATTTACAGGTTTCGAAATTTTTCCTTCATATGTAATATAAGACGTTACTTCGTACCAACTTTCAAGATTCTAAGTTCACCGGAAGTACCCTGTAGGTTTTGGTTCACTTGCGAGAAGGCGCGAGTTTGAAAATATGCTTATATTGTTCTTTCTTTTGATTGCGTTGACATAGAAGCTTGATTTCGTTGCAGCTTTACGGTTTTATAAACCTGAGTATTTGATATGAATTTCAATTTAATACCTCCACGCGTTCAAGAGAAAGGGGTAGTAATTTTAAATTTATTAAAAATATTTTTTTATATGCTGTAACAAAAAATTTACGGTTTTCGCATTTTTTCCTTTATAAGTGATATAAGACGTTGCTTCGTACCAAATTTCAAGATTCTGAGTTCACGGGAAGTACCCTGTAGGTTTTGATTCCAATGCGAGTTTGAAAATATGCTGCAATTTGCAGCATATACAGCTGTATCTTTTGATTGCGTTGGATTAGAAGTTTGATTTTTTTACAGCTCTATGGAACCGTAGATTGGAGTATTTAGTATAAATTTCAGTTTGATACCTCCACGCATTCCTGAGAAAAAGGGTCTTGACAGACGGACGGACAACAAAGTGATCCTATAAGGGTTCCGTTTTTTCCTTTCGAGGTACGGAACCCTAAAAAGAAGAAGAATTTTGTACACCTAGTTGTAGCGCGTACATAAATAAAAAAAAATACATTGTTAAAGTTATTAGTTTAGTGTTAGCTATTTTTTTTATTAATTGCAAAATGTGACGGACGTTCCGGTTAAAAGATTTGCCCCTATTGACATGTGAGGTCCATTCTTTACAAAATTATACAAATTCTGGCAATAACAGTTTTCTACACGAATGTACATGCGCAGCAATTCGCAAAGGCTAACTTCAGAGCCGCCAAGATACAATATCTGATGTATACAGTCATGTCTATCTCACCATAAATGCTAACTTATAACTGATACTTTAATATCAGAACCTGGTCCACACAAAGTCAATTGAAGACATATTATGTGTATGATCAACAGTTTATTATCTAATCCGATATTTCTAATTAGCCAAACGGCCTGCAGGCACAAAGAAAAACGTAATACCTCCAGAGTACCTAATCTTTCGATGCTGTATCAGCAAAAGTCATAGTAAGACCTGCGGTTAATACAGGGCGTATGGCAGTATTTGCGCACTGGAGGTCAACAAGGCGACGAAGGTTTATAATTGAATTTGCAAGGGTCGCGATAAACGACGAAAGGAGACCGTTAAAATCATGAAAACGTCATGCGAAATCCTCGAGGACCTTAATCCTCAATTAGGGTAACTTGATTTGCTTATTAACTTATAGGTAACGTCGCAAATAATTAGGCGTTAATCGATCGGTAATTCTATTTGCTTGATTAAGTTGGGTTATCGGGCCGTGTTGCGTGATTTGGGATTTATAGGTCAAATAGATTTGTTTTCAAATTATATTATAGATTGGTAATTACTACAACGCTACTAGACCTTCAGTTTGATATAAACATTGCAGGATGTACAACCATGGGGTCTAAATACACTCGATATCGAAAATATATACTCAAATCACAGTCATGTTATTTTCTTAAATGATACATGTGCTAATAATAAAACAAAGTCACTTAATGGTTAGCTTATTGGTTTAAGTAAATCTTGGCTGCTATGGCTTTCGCTGTACATTTTCATAACACAAACAGCGAACATAGCAACCCAGTTAAATAGATTCACGCAGCAAGTCGTGGGCTAAAGCTCAAATGTTTACCTAGTGCATGTTGTATATGTATATAGTGCTATGACCATTATTCAGAAATTACAATAAAAGACTTAGGTATTTATATTTATATATAAATACCTGACTAAATTATCGCAGAGATTAAACTAATGTAGCTATGGTAAGTTCCTTTTGGACTGTAAGCATCAACTGGGCAAAGATTTTTAAGAATACTGTAGAGGCGGCTGCATACAAATGAGTGCATCTATCATACAATGGCGAACACAATCAACAAGGCGACATCTAACGGACATGACGGACCTAAAATCCAGCATCGCAAAATCGAAGTTCTCACATGTGATTACCAGTTATACAAGTTTTCAAATACTACGGTTGGACAGCCAGTCCATCAGATGCGATCACATAGCCTAATCTTCCCTCTGGTTAGAGTTACACTACAAATTATTCCTCCACAATACCACCTCATGAAGAGACTATGGGAATGAGGAAACTAGTGGGTGAACCTTTGTTTAAAAATGCGCTGAATTTGAAAGCTACTATATGTACCTACATACTTGCTGTTGCTAGCGTTCTCATAGGGAGTTACAGCTAGTTATTGTTATAAAAATGTATCCATAATAATCTGTCAATTAAGATTTTTAAACCAAGTATTTCATTGTAGAACAATATTAATCTATTAATATTATATATATATATATATATATATATATATATATATATATATATATATATATATATTTATAGAGCAGTGATAGCCTACGGCAGAACCTGATAAGGTTCGAATCCACGGCGCGCACCAATGACTTTTCGGAGTTATGTGCGTATTGAATTATTAATTATCGCTTGTCCCGTGCCTCGGAGAGCACGTTAAGCCGTCGGTCCCGGTTGTCATGAAGATCTTTGACAGTCGTTACAGGGCGTCAGTACTTTCTAAATAAACTGACACTAGTCTAAACCATGGAATATCGCTATCCCTTCGGGTTGCGGAGGTCAGACAGGCAGTCGCTCTGTGGAAAAGCTAATATTCAGCCAAATCCGGTTAGACTAGTAAGCGGACCCCAGATTGAAAACTGGGATAACGCTAGGAGGATGATGATGATATTTATAGAGCGCATTCCAAACATTTTCTGTGCAGGTAGAAGACGTTTGCCGGCACACTGAACAGGAAACATCTTATTAAATTTCACTTTTATCGGAGATCAGGCGTGTTCATTCGCGAAATTCTACCGATAACTTAGTCTATAGTCGGATGTCAAACACTGGTTTGTTAAATCCATTTACTGGTGTAAAACAATATACATATTTCACACTAGTAAAGTTCAACACCACTAAAATAAACCATTTTGTTTCACAATACAAATAAAAGACTAAATTGAGCTTTTACTTGTTCATTCATGTATGTTTATTGTTAGTGTATTTGTTGAATGTGTTCGAAATTCAAACAAATTACGGTGCCATGTACTCGTAAAATACACGTTGTCACACCGAAAGAAAAAAGTAAAGTGCTGTTACTGCGTAGTTGATAGCATTTAGTTAATTTTGGAAACAGGTTTTTGAATCATTGATGCTGAAAATTTACCTGAAACTAGAGAAGTCACACACAGATAGTAACAGAGTATCCACTGTTCACTCTGTCAAAAGGTAGAGCACGGACCACAGATAAGCAAAAAACTGTTCATTATTTTTCTGCGGCGACGCGCATTGCCGGTCTCTCTAGGGTCACGCCAATCTTTCATAAACATATTGATGTGATATTTGTCGTTTGCATTGGCAACACAGCAGTTTCTCTCTTAAAGGGTCGTTTAAGTTTAATGTACTCACTTCTGGACTAATGCGACAATCACTTTCAAGTAATACGGTAGAATAGGCTTGTTTTCGATCAGTTGCTAATGGGACAAACCGATATCAACTATGCACTGAGCGGTTGTTTCAGTGTGTATTACATGTAAAAACTATGTTGATGTTGATATTTTAAAACTAGTCCACATACTTTTTGTTTGTATATTGTTCTAAACGAAATCTAACAAAAAAACTGTTGAAAGTAAACAGAAAGTTTGAAGCAGAAGTTGGTAGCTTTAGCAGATTGTTGTCCTTAGCAGTCCTTAGTTTCGTCCTGTTTTGTCCTTTATCAAATCAAAACTTTTCTGCTCAGAAGAACAAACTTAAAACAAGTGTTTGGATAGACTTCGGTATTGAAAAGTAATAACAATAAAGTGTTTGATCATTATTTTCTAAATATTATTTGCAATAGCAATATATAAGTATCTATAGATCACATTTCACTTAGCTGTTTACATATGCATGATACTTAAGCATTTTATGAACATCAACGTTATCTTCACTATATATTTGCTCTCGTATAAATCTTCTGAAAGTATTTGCTCAGTGATCCCACAAGATTATGGTATGGAAATTCTGGCGCTTGCATAAATGTATTGGGAATTATTCATTCGGGTCAATTCGCTCACTTTGTGTGGAGTGGTCGGAGATTTATGTCGCTGGAACTTCAACTTGGTAACGTACGGTCGTCGGAGGCCGCGACCGCCTCGCTGTCTGAATAAATCAAACTCCACCTTCCACGTGACACCTTACGTCTTCTTCTTCAACGAACACCAACCATCTAAAAATATTCAAGCGTCATAACTCTGCAGCCCCGCCAATATTTAAACTTTTTGAAATGATTCTTTGTTTTAATAACGATTTTTGCATTTAATCAGCGTGAAACTTTTCTAGTTTTCGCTATTTTTCCAAAGATAAAAACTTACGAATGGGGCTGTTAGTTTTTTATATAGTAGCTCAGTTAACGGTGTCACAAAAGATTATTTTTATACATATATTCGTATAAAAAGCATATAGCGCACAAATTTACACGGAAATAATGAAGCTAATGAAGATTGGTAGCTAGGTAAAGGCCGTGCTTCCCCAAATCGTTATTTCTCGTGAAAAACGTAATTAAAATGAATCTTTCTAGGACAAAGCTTTTTGGACACGAAAAGTTAAAAGGAGAGAATGCTTTTCAGTTTCTTTTTTGTTAACGCATCTAATCAATTTATTTTAGAATGAAAGTAATTTTTGGATGTTCTGAATTAAAGTTACGACGTTACGAGGTTAATTAAATAAAATGGTTATCTGTGACGCAATTTATACTTAGGTACTGTTTATTAGTGTCAGAGTTTTTTATAGATTCATGTACTTACATCAAATATCGAATATTTGGTGTACATGCATTTATCTATCGAGTTTGTTCAAAGTCAAAATCAAAATTATTTATTCCTTTAGGCCGTAAAGTGACGCTTATGAACGTCAAAAATTAAAGTTAATTACCAGATTATTTTACATTTCATTTACTGCCACGTTCGCAATGTAATAGGTAGAACCACGAGATAGAACGGACAATAAAACTCGTTGCCACTCTTTTTAACTGGCATTACAATGGTTTTACATGTTATCTTTGTAAGAGTAGCTCCTTACAAAGATAACATGTAAAACCATTATGTTGCTGTTTCACATTGTGATTTATCTACTAATGCAAAATTTTATAGTTATTGATATCGTACTCAAGCAATAAATTATGTTCATTTGGTAAGGCTCCCAAAGTAAATATGGTGAAACAGCAGCATCCACTTACGTCTTTTAATGTAGGCAACTAGCGAACATGACTGTTCAGAGCTATGGTGGAACAGCATGTCTCGGAAAGTAACGGTATATAAAACTGCAGTAATTTACAATCTACTAGTTTGCAGCTCATGAACACCAGTTACCCTCATCTTACAAATCCGATAAATTATAATAAAAAGAGTAAAACAAGAATGCAAATTTAGTATAAAATTAGAATACGGTAATTTACTACACTATAAAACTGCTTATTGACCTAATCAACAAAAATTTGGCTTAATAAAAAAATAATATTTATTTCCAAGCGCTAGAAGATTGATTTACATAATGAAACTTTTACGTAACTCAGCAAATAAAAACGTTCTGCGACTCGTATATGTGGCACTGTGCGAGTCTATTCTGTGTTACTGTATAACAGTCTGGGGCGGAGTCGGAATTACTGCCATGTTACACATTTTACGAGCTCAAAGATCCGTTTTAAAGGTCATGTACAGAAAGCTTTTCAGATTCCCCACAAACTGTCTATAACAAGAAACCTCAACACTTAATGTACGACAATTGTATATCCTTAAAATGGTTTTAAAGCAACACAAGAGGACAATACGATCACCAGAATACGCCAAATTATTGACACACATAGCCTTTCGATGCCCAAGAATTCGGTTAAAAACTAAATTCGCCCAGCAACAATTCATGGTGAGTTTCATATACAATAAAGAGATAAAAGTATGTGATGCTCTTAACTTGGTGCACTGCAAAATGCACCAAGTTAAGAGCATTATTCGTAAATGGCTGCTAACATTAACATTTTCAGAATCTGAAAGGTTCCTGAGAATAATCATATAAAAGGCTTCTCTCAATACTTACACGCACACGCACAAACACACGCACACACACACACACATCTACACACGCACGTATAACACATTATTTTTCTTATGATTTTTAGTATTCTTATTTTTTCTAATCTATCGTTTTAATTACTGTCCAAACACTTGCACGATCTGTAAAATCTATGACTGGAACCACTCAAGGACTCCACGAGACAGGCTTGACCTAGTGTGGAGTTCATAAGTAATATATTTTTTCCTAAATGTATAAATTATTGTTTTGTATGTATACATTCTCTTAACCTAATTTTAAGGAAAATCTGTTTAATATGTTTTTTGTGGAAAATAAAATTATTATAAGCGTACTTGTCGTCAAGATACTCATTTAGACTATAATATGCATTTAGTATAAGATTATTTTTAACTATTGTCTGAAATGACCTAAACCGCAAGTCTGAAATATTAGTTTTTATATTAAAGAGTTATGCGTTTTGTGTAAACGGAAATACGGTACAAATAATTTGTGCCTGTTCTTAGTATTAATATTGTGTATGCCACAATTCATTTTGTAAGAATTTATATGTAGTCATACATGCATAACACTGGCATAAATATATTGTGATGCCTGTAAGAATATCAATATTTTTAAATTTTTCTTTGCCTTTAACTGGTAAACTGTCCGTTTTTGCAATATAAAAATATTTTCGATGTCAGCAGCCCTACCCCATAATAATATGCTATATGACATAACACTACGAAAATAGCTAAAATAAACCAATCTAGCCGTATCGACATCAGTCAACCTACGAACCTTCTTAATGGCATAAGCAGCTGAGCTAAGTTTCCCTGAGAGATATGTAACGTGCGCACCACTGCAATTTCGAATCAAATGTTATTCTTAGAAACGATGTAGATTCAGATGTTTCGAGTACATCATCATTAAGAACTATTGTAGGACCAATGTTTCTCACAGTAGGCAGAGCAAACTTAATATATTTTGTTTTGTTGGCGTTCATTACTAGATTGTTTAAATTAAACCATTAAGTTAGTTGAATGAGCGCACTGTTTATTTCTTTAAAATGTTCCTTATTTCTATCTACTTTGAATATCAAAGAAGTATCGTCAGCAAACAGTACAACGTCACAAATGTTTTTCAGGTAAAACGGTAAATCGTTTATGTAAACGAGAAACAGGAAAAGCCCTAGGTTGCTAACTTGCGGCATTCCTAAATCAGCAGGTAAGCCACTGAATTTTGAGCCATTTATTTCAATACATTGGATTTTGTCATTTATGTATGACTTAATGACATCCAATGCTTTAGTCTGTACGCCGTAATTTCTAAGTTTGCATAAGAGCGTTTCATGGCAGACACAATCGAATGCTTTCGAAAGGTCGCAAAAGACACCAATAGCATTTTGGGCAGTCTCCCATGCACTGAATATGTGTTTAAGAAACGCTACTAGTGCATCTGTTGTCGAGTGGTAAAACCATATTGCTCACTATGAAGGAGACTGTTTAGATTAAAATGTCTTAGTAGTTGCTTGAGTACGATCTGTTCAAAAATCTTACTAAAGGCAAGTAGTATTGATATTGGCCTAGCCTTACTAGGATCAGTCTTACTGCCGGATTTGAAAAAACGTTTCCTACTATGTTTTATAAGATCGGGCAAAACACCTGATTCAATACACTTAGTAAATAAGTTGCTTAAATAAGGAGCTACTACATCCATTATACTTTTCAAAACCTTAACAGAAATAGCCCCAGAGATCACCTGTATTCCTAGAATCTAGAGATTGAAAAGTACTAATCATGTCATTAGAATTAATACAATGGAACTTAAATAATACATCACATTTGCCTACACTAGGTTCTAATAGATTTTCTGCTATTATATATATATATATATATATATATATATATATATATATATATTATAATATTTTAACTACATTCACACAACACCATCTAGTCCCAAACTAAGCAGAGCTTGTATTATGGGTACTAGTTTTAATTTTTCACTATGATTATGACTCGTAAAGCTTTGGCTCGCCAGGAAGAGTCTAAACTCCAAGTGGCTTTAATTGAATTTAAGACCTCTAAGGAGTTGTGTAACAAACTGATAGAGGAAAGAGAAGATAATGAGAAAGAAATGTTGAACTTACTGGAAAAAAATAAGAGCTTAAAATGTGAAATGGCTCAGCTACGTAATCAATTCTCTGATGCCATGAGTGCTTGGGATGGACTCCAGCTCATTGTGGACGGGTTTGCCGAGTGTAGTTTGCAGTATGAACCAGCCCTTGACCGTATACAGTTCTTAGACAAACAGTTACATGAGGCAAGCAGTAGAATAAGTCATCTAAAATTCACCCGAGATCAGATCACTACGACGGCAAATCAAAGTCTGTTCGATGAGCTGGTGGTTCATGCTCCAAGCATGATTACTGATATAAATCATTCTGAAGTATCCCTTTCAAATAGTCTCTCAGTGTGCAAAGAATCAAATAATTCAAAAAAAATTATTAGGGGTGGTAGGAATAGAATTAAGAAATATGTCAAAATAAACAAATTCATAAAAAAGACCCAAAAATTAGTTCACAGACAAAGATTTTTCATAAAAAAAATTAAGCTGAATAGGGAAAGATTAATTGCTCTTGAAAAATAAAAAAAATACTCACAGAAATATCACCAAAATAATTTGAAACATAAATTAGAAATAAATAATTTGCAGGTAGAATTAAATAATCTTAGTGACAAATTAGTATCAATGACAAATAAATATAAAAGCTCTGAACTACAAATGAAAGAGTACATATTGGCAATGAATGAGTTGGTGGCGTCAAATAGTAACGAATGCTCAATACCATTGAACAATGACATCCCGTTCAACCTCCAACACTCGCCAGCTTGCTCATTGCCAACATGTAACCCGGTTTTGCTAAATAGTTCTATAAACAATACAAAATCAAATATTAAACACACTGTAAATAAATTAAAAAATAACAAACTAGACAGTAAAACTATATTACAAAATAAAAATAAAGCGATAATATTAAGTGATGAGATTGGAAAAGGTATGGGTCACTTGTTGGCAAACACATATAGTGATGAGTTAGTGATGAACTACTGTTTGCCTGGGTTAAGTTCCATTGCTATTTTAGATAAAATTTTAAACTTCAATTTTGACCAGGATACAACTTTATTGATTCTACTTGGTAAAAGAGGATTTTTAAATAAAATACATACATACATATCGTCACGCCTTTTATCCCCAAAGGGGTAGGCAGAGGTGTATTTCTACACCCACTTTTCGCCAGATATACTTTAGTCCCACGAAATAAGGGGCGAGCCTATTGCCGTACTAGGCGCATTTCCGAGAATTTCGTGACAGAAAAACCCAATAACACTGCCCGACCCAGGAATTGAACCCGGGACCTCCCGATCCCACGCGCACATTTATGCCGCGAGACCAACGCGGCAGTCGTATAGGCTTTGATGTCGAGTTTTCCGTCTCTACGCAAAGATGGTATTTGCATCGTGTTATCTCTTAGTCGCCTCTTACGACACCCACGGGAAGATAGGGGGTGGTGACACTTGTATTCTATGCCGTCAACCACACGGCTGATTTACTGATTGACTGTAATAATAGAATAAAATACTTTTATTCTATTATTACAGTAAATTATGTGAATTAAATTTAAATCAAATTATTATGATCACTTTACCTTTCAGTAAAGGGTTGCCACGGAAAGAAAATAATATTAGACATAATCTTAATATAAATTTGTGTAGTTGATCATACAATAACGATCAATTTCATGTTTTTGACTCTAACAATTATGTTAGTAAAGCTTTACATTTGACGCAAGATACTTGTTATCTGAATTTTTATTATAAAAGACAACTAGCTGAGTCGCTAGCATTTTTTATTGACATTTCAGCCAAGAATTTGGCTAATAAACATGTTGCCCCTATACAGCAACAAAATGACATTTATAATGATTCAGCCAATATTTTGGCTACACAGTCTGACATTTCTATTAATTTAAATTAAATAGTTCGACAATAGAGAATACCTCTTGCAATGACACTTTCATTAATAATGGGCGGGTATGTGCGAATAAGCCCAATTCAACTAATAATACATTTAGAAATTCGCAAGTATTAAAACTGGTACATCAAAATATACAAGATATTTCAAATAAAGATTTAGAAGTGGAGTTGTTCATCAACGGTGAATGCGTTGATATTTTGTGTATAACAGAACATTGGCTTAAAGATCACCAGTTCATGTGCAATTTTAATAACCATCTAGTTGGTAGTTCGTTCAGCAGACAAAATGCATTACATGGTGGATCGTTGATTTTAGTTAACAAGCTGCTTAAATTTAAGAATCTTAGTGACATTGTTAGTTTCTCTGTTGAACGGACAGTTGAAATAGCCTGTGTGGAGTTGGACCAACTTGATGTGTTGAGTGTGTATAGGCCACCATCGTCCTTTTATGATAACTTTGAAAGTGTCATGGATGATGTGTTACGGAAGCTTTGCCAACAAAATAAATCAATAATAGTAGGTGCGATTTTAATATTAATTTACTAGAAGATTCCCTGAATTGCCACAAAATTAAGAATTTGTTCAAGTCATAATTTTGCATGCTTATTTTTGGAACCCACCAGGATAACTTCCACGACATCTTCTTGTATAGACAATATATTTACAGATATTGTACCAGTTAGAAAGCAAATAATTAACAAATTAACATCAGATCATTGTGGACAATCTATAAAATTTGCTTTGCAGTCTAAAAAGTAAATAGAAAGGAATTGAGTGTGGTGCCAAAAACTTTGCGTCGTCTGGAGGGACTTAAGGATAAACTCACAAGTACACTACCTTACTTAAGCTATAATAACGATCCCAATAAGTTGTACAATTCTTTCTTTGACATGTACTGTATTATATTCAGTTCTATTTTTGTCCCTAAGAGGATCTCAGTTGCTGGTACTACATCCTTCAGTGAATACGCAACCACTGGAATTTATAAAAGTAGAAATAAGCTTTACGAATTATATGAACAGAAAGTAATTAATAAAAATGATGAAAAATTTTGTCAATATGTAAGAAATTATTCTAAGTTATTTAAAAAGATTTGTCGTGAAGCTAAGACACTTTATTTAAAATCAAAAATTAAAAACAGTGACAATAAAATAAAAGCAACGTGGGATATTATAAACAATGAGACTGGAAGGGTCAAGATTAAAAGTAACGATTACACGCTTCAATTAAATAAATAGATATTAATATCAGATTTTGAGGTAGCCACAGCATTTGAAAATTTCTTCACAAACATTCCAGTCTCAACCACTAAATCCCTGAACTCGTCCCCTAATGACGCCGAATCTCTATTAATAAAAAATGTCAATAGGTGTAACATTGAATTTAGATTTAGTTATGTCACTGACAGAGATATTGTAAAATCTTTTAATACCCTTAATTTGAAGAAGACTAGTGATCTTTGGGGCAACTCTGTTGTGATTACGAAATCCATAATCAACACAGTAGCACCTGAACTGGCAATGATTTTCAATAGATGCATTGACTGTGGTGTTTCCTGATCAAATGAAAAGTAGTAAAGTAATTCCGTTATTTAAATCAGGTAGCACATCTGGCATCACAAATTATAGGCCAATATCTGTGCTACCCACGTTTAGTAAAATTTTTGAAAAATTAATTCTAGGTCAGCTTCAAACTCATTTTAATAACAAAAAGCTATTACACGAAAAACAATTTGGTTTTATTAGGGGTTGCTCAACTACCGATGCTGGAGTTGAGCTTTTAGGTAGTATTTTTGATGCCTGGGAGGAATCGCATTAGGCTTTTGATTGCGCTTTTCATGAAACATTGATCAGGAAATTACATTACTACGGAGTTAAGAACACTGCTTTGGATCTCCTAACATCATATTTGAGTAATAGGATACAGAGAGTTGAGGTAAATGGAATAGTTTCTATGGGTTCAGTGGTCACAATGGGAGTGCAGCAAGGTTCAATTCTTGGTCTATTCCTTTTCCTTGTTTATATTAACGATTTGCCATATATTATGCAAAATAATGAAGAGATAGTGTTATTTGCTGATGATACATCACTTATTTTGAAACTTAGACGAGAACAATCAAATAATGACGATGTAAATAACGCTCTCTCTCTAAAGTAGTTCAATGGTTTACTGCTAACAATTTACTGTTAAATGAAAGAAAAACAAAATGTATACGATTTTCAATACCGAATGTAAAACAAGTTAAACCTTACATATGTTTGAATGGAGAAGAGTTGGATCTTATAGATAACACCGTATTCTTAGGCATAACCTTAGATTATAAGCTAGAGTGGGGCCCACATATAGGTCAGTTGTCGAATAGACTTAGCTCTGCAGCGTACGCGGTTTATAAAATTCGTCAGTTAACTGATATAGATACGGCCAGATTAGTATATTTTAGTTATTTCCACAGCATAATGTCATATGGCATTTTATTATGGGGCAACGCAGCTGACATTCTAACTGTGTTTGTACTGCAGAAGCGGGCTATTCGTGCAATCTACAGTCTTGGTTCAAGGCATTCACTGAGGGGAAAATTTAAAGAAATTAAGATAATGAGTGTCGCATCTCAATACATTTATGAGAACTTGTTATATGTCAGGGAAAATATAAATATGTTTTCTAAATTCAGCGACATCCATAAATTAAATACACGAAACAAAAACAAACTTGTTCTACCTTCAACTAGACTACAAAAAATAAGTAACTCATACAAATGTCAAAGCATACGTTTTTACAACAAAATTCCAGGCAATATTCAGGAACTAAGTATTAATAAATTCAAAGTATTTATTAAACAGAGCTTGAGTTCAAAAGCTTATTACACAGTTAAAAATTATTTAGCAAACAAAAACGCCTGGAACTGAGTTAAAAAATTATGAATTGGCATTAAATTATGAATTGACATTATGAATTTTGACATTTTGAAATTAGTGACATAATATTTTTAGTTACATCTTTACATTCTGACATTTTTGATTTGACATTTGTAATTTAATGCATTTTATTTTGACATTGTTTGATTTGACATTGTTATTTTATTTATTTTCTTTTGACATTTAAAATTACTTAAGTAATATATTATTATTTTATTTTTTAGACATTCTTAAATTGACATTCAATAATATTTTCTGACATTTAAATATATGACATTTTATTGTTTAAAGGACTATGGGCAAAAATGTATGGGCTCCGTCCCCATATACCAACACACATGGAACTGATGCCAATGTGTACCTTAAGTATCCACTATTTGATTAAAATCCTTCTGTTCAAACATGAACATGACATTCTTGGCATTCCAACACACATCCAACTTATCACCGAGGAAGATGCGTGATATTTTAAGATCATGTAATTTATCACGTACGGCGGTCGGCTCAGACATGCTGCATCGGCACAATACACCGACGGCACACAACTAAATACGTGTATATGTGTACATAGAATAAGTTTAGTATATAAGATTATAGTTTTAAGAAATAAACCAGTCATTAGCTCACTCCCGGCTTTGACTCATACCCTACCCCTCACCTCTCACTGCGGCCAAGACACCCTTAGCCGTCACCATGATCGGTCTTGTGAGTCTGCGCGACCGGCAGTGAGAAAACCCACTTCAATACACCCTAATCCTACCCACTTTCCGTCTGTCGCCTTAGGTCTCCCGGCGACAGATATCCCGGCCTAGGGATCCCAGGGACTGCTAGGGAACTAGGGATTAGGGTTGTATACGCGACAGTCTGTGTGACCACAGTGTACACGGCCTCGCTATACAATATACCTAACAGGGGTAGGGTAGCACTAGGGAGATAGGGAATAGGTGGACTTGGTTACTGCGACGGTAGCCAAGTTGAGGGATACTACTACAACAAGGGAATAGGAGGACTTGGTTACTGCGACGGTAGCTAAGTTGAGGGAAACTACTACTACTACAAGGGAATAGGTGGACTTGGATACTGCGATGGTACCAAGTTGAGGAAAACTACTACTACTACAAGGGAATAGGTGGACTTGGATACTGCGACGGTACCAAGTTGAGGGAAACTACTACTACTACAAGGGAATAGGTGGACTTGGATACTGCGAAGGTACCAAGTTGAGGGAAACTACTACTACAACAAGGGAATAGGAGGACTTGGTTACTGCGACGGTACCAAGTTGAGGGAAACTACTACTACAACAAGGGAATAGGAGGACTTGGATACTGCGACGGTACCAAGTTGAGGGAAACTATTGCTACAACAAGGGAATAGGAGGACTTGGTTACTGCGATGGTACCAAGTTGAGGGAAACTACTACTACAACAAAGGAATAGGAGGACTTGGTTACTGCGACGGTAGCCAAGTTGAGAGAAACTACTTTTACAATTGCTACTACTACAACTAATACTACTGTTAAATAAGGAAAGGAATATAATTTCTAGAGGGGTGAAGAACATGCAATTGTATAACAAAAAATGATTACAATTGCGTGTTGACTAAATATATATATATATTTTTTTTAAATACATATGTACCTACCGATTAAGTTCTTAACATTTCCCCCGCAACGATCGCCTTAAGACTCTACAGCATGCAACGAGGTCAACTGTCGCTGCCAGGGTTGCATCGCACGTGGCCTACAGCCAGCCAACCGAAGCCGTCAAGAAAACGAATCACCAGTGAACAACAAACTACAGATGCCGTTAACGTTGAGCTGAAGCCTACGCCGAAGAGATGCCAGAATGTTCACGCCTGAACATAAAAACTTTCTAGAGCCTGCCCCGGAGAGGCGCTAGAATGTTCACGCCGGAACATGACCTTCCTGAAGCCTATCCCGGAGAGACGCCAGAATGTTCAAACATGAACATGACATTCTTGGCATTCCAACACACATCCAACTTATCACCGAGGAAGATGCGTGATATTTTAAGATCATGTAATTTATCACGTACGGCGGTCGGCTCAGACATGCTGCATCGGCACAATACACCGACGGCACACAACTAAATACGTGTATATGTGTACATAGAATAAGTTTAGTATATAAGATTATAGTTTTAAGAAATAAACCAGTCATTAGCTCACTCCCGGCTTTGACTCATACCCTACCCCTCACCTCTCACTGCGGCCAAGACACCCTTAGCCGTCACCATGATCGGTCTTGTGAGTCTGCTCGACCGGCAGTGAGAAAACCCACTTCAATACACCCTAATCCTACCCACTTTCCGTCTGTCGCCTTAGGTCTCCCGGCGACAGATATCCCGGCCTAGGGATCCCAGGGACTGCTAGGGAACTAGGGATTAGGGTTGTATACGCGACAGTCTGTGTGACCACAGTGTACACGGCCTCGCTATACACTATACCTAACAGGGCTAGAGTAGACTAGGGAGTTAGGTTAGAATTAGATCTAAAATAGGGATAGGTATATCATAAGATAGGTTAGGCTAGATATAGGAACCAGTAGGCTTAAATTAGGATAAGTCTAGGTTTAGGTACGTGCAAGCTTAGGGCTATACTTAAGAGCTATCGAAGGTTAGGCCCTAACTTGTCCACCTTCTTTTTACTTAAATCCATGGGATATATCCATAAAAAAACAATTGATTATTATTAATTAACTTATATTTTCATTTTACACTGGCAAGTTATTTTATCATTATGGTATATATATATATATATATATATATATATATATATATATATATATATAGCAGCCTTTTTCCCCATCTTCAACTTAAGTTTTTTTAAATGAAAGTATATGATTAAAAATACATTATTTATATATATATATATATATATATATATATATATATATATATATATATATATATATATATATATATATAAATAATGTATTTTTAATCATATACTTTCATTTAAAAAAACTTAAGTTGAAGATGGGGAAAAAGGCTGCTAACTTTAAATGGAACTGGGCAGGCCATGTCAGCCGTATACATAAGGATCGTTGGGCGAAAATCTCGACACTGGGTGCCAGAAAATGGTCGTGGTCACCGGGGTTGGCCCCGAAAACGGTGGCGAGATGACCTAGACCTCTACCACAAGAGTTGGCTTGAGATTGCAGGCGACAAGAAAGCTTGAGATGAATCATTTAAATTCATTATCTTCAAATATTCATTCTTACAATGCTCATAGTAGGCAAATAACAATAGTAATAGAGTGTTAATATTACTGGTCTATTTTATATACTATATTGACGACCGGTTGGCGCCGCGGGAGTGTAAGAGACTGCTACGCCGAAGGTCGCGGGTTCGATTTCCGCTCAAGTCAATCATTTGTGTGCATGAACATGGATGTTTGTCTTAGTCTGGGTGTTTCTATATATAATATGGATGTATCTAAAAATAGAGGTATATGTGTATGTTTATCCATTATCTAGTACCCATATTACAAGCTTCTGCTTAGTTAGGGACTAGATGGTGTTATGTGAATGTGGTAGAATGTACCATAACTTCCTATAACAGATAAATGAGTAGGTATTTTTCAATTAATCGTCAATAATGCGTCTACAAAATATTTGTTTAAACGTTAATTACTATGAAAACCCCATGCATTTGGGCAACGTCGCCATAGTAAAAAAATATCATCTTGCCAAGATGTGTCGATTAAGCTACATTTCATTTCTGTTGATGCTTGGGGACGATTCCGCCCATGGTCCTTTTTATTATTTTTACATATTGTTTACAACATGTATTTTACTATAAATTAGCATGTAAAGTTTTGAGTACGATGTGGGCATTATTAAACATATAAACAAATAGTTGTGGCAACCTGTCTGATGGCTTAGGCTGACATGCTTATGCATACACCTTCTGATGGCGTGGAGGCATAGTGATGGCTCCCTCAATCAAGGTTGAGCCGTACGATTGCTGTTGAATGCGGGCCATCAGTGGGCCAAGTCAGTCAAAAGCGTCAGATGATTTCCTGCATTGTACTCACATACTAAACCCTTTTTTTGTCTGGACTTTAAAAGATCAAGAAAAGACTAAAGAAATTGAAGTGACAAAATAACAATGACTCTGAGTTTGTTTCGGCCTTTCTTCTCAAGAAGTTATTTAGCTAGGAAAAGCCGGCATCATCTAGAATAGGGTTTTGACATGACTGCATAAATGTTGTAAACAACCAAAATGCAGAAATAAATATGTCTTTATGTCTAGATAATGGATAAACATACATATATACTTTTTTTTTGTAAATACATACATATTATACTTAGAAACACCCAGACCAAGACAAACATCCATGTGCATGCACACAAATGTTTGACTTCAGCCGGAATCGAACCCGCGACCTTCGGCGTAGCTGTCGCTTACACTCCCGCTTCGCCAGCCGGCCGTCGTATTTATATCTGATTATTTATATTTGTCGACTATAGCTGATGATTTTAATTCTCTAGTAGTAGCAATCGGTATGCTAGCAAAGAATTGATTTAATGTGTGTTGAAACGTGTATTTTTTTATAATATTATATCTTTTTTTATTTCACTACTTAAACAATAACTGGAAAGTATCTGAAAGTTTCAAAATTAAAATAAGCATAATTATATATACAAGAATAAAAAAAAAAATTTTAGAAGGCGTCATGGAAATCATTCGCATCGCAGTCAATTGGAAGCGTGTCCAGAAGACTGGCAGCATTGCCTCGTTGGATAGCAATGCTCATCTTTTGTGCCAAGTACGTGCCAGCCCTCTGGTCACCCGAGGCGTCGATCAGTCTCTTTGCGTGATCTCTAAAAAGGCATCTCGCACTTGGACCCATGGCCCCAAGGTTTCGACCCCAAACGGCTTAAATACGTAATCTCCTATTAGATTTACGTATTTGCGCCGTTTGTGGGTCTCCGCTGAGGCAGCAACAGCGCCCGTACAACTTACTGTGCTGGAAAGATGAGATGGCGCGAGGGTATCGACACACGTCGCATCCCATACCCAAGGCTTACCCAGCTTCCACGACAACAAAGACATCCCGTCCGGTCTTCTGCCATCGTCGTGTGCCCTGGCCTGAGGTTCAAGTTGGGCTAGAACGCCAGCAGTGACAAGAGCACGGCGCAGTATGTCATTGAGGTGGGCATGTCGTGAAATACGACCTGCGCTCCTGCTGCATGACAGTCCATGGTGACCAAGGCTGTCCGAAGCCTCTCCACAGGGACAGCGATGCGGAGACACAACGTGTAATAGTTTTTCTTAATAATTATTTAGCACACAGGTATGTAACCAAAATACTAAATACTACGGTTTAGAAGATACAGGGCGAAGGGAAGTCTTTGCAATTGGTGGTATTTTCTAAATGTTTTAAAAAGGGATCCCTAAATAAACAGTTTTCACTTTTATAATAAAATGCATGAACACTAGAGTGCACGCACCCATTTATACTCCTTGAGTGCACGCGCGGGCTACAGGTGTAGTCCATTTGTAAATCAATTAATTCTATGAAGAAGTAAACAAATTAATAAAACATATTGTTTAATTTATAGATATCTTTATTATAATCAGAATGGAACATAAAATTAATCTTGTCTTCTTAATTATAATATCAAACATATATTAAAACTACTTAAAAATCATCAATATTTGGCAGGCTTGAGATGCCATAGTCTTATTTTCATTCAGGAACATAATATTTACCTTAAAATTTATCACTAGCAATGGCTATTAACCACATAATTAAATAATTTGCAATATACTGTTCTATTGGCGAGCAATCAGGACACACACCTTCCTGATGTTCACTACAAATGCGCCTCATACATTCGCTGCATTGCTTGTGTGCGCTGCAGAATAAATACCAACCAACTCCTCCCCGAATAGGCTTATTTTGTCGCTGGGGATGTTCTTTTAATCCTGTAGTAGCCTGCCTTTCAGTTTGATAACTCTTAGTACCTATATTTTGCTGGGAAATACGACGCTCAATTGGCACACGATCTTGCTAGATAGAATTACACTTTTTAGAAATATTGACGTCAGGTCACTTTTATTTGTAGATTATTCATTTTTTATATTATTACGAGACTGTTTATACGTGCCATGTTACTGATCGACCGTTAATACGCCATAATAATACAAAAAAAAATACAATATTTACCACTTATGCACTGGGCAATTATTTTCCTTAAACGCACGCGCGGGGCACAGGTGTAGCCCACCAACTTCTAGGACGATTTTTCCACACGTCCTTATGCCGATGTAATAGGCATTCAACTAGTAGGAACGGGCAGAACCATTCGAGGAATACACAAGACGATTGTGATGTGGCATACCTAGTTCCGCCAATACACACATCAACAAAGTCTAGGGATATTTTGTATTTCATCAAATATCTAAAAATCTATGAAGAATTTTCTGATACAGTAAATAGAAGAATCATAGATTATTTTAAGGTCTTTAATAAAAATAAAAAACATTTCGTGTTTTTTTTTGTTTTAAATAAAAAAAATATTTTTTTTAATCATCATGGAAAATTAGTATGATAACAACAAACATTTCTTCTTAAAAAACTATTAATTTTAATAAAAATGGAAAAAATCTTGTAAAATCTAATCATTAATAATCAGTGTTGCCACCTCTTACATTGATTACACATCGACATCGATTGTTAATACTTAAAATTAAATTGTCAATGTCTTGCTGCGGTATGAGGTCCCATGTCCTTTGCAAGTGTTCGTAAAGTTGTTGTTCAGTCGTCAAATTTGGTGGAAAATCTCTCAAAGCTTTTCGTTGTAACATGTCCCAGGCATGCTCGATAGGATTTAAGTCGGGCGACTGTGCAGGCCAATCCAAAACTTGAATATCGTGCTCTCGGAGAGCGGTCGATACCAGCCGCGCCGTATGGCAAGGAGCATTATCGTGCATGAGTAGAAATTCATGGCCTATTTGAGTTCTGTGTGGGACAATAACGGGCTCTACTACCTCCTCGTGGTATTTTTGTGCAGTCATGCTGCCTTGGATCCAAACGAGTTGGGTTCGTCCGCCAAGACGAATTCCTGCCCACACCATGATTGTCCCGCCTTGGTATGGGTGGACCTCCTGAGGGTGCCGTAGACGGCTAACTCTCCCTGGAGCTCTCCAAACGCGTGTTCTTCGTGAATCCGGGTGAAACCCAAACCGGGACTCATCGGTGAACAGCACCAAAGACCATTGTTCGTCACTCCATGGTAAATGCTCCCGAGCCCACGAAAGCCGGCGACCGCGATTGCCACGTCGCAATGCTGGAACACGCAATGGTCTTCGAGCATGAAGATCAACTTCATGTAACCTTCTTCGCACGGTTTGGTCGCTTACCAGCAGCTGGTGGTCCTCCTGGAGCCTTTGCACTAGTTGCAGCGCTGTGATATTGGGTTGTCTTCTGGCGGTCATTTGGAGAAATCGATCCTGTCTCTGCGTAGTAACACGATATCTACCTGTGTGCTGTTCGGCCACATCTCCAGTACTGCGATAACGTGACCATAACCTTGATATCACATTTTGACTGGTATGTAGGGCCTCAGCAACGACGCGTTGAATTGCACCATTTTCTAACATGCCCACGGCTCGTAACATTTCATCTCGACTCAAATGACGACGTGACATGACTTTTAAAGTTCGTACGTCACGTTAAATTAAAAAAAAAAAACAATTAAAAACCCTTTTCATTAATAATTATAATAAAACAGTTTTAACTTTCTTTAATGTAACGAATTACTAGCAAATTTGCCGCCATATTTTGTTTATTATTTTGTTTTTTTTCTTTCCATGTTCAAATTTTGAAAATAGAATAAAAGAGGTTTTAATCTGTATATAAACTTTTTGTGGAAACTAACAAGGTTCTAAACTATAAACTCGTAAATAATTTAGGATTAAGATATCCCTAGACTTTGTTGATGTGTGTATATGAAAATATTACACCTTGGGCTACATATGTAACCCACGCGTGTACTCTTGTGTTAATATATAATTTTATAGCTTTTAATTGGTAAGTGTAAATTAGTTTGACCTACTGAACAGTAATCTAATGGCATAAACGGTGAAGAAATCTCTGTATTATTTGTTTATCATCATAATAAGCACTAAATAAATTATCCTACTGCTAAGAGTACGGACCTTGCCTTACTATGTAAAGGGTAAGGCCACAATGCCGGTTGGCAGAATTCACATATCTTGCGAGAACTTTATAGAGGACCCTAAGGAATGCATGTAATCCCACGAAGTTTTCAGTTACAATTTAGCAAGCGATGACTAACAATTTAATACGCACATAAGTTGGAAAAGTCATTGTTGTGCGCCAAGGATCGAACCTGAGACGTTATGCATAGTATTTATTTATGTTCTGTAACTCATGTTTCTTGTTAACCTAAAAGAACATAAGTTATACAGATTTACTATTATTATTTGGCTGCCTCGTTGGTCTCGCGGCATAAATGTGCGCGTGGGATTGGGAGGTCTCGGGTTCGATTCCCGGGTCGGGCAAAGTGTTATTGGGTTTTTCCGTTAGGAAATTCACAGTAGCAGCACGGAGTCTGGTAATGTGCCCGGTACGGCAATAGGCTCGCCCCCTATTACGTGGGACATAAAATTCATGGCGAAATGTGGGTGTAATATTACACCTCTGCCTACCCCTTCGGGGATATAAGGCGTGAGTCTATAAATAAATAAAAAGAAATATTTTCCTTTAGTATACAATAAGAAGGCTTATTTTATTATTTAGCTTAGATTCCATACATTATTATGAGTATATGACTTTTGCTTTTAGTTTTACCTTTAAAAATATATTCTATTAGAATTAACATAATATCCTGAAATCCACTAGTAAAGAGCAAGAACTCACGTATAAACAAATTCTTTTATCTCAACTTAACATCGTTGTAATGAAAACTTGATGTACTGCTTAGAACTGTGTGTGATTATTTATGTGATATTTATCTTTAGTGGTTACAGTGAGCCCATAAAACTTGAGTTGTTTCAAAGCGAATTACGCTGAGAGAGCAATGTATAACAAAACACGGCGGTAGCACAAGATAATATTTTGTTAGGATACTTTCATCGAGACAGGTAGGTACACCTCTTTTACAAAGAAGTTTGGAGTACGTTTCATTAGTCAGTGACTATTTTTATCATTTGCCGTTATATTCATATTTTTAGACCCAAATTTTTATTTTCCTAATTAGTGTGGTACAGTGGGTCCGATAGCTATTGTTGGCTTTGCGTTGACTTTCTTGCTTTGAGAGGATTTCTTTTGAAATTAGGAATTTGTTGGCACGGCCTATCTTGTTTAAAAGTTACACTAAACCTTCTAAGGACCAACTCAACAAAACAGGTCAAATCGCAAAGGATGAATTCAGCGACAAACACGCACACGAAGAAGAGTGATATTCATAAAAGTAGGTCGTTTAGGGTACGTACGCACTATATCCTCCATTAGTATGTCGACGTCAATATAATATTGAGTACGTTCCTTGTCCGTTTTGCCGAAAGTACTGTGATATAATTAGTTTCTTAAGCAAATTTGTCAAATAACACCATTGATTTAATATCACCACATTTTCAAATGGTGAGACTGTTTGTTTCACAAATAAGTCCGGGACACGGGTCCTATTTGCGTTCTACTCAAATGTTTGGAAATATGGTCCCTACTTGGAAGGCGATGTTAATAGCCCCTTTTTTTATACAATTTACTTTGATGTAATTGAAAAGCTTGATAAATCACGACAGTTTGTTTTTGTACGACGTCGAGCGTTTCGTTTCGCACGTATTATAATATACTTAAATATTTCACTTTTAAAGAAAACTATCCAATAAGATTATTATCAACACGAATAGAAACGATTTAGCATAGTAAGTTATATTATCGATGCTTGAAAATCCCTATTATTGAAATGGCATTTAACAAGCGGTATTAGTAACTTTGATACAGAGTGGACGAAGTAATGGAAAAAAAATTTAAAGTTTATTTTATGATATATACTAGCAGCTCGTCTTGGCTTCGCACGGCCGGGAACTTACTTTTAAAATATTTAACTAATATTTTCTAGAAATAAATATAGGCTAATGTTACTTAGGGATAAACTGAAACAGTTTTTCTAGGGAACAAATATTTTTTATTGATAACTCAGCATTTTTAAAACATAAACAGATCCCTTTATAGGGAAGTATACATTTTCGTTTCCAAATTGCTATATGGATACCGTGTAAGGAAATGTAATGTTTTTGCTTAGATTTTCCGCATGCGTGTAGCCGTAGTACCTTGTTACAGCCCTTGCGGCAAACTCCATATATAATTCCTTTGAGGTTATCATTTCGAGGGCGGTAAAGCCGTTTGTGATACAAGGATTACTCCCTAATGCGGGTGATGCGGCTTACCAGTCATTTTTTCCGTCGGAGTTTTGCCACAAATATCAATTACTTTTTAGTTTATTCGTTACAAACATACAAAAATACAAATCTTTCCTCTTTATTATATTAGTATATAATACATAATACAGATTAAGTTCTTGTTTTGTAATATAACACCAGACTTGTCCCTAATATATTAAACAATTTGTGGTAATATTTTAGTAACTATGACGCAGCTAAGACCAAGATTCGATTATATTTAGTCATAGTTTTATATTGAGGACAATGACCACGTTTCTCCTTATACTTGCTTACTACACTTCCAGAGTCTTCTGTCTAGATATATTAAATATGTTACTATAAGAAAATCCTCTGAGATGTGAGCACTAAACCGGTACACACGCATATAAATATGATAACATTATTCATTACTATTCCGTACTAGAGATTCCAAGAAAATTATTGATAGCCCAGTGGTGTACGTAACGGACTGCCGTGACGATGGTCTCGGGTTCGATCCCTAGTTACCCCGGGTACACACCTCTGACTTTTCGAAGTGATGTGTTTATTAAAAATGTTAATTATCGCTCGCTTAACAATGTGCCCAGTAGATGGCAATAGGCCCGCCCCCTATTACATTGGGACCTAAATATAACTGGCGAAGTGTGGGTGTAATACACCTCTGCCTACCCCTTCGGTGATAAAAGGCGTGAAGTTATGTTATGTTATGTGATAAAATATTATTAAAAAAAAGAATTGTCGTTCAAGATCAAGCAAAATATTTGAATATGAATGATAGAAAAATACCTTTTTTATCTTGTCTAGTTTATAGGACTTTGGCTGTTATCATGGGAAGTTGAAAGAGAAGAATTCTTCGGATAAGAATAATTTCTTATCAGCTATCGAGTTTTTGACTACGTATTGACTAGAGACTTAACTGATAATATGCCTTTAAGAGCATTTCGGACTATTTTACAAATAGCGTCGTTATTCATTATGTTTTATATTCTATTAGTGAACTAAAATGGTTGCCTGGCAGAGATCGCCCCTGGCGATAAGGCCGCCGTTTGTACATGCAACTTAGCTTTAAGTCACTATATAAAATGTACTTTACTTTGGTGTGCAATAAAGAATACATCTATCTATCTATCTATCTAAAATACCGTATGACAAATTCCATGGCAGTATTTTTAAGAATAGAGAGACAAAAAACTGCCTTTGAAGATGCCTTAATATAAATTTATAGTTACCAAAACTTTTACTGGTATGATTACTACAAATTTGTATAAGTTAGTAGAGCCTTGCTGATTTCAGCATGAATGGGCCGGCTCGACCGGGGAAGCACTACCCTCTCGCAGAAAATCGACGTAAAGTAACAGTACCTAAACTGTTGCGTTTCGTTCGGTGAGTGAGAGTGCCGGAGGCCCTATCCCCTATCCCTTCTCCCTGATCCCACTCCTCATCCTATCCCTTTTCCCAACCCCAAGGGGCGGCAACGCACTTGTGACTCCTGTGGTGTTGCTTGTGTCCATGGGCGGCGATAATTGCTTACCATCAGGCAATCCGACTGCTCGTTTGCCGCCTATTACCATAAAAAAACTCAGTAAAATACAGAAATATTTTCTAAAATCTACTTCTGTTGTAATCACAAGAGAACATTTTAAATCCTAAGGCTATTTAAATATTTGTGTAGCTTTTTACAAATATCCACTAGACAAGTTTTATAGCGTTGTTAGAAGCGCACGAAACGCTTAAGGCGGTGCGGCGAGCAACTAAATGAAGTTACCTGAAGAGGTAATATTACCATAGCAGAAAAGGGTTAAAAAGAAAATTGTTGAGCGTAACAACATCAAATGTCACTTGAAACTGCCTTCGGAGTTTGCTAAGCGAAGCTTCAAATATAACATATAAATTGTTTAACATTATGTCTTAGAATTTAACAGAAACTTTTCCTATTTAAATTGAAGTGTAACTCAGTTAATAATTCTATACCATCGATCGTCAATACAGTATTCAATAAATGTCCTTCTTATTTACCTAAAGATAATATACTTAGAATTGAAACATTGTATTCAAATCTTTTGTAAACTTTGCGGTTTCCATGTTTTCATTCTGAGAACTGTAAATTCTTATATTACGCATTTTTTAATGAATACATAAGAGGATCTATAGAGCTAATATATATAGATATAACATAAAGATACTACCTACTACTTTAGACTATGTTACCACGATTAATTGTATTTTGATGTGTGGCAAAATTAATAAGTGGATCCTACATTACTTTTCCTAGATTTTTTAGTGTAGATGTAAACAAGGTTTGATTGAGCGCGACAGTCTAAAGGAGTGTGAACATGATACATTATCATCAAAACCGTATTAACACTAATAATAAATATCAAATAAGCTCATATGTGGTTGTCAATCATGTCATTACCGAACGCTCTTCATACACTATATAAAACAGGTACCTACTCTTAAACGATTTTTCCCAGAACGAACGTCGCGAGCGTCAGTCTAGAATACATCTTACAAAACCTTATTCAGAATACGAAAATATATTTGTCAGTTTTATGCATTACGTGGAAAATAGTAAAATTTAGAATACAGTATATACAGGGAGGCTAAATAAAAATGTTTGTGAGTATTTAATAAAAGATGACTTGTTCGCCCAGGGAGCGTCTCATCCCCTCGTTCGGCAGCTCTTACGCGTAAACTAACAAATTGTTTTCTCTGCCTACGGACTTCGACAGAATCTTCAAGAAAGTATTAAAGGAGTTTGAATATTTGCCGTCATCTTCAAACTTTATACACTGAATTTCTTGTAGCCTCTACACATAATTGCGAACAGTTGTTAAGTTGTGTTGGCGATAATGCTTTTATTCAAATAACAACTATTTACAACTAATACAAATATAGCAAACAATTTAGAATACTTAGTACATCTATTTTTTGTTTTGTTTACACTTGAGGGGAAAGAGAAGAATTTGGTTTCATATAACGGCACTTCTTTCGATACATTAAATAAAACTTAATGATTTCAGTGTTCTTATCATGTCATAATATTGTACACAACACAGAATTCAATAGTTTAACTGGATATTATTCATCTGTGTAATAAAATTAAATCATTGACACATTTCGAATTGAAGTGCGTATTAACAATTGAATACGCACTAAACTTTAAAAATCTGTGTCGTGTGCCGCGGAATTCGCGGACCGCACAAAGAACATGTGAAAGAGTTTTTGGTTGCAAATTAAATTCTCTACAAATTTAGTCTTGAAACTTTTTTTTTTATGGAATAGGGGGCAAACGAGCAGACGGATCGCCTGATGTTAAGCGATTACTGCCGCCCATGGACACCCGCAACACCAGAGGAGTCACAAGTGCGTTGCCAGCCTTTTAAAAAGGAATACGCTCTTTTCTTGAAGGTTTGAAGGTCGTATTGGTTCGGAAAAACCGCAGGTGACAGATCATTCCACAGTTTAGAGGTGCGTGGCAGAAAGTTTCTAGAGAAACGCACCGTTGTGGATTGCCAACCATCTAAATGATGGGAATGGAAATGCTGTCGCATAGAACGATGGCGGAAAGAGGCGGCAGGGATTAATCCGAACAATTCCTCGGAGCACTCCCCATAGTAGAAGCGATAAAAGATTCATAGCGAGGCTACATCTCTACGCAGCGCCAAGGGGTCTAACCGATTGCAAATATCTTTGCAGTCGACAATTCGAGCGGCTCTCCGTTGGATGCGGTCCAGAGGGAGAAGCTGGTACTAGGGTGCCCCTGCCCAAAGATGAGAACAGTATTCCATATGCGGCAAGACCTGCGCCTTATAAAGGAGCAAGCGGTGGGCCGGAGTGAAATACCGTCTCGATCTATTAAGCGCGCCAAGCTTCTTCGAGACTAACTTAGCCTTACCCTCTAAGTGACCGCGGAACTGGACTTCGCTCGATATGTTGACACCAAGTATTCCAATACTGGAGGAGGCAGTTAAGGATGTGCTCTCAAAACGAGGACATACGACCATCGGCAGTTTTTTTGCCGTGAAAACGCAGACTTGTGTCTTTGTGGGGTTAAATTGGACCAAATTAAGTCTTCCCCAATCTGAGACCATCTCCAAGGAGGTCTCAATTTCAGACACAAGTTTATGTCGGCTCACGATGACTTTTTCCCGAGAAATGTTGGCGTGGCCGGTATACAAAGCATCGCCTGTGCTGTCATCTGCATAACAGTGAAAGCCGCTATCTAGCAACATATCATTGATATGCAGAAGGAACAGAGTAGGCGATAGCACGCAGCCTTGAGGGACACCAGCATTTACAGACAAGGCGTCAGAGCATTCACCGTCAACTATTACCTTTATGCTCCTGTCTGTAAGAAAGCTGGTGACCCATTCGCATAATTTCTCGGGCAGCCCATAGGAAGGGAGCTTCGAAAGAAGCGCTTTGTGCCAGACCCGATCGAAGGCCTTCGCTATGTCCAAACTGACCGCCAAAGCCTCCCCCTTTGTCTCGGTCGCCTGTGCCCAACGATGTGTCAGGTATACTAGAAGATCACCAGCCGACCGACCCTTACGAAAGCCGTATTGGTGGTCACTAAGCAGCTGATTATCCTCTAGAAACCGAAGGAGCTGGTAGTTAATAATGAACTCCATTATCTTCGAGAAGAGGGAGGTTATGGCTATCGGTCTGTATTTGGACGGGTTTGAGCTATCGCCTTTTTTACGGATCGGGTGGACCAATGCTGTCTTCCACGATGTTGGGACTACGCCAAAAGAGTAAGAGAGACAAAAAAGGCGTATCAAAACTGGTGCCAACTCTGAAGCGCAGATCTTCAACACAATAGGGGGAATTCCATCAGCCCCACTCGACTTATGGATATCGAGGGACAGAAGTTCCACACGGACTGCGCGTTAGTGGAACCGAATATCCGGCATACAGCCCTTCAACAGCGGTATAGTAGGCGGCTCCTGTCCCCCGTCATCCAAGGTTGAGTTGGACGCAAAGAGTTTGCCCAAAAGATCGGCTTTCTGTTTTGCGTCGTGGGCCAAGGAGTCTTTTCCCATGTGTAGCGGTGGAAAGGATGGCTTACAGAAGTTCCCTTCGATAGCTTTGGCAAGAGACCAGAATGCACGAGTTCCCGAAGGAAGGCGCTCAAACCTCTCACCAATTCTACCGATGTGCTTCGTCTTCGCACTAGCAATGTCTCTTTTGAAGGACCTGGAGACAAAGTTATACTCCTTTTTTAATGCGCTGGTATTTTCATCCCCTGCCGCCACCGCATCAGCCCAGGCTTGGTAAGCTTCCTGCTTCCTTCCTTTTGTCGTAAAGGCAAAAATAAAGAAAAAGAGTTAAGTAAAAGTAATATCTTTATTGTGGTTTCTTTTAGTAATAACAGCTTTATTATATACAAAAATGGATAATTACATTCATAGTGCTCTAAATACACAGTGACAGTGTTTGCAGAAAGAAACTATTAGTGAAAGTGATTGTTTACAAAGTTTTCATCAAAAACATTATTCGTCGCTTTAATAATAAATTAGAACATAAAACTTCTAAACAATAAGTGATAAGTGATACTGTAACATACACTATTTAGTGCCACACCACAAAGCATTCAATACAAATCAAATAAAAACCGTAAGTAAAGAAACAAAAATAACTCTGTGAATTTTGCAAGTCACTGATCGTTAAAATTCGAATTGAAACTTGTGACAAATGGATCTTAACTCACAACTTTACTAAGTTATAAGATTGCTGTAAAGGATACCTCATATTCAACTCCACCGACATATAACACATAGCACTGAGCGTTAAGAGCTCACTTGAAAAATTGCAAGTACGCGAGTTCGATCCCGACTTACGCAGTGTGAAGATTTTGAAATTTCCTTTTTGCTTTTATTTTTCCTTTCACTAATAACGAAACAATGGATTCAGAAAATAATATTACTATGCGAAAAAAGCGATCTATGGAGAAAACATGCTCAAATGATTCTTTCAACAATATCATTAATCTTTCGCATAATTCAACATTATCAGATTACTTAACGAAAAGTTTGCCAGATCTCTCAACAGTACCATTCAATGATATCGAGGAGCTTAAAAACGAAATAAAAATATTAAAAGAGGAATTAGAGAGCAGTCACCAAGAAATAGAAAAATTGCTTCTTGAGAACAATTCACTCAAAAAACAAGTCAATAATAGCGAAAATGTGATAAAACAGTATAAGAAAATATGTACAGAATCCCCTAATATTTCAAAAACCCCGAAATCGACGCCTAAGCCGAAAACACAGATTATTCATAATCAGAAGAAATTAAATTTCTCACGTAACCTGCCAACTTATGACAACAAAAGTGAGCACCAAACATCAACAGATAAATCAGAGTCAACAGATGGCGCTAGGAAAACAAACTCAGCACCTCTACCCATAGATGGCGGTATAATATTAACTTCTTCGACTGAGCCCCTACAAAAGCTTTTCTGTCATCGGAGTAAAACTTCAAGTGCCGAATATTATCCGCTAGAGGACGTACAAATACAAACAGCGGAATATAAGATGACATCAAATAGTAATATAAAAAAACCTAAAATACATATATTTGGCGGCAATCAATGCAGAAACTTAGCCTCAGTATTGATTACCTTGAGGCAAACATCACCATTAAAGAATGTTAAATATGAAGTGTCATCGTTTACAAAACCTAATGCACCAACTCAGGAAATTCTTAACAGTTGTAAATATGTAACGGACTCTTGTCACGATTACTTAATTGTTTGTTTAGGTGAACACGATAAAGATCCGACCAAATTATCCGTCGAGTTAATAACCGCTTTACGTAAATTTAGGAACATAAATATTGTTGTTTTAAGCGTATTGAAAAATATATATTTAAACGAAAATTTACTTAACAGTATGATCAAGAAATATTGTAAATATTTACCGAATTGTACGTATTTGGATGATTCACGATTAAAATATACTAACTCTTATATGTATAACACGACATAAGCGTATCAGATTTGTAATAAAATAAACTTTTTTATAGATTGCAACGACTATAAAAAATTATGTATGTCCCAAATCAAAAATACTGGTGTAACTTCAAACTCTTTGTATAAAAAATTTAATATTAGAAAAGGTACTATACCATATTATTTTCAATACTCTAATGTAAAAATTGTATCACACAAACAGTCTGCTTCAGTTTCAAGTCCTAATGGGCCATTTAAGAAAGGAACCATACCGTACTATTTTTCTAGAATACCACCACGGAATAAACCAATTCATATGCATAATAATAGTAGTAGCCAAACTAATCAAACAGAATCATTTTTTCGTCAACAATAAAAGAGTAAGGCAAACACCTATAACAGTCTTGCACCAAAATATTGCCGGCTTATTAAATAAACAAAATTTATTAGAAATTAGTATAATTGAACTGTCCAAAAAATCACACATTGATATAATTTGTCTCTCTGAAACATTTATAAAAGAAGGGGATGAACATAATATATACCTAAAAAATTATAACTTAGCTTGTAGTTTTTCTCGGAAAGGCGTTAAACGTGGTGGTGTTTGTATATTAACACACAAAACATTAGATATTAAATGTATAGAGTTCTGTAAAGAACTTGCAGTTGAAAAAACTTTTGAATGCTGTGGGGTTGAAATACCTGTACTGAACTGTATTGCTATTTGTCTTTACAGAATACCTAACATGAACAGTACGTTTTTTCTTGGTAATTTAAACTTTCTTTTGCATAAATTAATGCACAGGTATAAACAAAAAAGGATTATTATAGCAGGTGACATGAATATTGACTTGTTAAAAATTAATAAGTATACAGTCGAATTAAATAATATACTTTTGAACTACAATCTCATATCACATATTAAGTCTCCAACCAGACATAAATCCTGCATTGATCACCTATACAGTAATATAAAAAACGCATCTAGTCATATTCATAATCTCTATTTATCAGACCACAACACGTGTCAAACTTTACAGTTCTCTACATCAACTGAAATAAATAGACTTAAGTATTGGTATGTCTTAAAAAAATGTTATGATGCGGATTATGTTCGTAAATTCCGTGAATGTTTGTTAAAATTAAGCTGGTCTGAAGTGTATAATGAATGTATTAGTAACAGCGCTTTTGATTTGTTTTATGACACATTCTGCATGTTTTACCACCTTTGTTTTCCTACAGTAAAAACAAAAATTGATGCCAACGTTATACCTTCAAAATGGATTAGCAAAGGAATCAGGAGTGCATGCATGAAAAAACGTAAATTGAGGTACAAATGTTATATAACAAAATTAGACACTGATATAACTCACTACAAAAAATATAATAGAGTATTAAAAAAATGTATAACTGTATCCAAGAAACTTAATAACAGTGTGTATGTAAATAAGGCTAAAAATAAATGTAAGGCATCTTGGGAAGTGATAAAAAATAAACATGATTTTATGCGCTGTTATCAAAGCATTAAGGCAATAAAATATAAAAATAACATAATTAGTAATCCCAGTAATATCGCTAATGCTTTTAATGAGTACTATACTACAATGAATATCTCAACAAGTAGTAGCAAATGTAATTATGATAGTATTAAGGTCATTAACGATTCAGTATTCTTACATCCATGTACACCAACTGAAGTGGAAACAACAATTAAGGCTCTTAATGATACAAAAGCGGTTGGGTATGATGATGTGTCTACAAGGATATTAAAATTGTGTGCAGACTTAATATCATCGCCACTTGCACATATTATTAATTTATCTTTTATACAGGGCACATTTCCGTCAAAGTTAAAGGTTTCTGTTGTAAAACCTATTTTCAAAAAAGATGATATCCTCAATCTGAGTAACTATAGACCGATAACTTTAATCCCTACTTTATCAAAAATATTTGAAAAGCTCATGTATACTCGTATCACCAAGTTTTTAAATAAATTTAATGTCATTAAACCAGAGCAGAACGGTTTCCAAAAGAATAAGTCCACAACACTTGCAGGTTTTTTGCCTTATAAAAGCCATTACAGAAAATATTGACAATAGAGTTCCGGTGACGGTGATATTCCTGGATATGTCAAAGGCTTTTGATTTCGTTAACCATTCCACCCTTTTAAATAAATGCCAGCTCGATGGGATCAGAGGACCTGCTTTCGAGTGGATCCAAAATTACTTATCAAACCGAACACAATGCGTTGAGATTAACCACCTTAACAACAATTTAGTATCGGTTCCCTCGCGATCGAAATTTCAGGTAAATAAAACAGGCGTACCACAAGGAAGCATAATCGGACCTCTTTTATTCCTTTTGTATATCAACGACCTGCCTAATATTACAAACCACCAATGCGTATTATTTGCCGATGATATATGTGTAATCATACCAAACACTGACCGTATAACAAAAAATCATGAAGTCGAGGTAAATAGAACATTAATGAGTATAATAAATTGGCTTACATACAATGACTTTAACGCTAACTTAAATAAAACAAAGTATATACAATTTTCTAACTACAAAGCAACAATACATAGTATATCAGTTAAATATGACAATGTTAATATAGATTTCGCTAATGATATTAAATTCTTGGGCATATCAGTCGACAACTACTGCAACTGGAAATCACACATAAATAATGTATGCACAAAAATAAATAAATTTGTTTATGCATTAAAAAAACTACGCGAAACAACTACAGAAGGTACAGCAATCACAGCATACCATGGATATGTTGGCTCAGTTCTGCGGTACGGCTTAATATTATGGGGAAACTCAACTCTGATCAATGATGTCTTTGTATCTCAAAAGAAATGCCTAAGAGCTATATGCAATGCCAAACCTCTAGATTCTTGTAGGCCACTTTTTAGAAAAACTAAGATATTAACCTTGAGTTCTCTTTATATCTTGGAAATCGGACTATTTGTGAGAAAACATCTGCATCTATTTAAAAAAAGTTGTGAAAATAGCCTGTATAGCCAAAGAGATGCAACAAAACTTGTAGTACCTAAGTGTAAAACTTTTCTTTATCACAAAAATTGTATGTATATGTGTGTCAAAGTTTATAATAAAATACCCCAATGTATAAGAGAATTACCCTTAACACTGTTCACATTACGGTTAAAGAAATGGCTTACAGAACAATGTTTCTACTCCCTCCAAGACCTTTTTGTGTACAAATCCTAATGAAAATTTGTGTAATTACATTATTGTGTCCTTATATTATGTAAATGTACTAAGCTATAATTATTTAAAATTATTGTACGTCCTGAAAGGGCTGATTGATGTTACAATTTAAACCTGTGAACAACTGTATTTACTCAATCAATGGCAATAAATATTTACTTTACTTTACTTTACTTTACAAAAAAAAAAAAAAAATTTTAGCATAAAACAATTATAACTACTTAAATACTACTTACTCATCTTCATCTGATGACGAAAGACTGACCAAGCAGATATATAAGGGAAGTGTGGAAGGTACAGGACGAAGGGGAAGACCTAAGTGGACGTTCTCTGACCAGATTGGAGACATCCTAAAAACAGGACAAGTGAGAAGTACCCTGAACAGAAGAGCATGCATGAGGAATCTGATGGGAGTGAATGAAGCAAGAGAGATATGTCAGGATCGTTGCAAATGGCGTTCCGTAGTCTCTGCCTACCCCTCCGTCTGTATGTATGTCATCTTCATCTTTTTAGCGTTATCCCAGTTTCAATCTGGGGTCCGCTTTCTATTCTAACCGGATTTGGCTGAATATTAGCTTTTCCACGGAGCGACTTCCTGTCTGACCTCCGCAACCCGAAGGGATAGCGATATTCTATGGTTTAGACTAGTGTCAGTTTATTTAGAAGGTACTGACGCCCTGTAACGACTGTCAAAGATCTTCATGACAACCGGGACCGACGGCTTAACGTGCTCTCCGAGGCACGGACAAGGTATAGTTAACAATTCAATACGCACATAACTCCGAAAAGTCATTGGTGCGCGCCGTGGATTCGAACCCGATATCCTCTGCAGTCTGTTGGTATATCCACTCGGCTATCGCTGTGATCAGTGAACAGAGAACTTTTTCAAAGTTCAATGAACACACACAGTCGAGAAATACAGTCCCGGACTGTTTCTTGTACTGCATATTTGGGGTGTTAGTATGATATCTTAATAAGGGCTTGGGCGGCACAACATGTGGGGGCTGTTAAGCGAGTGTGCGAACAAATACCAACGATGGAGCCAATATCCATAACCAATGATGATAAAGCGAGTACAGTCCGTTCGTTACCTAACTGGAAATCAGCGGGACCGGACGGGCTGCACAATTGTTGGCTCAAATGGCTCCGTAGTTCGCATACTTGCTTAGCATCTCAATTCCAGTCCTCACTGGAATCGGGGTCGCTACCAGATTTTCTAACATCCGGCGTCACTCCATAAGTCTGGTAGCGCCATGGACCCCAAAAATTTCAGGCCGATAACCTGTTTACCAACGCCTTACATCCATTTTGAAAACGAAATTGTCGAAAAATATATCTGATAATTCTTTTTTATCTGTTTCTCAAAATGGATGTAGAAGTGAGGCCCGTGGCACTAAAGAACTCCTTCTGATAGACATGGCCATTAGCCAACAGGTGCGCCGTAACCGAAAGAATCTATCGACATGCTGGTTAGATTACAAGAATGCCTACGACTCCGTGCCACATACATGGCTTTTGAGGGTGCTAGAGTTGTACAAAGTAGATGCAACTCAATGCACCTTTTAAAGGTCATGTATGGGGCAATGGAGGATCGTATTGCGCTATCCAGGGTGTCGATCGAGTTTGGGTTGCGAAGTTTCAATAAGGATCGAGCGAGGTATTATTCAGGGCGATAGTCTGAGTCCTTTGTGGTTTTGTCTAGCCCTGAACCCCCTATGTACCTTGTTAGAGGCTTCAGGGTTAGGCTATCGGTTAAGGAGAGGAGGTCATGTTACCTTTTACCTCCTTTTCATGGATGACCTGAAATTATTTGCCCCCAACAATTTTCAACTAACAACATTACTTAAGATAATCGAAACCTTTATTAATTCAATCAGGATGGAATTTGGTGTGGATAAATGTGCGGTCATGCATGTGAAGAGAGGCAGGATTATGAAATCTGCAGGGATATAACTCTCAGATTCCATACAACTCAGATCCCTCTCCCTAACCGAGACCTACAAATAACTGGGTATGTCGCAGTCTTTGAATATTTCTGAGACTGACCTGAAGCAGACGTTGCAGGCTCGTTTCTTTGGCCGCCTGAAAAAAATAGTTAATAGTCTTTAATCAGGTGGCAACAAAGTGCGGGCCTGCAACGGGTGGGCCATGCCAGTCCTAATATATTGCTTAAGCATACTCAGGTGGACCCAGACTGAACTAGATGCCCTGGATAGAAAAGTCCGTTCAATGCTGACTGCGTCTCGGATGCATCATCGACGCTCGTCGGTGATGAGGCTGTACATCCCGCGGTAATGTGGGGTTCGAGGCTTTTTATGTGCTAAGACACTCCATAACCGCGAGCTGTACAACCTCAGAGAATATTTTCTGGGAATGAACGTGGATGTGCAGCGCGATGTAGTTGCCGTTGATACAGGATTCACCACGCTCGCTCTGGCTAAAGAACTGGCACAAACCTGCAGTACTAGTACTGAGGACCGAAAAGAAATATGGAAGGGCTGCATGGACGGTTTTATAGGGCTTTACATGGCCCAGAAGCCAACTTTAAAGCTTCTATTTCCTGGCTACGATTCGGTGATCTATTCGGGGAAACCGAAGGTTTTGTCTGCGCAATTATGGACGAAGTTGTCATGACAAACAACTACCGAAAGTATATACTGAGGGACGGTACGGTTGACATATGTCGGGCGTGTCACCGGCCCGGGGCATCTCTCAGGCATATAGTCTCCGGTTGCTCGAGTCTTGCCAATGGTTAGTATTTGCACAGACATAACCAAGTGGTTAGGATAATCCATCAGCAACTAGCCCTTAAATATAATCTCATTGGTTCTGAGGTACCTTACTACAGATATGTGTGTGTGTGTGGGACGTGGGTAGTTGTAGCACTGACATCTAAAGTTGTAAGCTCCACTTATAAAATTTAAAATAAATAGCTAAAGTCAATATTTTAAGTTATTTTAATGAAATTATTTTAATAATAACAAGCAGTACCTGCCAGTAAAGTGTAGACACTATCCTACATACATTTCATATCTTAAACATTTTTTTAACACACTATGTCACAACCGCTGCAAGATTCGATGAATAGTTTAAAGAAAATGTTCCTCAAGCTGATGGCTGATTTTGAAGCGGAGGAGTTGTCAAAGTCTCAAAATACTCCATCCATGCCTGGATTGGCCTCCGATTATACCTCCTTCAAGACCTTTGTGATGAGAGGGTTTCAGCAACAAATAGATCTTCTTGCTAATACAGTGGACTCAATGGAGATGAGGACAAGAAGGAAAATGTTGCTGCATGGTGTGGTGGAGGACAGTAAGGAAGACACTGCCAATGTGGTAGTTAAGGTAATCAAGGAGCATCTCAAGTCCGACATAACTGTTGCTGATATCCGACGCTGTTACAGAATGGGACGCACATCAAATAGCCACAAGCCCCGACCCATTGTGTTGAGATTCAATAACACCTTAGTACGTGACAGCATATGGTTCGGCAAAACCAAGTTCAAGGGCACTGGTGTAACGGTTTCCGTATTTCTAACGAAGCAGCGACATGAAGCTTTTATGGTCGCACGTGAAAAGTTTGGTGTATCGCAATGCTGGACAAAAGACGGCATCATCCACGTTCTGGCGCCTGATGGTTCGCGGCATCGCGTAGTCAACCTCGGCGAACTGCACAAGATCGGGCAGAAGGGCGTGAAGAAGTCAATCACGCCAGCGAAGCCAGCCGCAAAGACCAAACGGACTGTTGCCCAAAAGAAATAAGTTTCTGTTTGTTTTGGTTGATTTCTGGTCCGGGTAGTAAGTATTATGTATTTATAATTCTAATCTTTCTTGCTTTGTACCCACTTATCTGCTTCACTTTTTTATTTCTAGTTCACTTATTAATAATCTAAAATCTAATAACTAATTAACTATTATTTATGCTGGTGTCTGATAATTATTTTCCCTTTCAAACTGTCAATTGTCACTTATTCCCGTCACCTGTCAAATCAACGATCTGCCATCATAATCTGTTTGGGTACGAGGCTTTTTGGACTTTTTTTTCTTGTACCCTTTTTCTTATGCTCTTGCGATTTGTTTATTTGCCATCTACATATATATTATTTTAAAATTATCTGACTCTTACCATTATATTTGTATTGTTTTGTAACTACACGGATCAATCTTAGTATTATTCTCAAATTATTGCTTTATTTTATGAAATCTTCTTTGTTCATGTATCCATGTTAACTAATGTTTTTTCTACTCTTGGCACTACTGGCAGGTGGTGTATTATTGGTAATTAAAATTATTTTCTTTTTGTTTGTTTATTTGGATATATATTTATTTGCCCTTTTTAGGGTTCCGTAGTCCACAAGGAACCCTTATAGTTTCGTCATGTCCGTCAGTCTGTCTGTCCGTCCGCAGCCTAGCGCAAAGACGTCTGGTGCTAGAAAGCTGATATTTGACATGAATATAGACATAAGATATTGCAACAAAACTGTAGAATAAAATTTAGGAAAATATTTTTTTAAGAGTAACTCCCCTACATATATAGTGGGGTTGATTTTTTTTTGGTTAAGTACCCCGTTACGTGGGGTATCATTGGATGGGTTTTAAAAATATATTATTTGTTTGCTCAAATCATTTTTCGATCAAGTGATTGCTTTGTCAAATATCAAGCTTTGAAGTGAAAAACATTTTTAGACTCAAGTGCCCCCCCCCCTCTGCCGGCTAAACTATTAATTTGCAAGAGGTGAAAAAATCACAAATGTAGTACATATAACGAATTTAAAAGGAAAACTATCACGGCTAAGTAGGCATCACTAGTTTACGAGTAATCGTCGGTTAACTTATAAATACCTATTATTGTGAGTTTACATTGGGAGCGCTGGCTTAAGCTTAAATATATACGTACCTACGGTATTAAAAACCATTTATAACACTGCCTAACAAAATTGAACTTTTTATTTGTTTCCTGAGATTTTTTACCTGTTGTTTACTAATTTAGGCTCGCTTATTTTAAATCTACACTCGATTTTTTTCTAGCAGCTCTACTTTATTAGATACAGGTACCCCCTTAAAATTTACTCTCCATTTGAGTGTTGATATTGCTACCATCAACGTCTTACTAAATTTGTTTCCTTTTCGCAATGGTTTTGTCTAGAAGGATCTGTGTAAACAATCTGAACAATCAAGATTTTGTTACATTTGTGTCAAATATTCATTCGAAAAAATCTGTTTAAATGTGTCAGACTTCGTAAAAAATGCCTGCATGGAATACTTTCAACGTCCATTGGAAACAAACAACAAGCCCTGGACACTGAATATAGTATGTAAAACATGTGTGGAGTCTTTACGATTATAGAAAAATAACACGAGATCCCTTGAACCTCATTAGTCCTATGATTTGGCGTGAACCGGCAAACCACCACGACGACTGTTATTTCTGCGTTGTAAACATAACAGGGATTAACCACCAAAATCGGATGGGAATGGGATTATCTTACTGTGCCGTCAGTTACTTAGACCTGACTTGAGTTCAACTGATACATTAGAACTCCAACCAAGTACATCTTGGGTTCGTCAGCACGAAACTGTTCAACAAATGGAGGAAAGTGCCACAAGCTGCAAAGATCGTTCCCAAAATTAAGTGCTAATAAGTGAAAACTTAAATTTTCGATGGACCACAAATCAGAAAATTAATAAACAATGTAGATTTTACTGAAAGTATTACAGCCCCTGAAAAAAATGCAGGTAAAACCTTTTTGGGAAATAAGAAGTCTGTCCACTTTCTGGCCACGTCAAGCAGTTACTATTACACTTTCAGCAGCTTGGATGCAACATGAGCATTAAGATGCATTTCTTGCACAGCTACCTTGATCAATTTCCTGAAAATCTTGAACATTTAAGTGACGAGCAGAGAGAAAGCATCCATCAGGATATTCGCACTATGGAGGAGCGCTACCAGGGCTATTAGAGTGAAAGTATGATGGCTGACTACTGTTGGATTATCCAGAATAGTAGTTAAACTCCAATCCATTCATGAAAGTCACATAAAAGAAAGTTTTGTTCTAATTAGATGGCTAAATAAATTTTAATAAGTCAGAAATCCATGATTTCCTATAAAAAATAGCTACCCTTTGTATGTCAAAAAGTTGAGCTGCTAGCAAAAATCTGAGTACAGATTTAAAATCAGAGTAGAAAATGCAGCTAGATACATAAAAAAAACATTCCATGAAACAAAAATGCTGTTGTGCAGTGTAATCATTGATCAATTGAATTCTGACTAATAAACAATCCTGTTACTCTCAGAATTAGTACGAACTCAATTATTATTATTATTATTCCAATACCCAATAATGGTCGATTCAAATAAAATAAAACTACCTGAAATACGAAATTTAATTCAATAATTTATTGAATTAAGTACATTTAAATAAATAATAAACCGAAAACCAATACCTGTGATTCAGTGCATGATACTGAGGCCCTTGGCGGTCGAATTTTTCCAGTCAAGGGTAGACATTTATGATTTTAACAGGCTACCGTCACTGATCAGTCGTATGAGGCTACCACGATTAATACCTATAAATCGCAATAACTAGGTGCTACAATTTATTAAGGCTAGAACACTCTTGTGAGTATATGCGAGTAGGTGCTGAGTTCGGCAAGTTGTAATTCAGAATGTCGTATATCCATTTACTTTAATTACAATACATTTGTTTGATCTGCTAGGGATGGGTTAAGTTATCACGTAACTTCAAGTTGATTCTGAAATGTAATTACATCACATAGAATTTAAACTTTCGTGGTTTCACTAATTTTCAATTGTGATTCGGGCTATATACTGCGTACCTTCTACGCCACCTACCTTTGTTTCGAGAAACCGATATTTTTGCAATATTGCAAGAAATAATTCATAATTCGTTTTAAAATAATTTATAACAATAGTTAAAATAATTTATAGTAACAATTCATATATAATTTTAAACTAATTATGAATATAATTTTATATTATAAATAAGTTACTTTTTAGTACATAAGTTAGTTACGTTTAGTGCTTGATTGTTGTATACACTACGGCCGACGAATCATGGCGGATCTGAAGCTAGCCTTTGCGAATTACCGTGCATGTGAACTCGTGTACAAAACTGTTATTGCCAGACTTTATATAATTTATATACAAGTAGTATTTTATGATGAATGCACCTCACCTGACAATAGTGGCAGATATTTTAACCGGAACATACATAATATTAAACTAAGGTCTACAAAAAGTACTGGATACGATGTATATCAACTAGGATACTGAAAACCGTGTCTACTAAAATGTTCTTCAACGTTTGCCATTTAAATGCGCAAAGCATACCGAGTCACTATAGTGATTTGTTGGAAGGGTTTTCCAACTGTAACGCACATACCATTCTGGTCTCTGAGAGTTGGCTTAACCCATCTCTTCCTTCCACGTCTTACTCTCTGCCGGGATACGTTCTTATACGTAAAGACCGAGTTGGCAGGCGAGGTGGCGGTGTCGCAATTTACCTCCGCAGTTCCTTTACTTATAAAATCTTGTTTTCTTTATTACTCACTTCTGCACCTGCGGAGTACTTATTTCTTGAACTCGACGTCGGGGGGGCTAAAGCCGTCCTTGGCTTCGTCTATTGTCCCGCTGGTGTTGACTATTTCTCCAGTCTCGAACCGATTCTGGAATCTTTAGGGTCAGAGTACACACATCTCATCATCATGGGCGATTTTAATACCGATCTCCTTTCCCAACATTCTAGTCGTTCCCGCAAATTCCTTGACGTCGTCCAGTCAGCCAGCCTCCACATACTACCTTTGCAAGCAACTCACTGCAATGTCAACGGCGAGGGCACTTGGCTTGACATAATCCTCACCTCTGATCCTTCCTTAGTCACATCCCATGGGCAACTTTCCGCACCTGGATTTTCCCGCCATGATCTCATTTTCCTTACATACCGTCTCAAACCTCCCAAATCCCCGCCCAAAGTTCGGCACATGCGTTGTTTTGGTCGTATGGATGTAAATAAACTCTGTGAGGATGCTTCTGAGTTGAACTGGGACAGTATGCTATCTGCTCCCACGGTAGATGAAAAAGTTAATCTCTTCAATGAGGCGGTTTGCGGTCTATACGATATACATGCTCCAGTTAGACGAGTGAAGCTAAGGTGGGGCACCTGCACTTTGGATCACAACGGGTGTTCGGATGGCGATGCGCCGTAGAGACCGAGCATATCGGAGATACAAAAGGGACCGCTGTGAGAAAAACTGGGCACTTTTTAAGTCTGCAAGGAATTGGTGCAATCAGATGGTACGCAACGCTAAACGCCGACATATTCTCGATAATATCAACTCTTCATCAGCCGCCAATATCTGGAAGTTCCTTGGAACACTAGGTATTGGCAAGCAGCGGTGTGTTGACTACCATAGGACTCTTAGTTTGGACGATATCAACAAACATTTCACCTCTACTGACTCGCTGGATCACCAAACTACGAGTCTCACTGTCAACTACTTAGCCCGGTTACCTCAACCCAAAATTGAAACTTTTTCTTTTCTCCAGAGTCTCCAGCCGAGATCAAAAAGATAATTCTCTCCATAAGGTCTAATGCTGTGGGATGTGACAACATCAGCCGTCGTAGGATTACAACGATCCTAGATCAGCTCCTGTCGGCAATATCCCACATCATAAACTTTTCACTTACCTCTGGTACCTTTCCTTCCTTGTGGCGCAAAGCTCACATAATTCCTCTACCCAAAATCCCCAATCCTACTTTTCCTCAACACTTTAGGCCAATTTCCATCTTACCCAACCTATCCAAAGTGCTTGAGGCCTGTGTGAATAAACAAATGTCTCGTTTTGTGTACCACAATAACTTGTTGAGCCCATTTCAGTCAGGTTTCAGGCCTGGTCATAGCACTACCTCCGCCCTCCTAAAAGTGAATGACGATATTCAAGAGGCTATGGAACACACCAAAATCACTGTTCTTGTGTTGATCGATTTCTCAAATGCTTTCAATACCATCAGTCACGATGTCCTTTTGTCAATCCTCTCCCATCTCAAGGTCTCGGCTGGCGCTCTAGATTGGTTCTTAACTTATCTTCGAGGTCGTCAGCAGTCTGTCCGCCTCGATGAGTCATCCTCGAGGTGGGACGACGTCACATCTGGCGTTCCTCAAGGCGGCATCATCTCTCCTCTTTTATTTTCTATTTTCATAAATCTCCTCACTCAACATCTTCAGTGCGCTTACCATTTGTATGCCGACGACTTGCAGATTTACTTCCATGTAAGTGTGGAATGCGTAACGGAGGTCATTGACAAGGTTAAAAGGGATTTGACGACCATAAAGACGTGGTCTAACAAGTTTGGTCTCACCGTAAATCCCTGCAAGACCCAGGCCATAATTGTGGGCAGCCAACGAATCCTAAGCAGATTTAACTTAGCAACACTTCCAGCCATCATTTTCAACGGAACTATCGTCGATCTGCACCCTACGGTTAAAAATCTCGGGCTATACCTGGATACCACGCTGAATTGGGAGGCTCAAGTGACACATGTAAGTCAGAAGGTCACCGGTACCCTGCGCGCTCTCTACCGCCTTAAAAACTTACTCCCTTCCGAGACCAAAACAATGTTTGTGCAAACTTTGATTTTCCCACTGATAGACTATGGTGATGTATGTTACTTTGACCTGAATGCAGATCCCCTCAATAAACTTGACAGTCTTCTGAATAACTGCATTCGATTCATTTTTAATCTTCGTAAGTATGACCATGTGTCTACTTATCGTTCCCAATTAAAGTGGCTCCCTATACGTCAGCGCCGTAGTTTGCGTGCTCTCACTACCCTATACACTTTTATCACATCTCCTACTTCTCCTCATCATATGACTCCTTACTTTCAGTACTTATGTTCTAATCATGAGCGAAATCTTCGCTCCTCTAATAATCTTCAACTCATGGTTCCTACTCACAGATCCTGTTTCCTACATTCCTCTTTCACCGTACAATCTATTCTTCTATGGAATGCTCTTCCTCCCGAAATCAGAATGGCCAAAACCAAATTCATATTCAAGTCCAAAGTAAGGGAACTCTTGTTGGCTGATTCTTTGAATGTATCATAAGTCGCTATCTTAACTAGGTATATGTTCATGTATATGTGTATATACATATATACATGAACATGTATCAGTTTAAGTAAGTCTATAATTTTACTCATCTCATCATTTTAGTCGTTATAATATATATATATATATATATTTGCATTTATTGTGTGTGTATTACGTTTATGTATTTTTGTCATTATATATATTTATGTAAGTATGTATAATTAGTATAACCAATAATTCAATAATTAGTAATTTTTCGTAACCTACATCATATAATACACCTACTTCTTATATCTCTGCACCACTCTAAGGTAGACTGGTAGATAATGCCCAAGGCATTAAGTCGGCCCATATACTTTGTGTATCATCATCATCCTCTTAGCGTTATCCCAGTTTTTAATCTGGGGTCCGCTTTCTAGTCTAACCGGATTTGGCTGAATATTAGCTTTTTCACGGAGCGACTGCCTGTCTGACCTCCGCAACCCGAAGGGATAGCGATATTCCATGGTTTAGACTAGTGTCAGTTTATTTAGAAGGTACAGAAGGTATAGGTAAAGATCTTCATGACAACCGGGACCGACGGTTTAACGTGCTCTCCGAGGCACGGGACAAGCGATAATTAACAATTCAATACGCAAATAACTCCGAAAAGTCATTGGTGCGCGCCGTGGATTCGAACCCGATACCCTCTGCATGTCAGTCTGTTGGTTTATCCACTCGGCTATCGCTGCCTTATACTTTGTGTATATGAAGAATAAAATAAAAAATAAATAATATAAAATATCAAATCCAATGAGCCACATAATTTTCGGTATTATGCAGGGAGTAGTTCCCACGAAATTAAAAAGGACCATAATAAAACGGCTCTTTAAGAAACATGATAAACATAGTATGACTCGTTACAGACCTATAGTATTGATTCCAGTCATATCAAAAATATTTTTGAAGGTTATCCATAAGCTTGTTGAACAATCGGAAACAAAATAAACATACCTGAACGATGCAGTATTTTTTTTTTTTAAATATCAATGACAAACATTTTGATTGATTTTTTTTTGGTAGACACATCTTTTAAGCCGCAATTAAGAATGCGCGCGTGTTGTATTCCAAATAAGTAGGTATTTAGAACATGGCACGCATGATAATATGCACCCATGAATAAGTATCCATTGATGCATTAGACCTCTATAGATCATTATCTAAAGATATATGTTTTATATATTTGCATTATGATAAAAGTTTTGTGACTAAAGTTGTAGAGAATTTATTTTACAACAGAAATCTCGTTCACATATTCTTTGTGCGGCCAATAGTTTACCAGATAATGAAGAAATACTATCTAACATCTGCAATCTTTCCATGATGGCGGCCGAGGGACAAGAGGTACGTCCCCACAAATTTGAATCAAGTTTTACAATAGCCCTTCCCACACATCTGTAAAATAACATTGCATCTTCTGATAAATGCAACCCCAAATGTAACTATTCAATGGACTATATATACTTTTGTCATCGTCAGTACTCAAGACAGAGATAGTAAAACGAATACTAAAGTGAGACAGAGACGCATTATATCGCACCGAAAACTTCAAAAGTAAAAAAGATGTCCAATCTACGTGTTTGACGCTCAATTTAATCGATTTTTATTGATATCGATAAAAATTAATTAGAAAAAATATACGTGTATTCAATAACATATAACGATTTTAAATGTGTTCCAACTCTTTTCATTTATGTCATCGTTAAAAGATAACTGATATATGTAAATCTGGTCTTAAAACCGAGAAAATAAATTTTATTAGATTTGTTTTTTTACTAAAAACAAAATCTCACTATATTGCTCGGTTTAATAAATCTATTTCATTTTAAATCTTATAGTACTTTTATTATTATAACAAAAATACATGAATTCAAAATCAATTATAAAACTAATCGATTCAAATTTTTGATTGAATAAACTAATAATTTGTATTTACATAACGTGCATCACTGGCCTAGACTATCGCCCCGCGCACCCCGCCTCTCGCCACCGCGTTGTTCCCAAAAAGGATTACTGCGCCGCCTTCTGTCTGGAAGGTCTTCGAACTTCAGACTGGCCATCGTTAAACGGCCGTACTGTACTTGTTTTTTTTATTTAGTTGCAATTATATAAATTACAAAGTATCTAAGCCTTAGTACAAAGTTTAATTCAATAATTTATTGAATTCAGTACATTTAAATATGTACAAAAATTAAAAATAGTATGAAATATTTTATAAATGATTGAAACGCCTGATTACTTTAATTTAGAAGAAGTTTAATAATTTTTGTTTTTTATGACTAAGACTGACTATATATAAAAATAAAATAAAATAGATTTTTTATTTCCCTTTTCAGTTCAAGTTGTTGTAATTATTTTTTCAATTTAAAATGTTAAACCTGTTGGGTATGTTGTACCATTATTGAAATAATAGTAAATGTTGATTAGAAGGTATTATAATACCTAATAAATGTTGATTTCGTATTTCAGGTAGTTTTATTGTATTTAAATCGACCATTATTGGGTATTGGAATAATAATAATAATAATTGAGTTCCTACTAATTCTGAGAGTAACAGGATTGTTTATTAGTCAGAAATCAATTGACCTATGGTAATAAATGGTTTTTAATACAAAAGAACTACATATACACACATCAACAAAGTCTAGGGATATCTTAATCCTAAATTATTTACGAGTTTATAGTTTAGAACCTTGTTAGTTTCCACAAAAAGTTTATATACAGATTAAAACCTCTTTTATTCTATTTTCAAAATTTGAACATGGAAAGAAAAAAAACAAAATAATAAACAAAATATGGCGGCAAATTTGCTAGTAATTCGTTACATTAAAGAAAGTTAAAACTGTTTTATTATAATTATTAATGAAAAGGGTTTTTAATTGTTTTTCTTTTTAAATTTAACGTGACGGACGAACTTTAAAAGTCATGTCACGTCGTCATTTGAGTCGAGATGAAATGTTACGAGCCGTGGGCATGTTAGAAAATGGTGCAATTCAACGCGTCGTTGCTGAGGCCCTACATACCAGTCAAAATGTGATATCAAGGTTATGGTCACGTTATCGCAGTACTGGAGATGTGGCCGAACAGCACACAGGTAGATATCGTGTTACTACGCAGAGACAGGATCGATTTCTCCAAATGACCGCCAGAAGACAACCCAATATCACAGCGCTGCAACTAGTGCAAAGGCTCCAGGAGGACCACCAGCTGCTGGTAAGCGACCAAACCGTGCGAAGAAGGTTACATGAAGTTGATCTTCATGCTCGAAGACCATTGCGTGTTCCAGCATTGCGACGTGGCAATCGCGGTCGGCGGCTTTCGTGAGCTCGGGAGCATTTACCATGGAGTGACGAACAATGGTCTTTGGTGCTGTTCACCGATGAGTCCCGGTTTGGGTTTCACCCGGATTCACGAAGAACACGCGTTTGGAGAGCTCCAGGGAGAGTTAGCCGTCTACGGCACCCTCAAGAGGTCCACCCATACCAAGGCGGGACAATCATGGTGTGGGCAGGAATTCGTCTTGGCGGACGAACCCAACTCGTTTGGATCCAAGGCAGCATGACTGCACTAAAATACCACGAGGAGGTAGTAGAGCCCGTTATTGTCCCACACAGAACTCAAATAGGCCATGAATTTCTACTCATGCACGATAATGCTCCTTGCCATACGGCGCGGCTGGTATCGACCGCTCTCCGAGAGCACGATATTCAAGTTTTGGATTGGCCTGCACAGTCGCCCGACTTAAATCCTATCGAGCATGCCTGGGACATGTTACAACGAAAAGCTTTGAGAGATTTTCCACCAAATTTGACGACTGAACAACAACTTTACGAACACTTGCAAAGGACATGGGACCTCATACCGCAGCAAGACATTGACAATTTAATTTTAAGTATTAACAATCGATGTCGATGTGTAATCAATGTAAGAGGTGGCAACACTGATTATTAATGATTAGATTTTACAAGATTTTTTCCATTTTTATTAAAATTAATAGTTTTTTAAGAAGAAATGTTTGTTGTTATCATACTAATTTTCCATGATGATTAAAAAAATTATTTTTTTTATTTAAAACAAAAAAAAACACGAAATGTTTTTTATTTTTATTAAAGACCTTAAAATAATCTATGATTCTTCTATTTACTGTATCAGAAAATTCTTCATAGATTTTTAGATATTTGATGAAATATAAAATATCCCTAGACTTTGTTGATGTGTGTATGGGTATTCACGTCAGTTAATTTGACCATAAGCTTACCAAAAATGGATATACGACCTTTACAGTTTTTTAAAGTACATTTTCCTCGGGTGTATTAACGAAGAATTGATTTTTCTTAGACGTAAATCCAAGCTAACTTCAAAACTAAAGAAGATAGATAGGTTTTGATGATATAACCTTTTTCATTCGCAAATTGTAAGAACCTTTCTCATAGACATTTTTTTTATAACTTCAAAAACAAACAAGTTGCATAGGGTTCCCACCAAGAACTTAGGGTCCCAAGCTAACCTCACCTGCAAGTGGTGCACCTGCCGATCAACGGACGGGGCTCTGGCAAACAAAATATCCCGATAAGCGACAATAGGCTCGCCACCTATTACGTGGGATCAAAACACTGGCGAAAAGTGGGCGTTTAATATGCCTCTGCCTACCCCTTCGGGGAAACAGGCGTGAGTCTATGTATGTGTGTATGTAAAAACAAAAAAAGTTATGAATGTTTATGTAAAAAAATCGTTTTTCTGCTTTCCTGAAAAGTCGGGTTTTAGTTTATACGACCTTTCTACCCAAAGGTATCGATATAATATGGGTTTTTACGACAGTACATGTGACCATAAGATTACCAAAAGTGGATATACGACCTATACAGTATTTTTAAAGTACATTTTCATGGGGTGTATTAACCAAGAATTGATTTTTTCTGAGACGTAAATCCAAGCTTACTTTAAAACTAAAGAAGATAGATAGGTTTTGATGATTTAACCTTTTTCATTCGCAAATTGTAAGAAACTTTCTCATAAATATTTTTTTTTAACTTCAAAAACTGGAAAGTTAAAAAGAATGTTAAAAAGAAATCGTTCTTCTGCTCTCCTGAAAAGTCGGGTTTTGGTTTATACGACCTTTCTACCCAAAGGTATCGATATGCAATAAGGATTTACGACGTCGAATTTAAACTATGCTTAGGTAATGCATTTAACACGTTAGGGCGTATAAACCATTTACAATTAACGACTATTTTTACGCCCTGAGTTAATAAAAATTATGGTCATAACATCATAACAAAACTACAAAAAGAAAACATTCGGCTTTTACACTGAAAATTTTCCTTTTTTAAGAGGCCATGACTGAAAGGGGTTTGGGTAAAGTTGGCGTCATTCTGAACTTTTGCGGCCATCTATGTTTATATATTATGAAATATCAGGATAAAACGATCAAAAGTTATTATGGCCACATTTCTCTAAACCATGTTGGACCTGAGATATTCGGATTTACATTTCTTAGTAAAATCGAATAAGTTATCACACTTAACTGCACTATTTTAGATTCTCTTTCGTAATCATTGATGATAACAGAAAAAACATTCCTAATCCTTTTAAATAGTTTAATTACGTTCGTATACCTAATTGTAGCAGTCAAAAACATTTAGGTGAATATGTAATTGCGAATAATCCAAATAGAAGAAGGGTTGACATTGAAATAATGAATGCGGAATTGCCTGGCCTATATGAATTTCCCATTTCTGTGAGTTCCGATGATTTGGTATTATACGCACTTGCACAAGTACGTAGAACAAGCGACAGAAAGCGACGGTTCGTATCTGATCGAAGTATACGTTTTTTTTGTTTTACGAGGTGTAAAATCCCTTCGGATCTCCGATTCTTAGGGAAATGAAAGCCGGAGTATGTGGTCTTACCACTAAAAACCACCTCGAATGCCATCCAAAGACGCCTTACGGGAGAAATACTGGGTACAGGAGCTGTCTAGTCTTCCACTTATGGCGCCATGTTCAATGGAACCCGTTCTTAGGGAAGGCTAAACGCCCTCTATTACCCTTACTGGCGGCTTCCCGGAGCAACAAATTCTAATCAGCGACCAGAGGTCCCTCCCCATGCTCTGGGGGCCTGATCCCGATCCCGCTCTGCAGCCTCCTTTTGGAGCATAACAGCTTCACAAAAGGAGGCCACTGCTTGCCAGCCTTCCTCGCTCACCAGCATGGCAGCAACAACTGCTGGCGGGGACAGATCGTGTCCGATCTGGTCGACAAAGACTTCACACCCATGCCGGGCAATCCTCCAACGTATGCTGGGCGGAGTCCAGATCGCCTGCACAGTGGTGATATTGTGCCGTTCTTTCGCATCCGATTCGAATCAGATACTCACCGAAGTACCCGTGCCCGGTGGGTATCTGAGTCAATTAGTAGGTGATGCGGCCGCGTTTCCGTCCAACCCATGCTTCAAAGCTTGGCAGAATGGTACTGACAGCGTTTTGCCATTGCTACAGAGCCTGTCGGTGAGCATTGCGGCGCATTTTGAGCGCATCCTGGACATCCCCGTTCGCTTCCCGGTGAACTGCGTGAGTCTGGTCATAGACCTTCGCGTCCATGTCCGCCAGCATATCAAAGGGCCGGGAAAAGAGCCAGAACTGTCGCCGCTTTTGATGAAATTGTGCGGTATCCTCGTACGATCCGAATGGCCGCCACCCGTTGCATGCTATTGAGCTTGGTTTTACAGTGTGAGGAGGCCGCTAGGCGTGTGGCCCATAAAGGCGCTCCGTAAAGGGCCATGAATCGTACGACCACACAATAGAGACGGCGAACTTCTTCTCAGGGACCCCTGAGGTTCAGAAGCAGCCTTTGAAGGGCTCCTGCTGATCCGCGAACTCAAGGGACCATACGCTCAAAATGCTCCTTGAAGCTCCAGCGGCTGTCGAGGATGAGCCCGAGGTACTTAATGTACCGGTCTACGCGGACCTCCACACCATCCACTCTAATAAGCAAGCTAGATGGAACCACACTCTGTCGTTTCCTGTGGAACCACAGCGCCTCCATTGGGAGTGGCTTATGTCGTCCGACAGATAAGCGGTCTTATGAGGCCGCTTATCTGTCGGACGACATAAGCCACTCCCAATTCCGCGAGCTGAATTACTTCAGGGAAGCCATACCCTCTTGCTATCATCAGAGTGTCGTCCGCATAGCAGACGACACTCACGCCGGGGGTTAGACTGGGCCTCAGAACTGCATCGTATGCGAGGTTCCATAGCAGGGGTCCTAACACTGACCTCCGGGGAACCCCACACGTGACCTCCCTCCGGTGTTCAAAGCCGTCCCGACCCATATTAGTATACGTAATGGACCTGTCGCGCAGATACGTCCCGACGATTTTAAGCAGATATGGAGGCATGTTGTGATGTAATCGTGCCTCCCTAATTGCTAGCCATGGAAGGGAGTTGAAGGCGTTGACTGTGTCAATACTGACAGCCAAAGCCACTCCCTTTCGACGAACGCAGTATACAAAGAACCTAATACTGATTTATCAGAAACGATGACGAGCTTCAGTTGGATTGATCCATGGTTTCTTAGAGGTAGAATCCAATCGCATACATACGTACATACACATACATATCGTCACGCCTTTTATCCCCAAAGGGGTAGGCAGAGGTGTATTTCTACACCCACTTTTCGCCAGATATATTTTAGTCCCACGTAATAAAGGGCGAGCCTATTGCCGTACCGGGCACATTTCCAGACTCCGTGCTGCTACTGAGAATTTCGTGATAGAAAAACTCAATAACACTGCCCGACCCAGGAATCAAACCCGGGACCTCCCGATCCCACGCGCACATTTATGCCGCGAGACCAATGAGGCAGTCGTATAGGCTTTGATGTCGAGTTTTCCGTCTTTACGCAAAGATGGTATTTGCATCGTGTTATCCCTTAGTCGCCTCTTACAACACCCACGGGAAGATAGGGGGTGGTGACACTTGTATTCTATGCCGTCAACCACACGGTTTTAATCCAATCGCGACTATGTATATACTCATCGAGAGAGCTGCGCAAGGGTTAAATGCGCTGTTAGGGCATTATTGTTCATGCGTGGTTGGGAAACGGACCTTGGGCTGAGTTGTTCCCATGTAATGTCAATTATTTGGTATGTGGGATGGGGCAAGTATCAAAATAGCCTATCTCCACCGGCGCGATTCTTAGATACAATTATAAGACATGATATTGAGAATGAAAGGTACGAAGATAACAAACTGTGTAATATAATATTTTAAAGCATGAAAATATTGTTTTATTATTTCGTTTATGTCCTATTACATTGATGTCATGTCAGTAAACGATCTTAAAACGTAAATAGTCTTAAGTAAAACACTAAACGCAACTCTATATTAGTTTATATTGACGACATTCTGAAAATCTTCAAATGCTAAAATCTCAGCTCCGATATTACTTAGGACAAAAATAATTGATGTTATGTTACCTTTATTTTCAAGTTTGAGATAACACTGTCTACTTCCCCAGGGTCTGTTTCCAGAAGGACAAACGAAGATAGTTGTGTTTTTTGAGTAGGTATTAAGTTATCCACTGGTTGCGGGGAATCACCAAGGATGCTTTCCGCGAGTTGCTTGCCGACGCTGACGAAAAAATCATTTACACTATTTACTGATTCTGTAGGAGAGCTACGAGTACTGAGTAATTCACTTCTTCCAATTTTAGTTTTATTAAAGTGTGCAATTTTTTTAATAGATTTCCATAGAGCTTTAGAGTTTTTAACATTCATTTTTAATAGGTCAGATTCATATTTACGTTTTCGTTTTTTAATCAGTTTGTTACAGTAGTTACGGTATCTAGTAAATGTTATTTTTAATATTATATTATACGGATCAGATTTAAGTTTTAGTTGCATTTTGTGTCTGCTCCTGATGCAGCGTAGGAGACCACTAGTGATCCAGGGCTTAATAATACGTTGTTTGCTCGAAGTCTTTTCAGACTTAACTCTCTCATCCAGGGATGATTTAAGTTTATTAATTAAATGTTCAATCACAAAGTCAGGGTCATCACTAATCAATAGGTTGGAAAGATTTTTGTTTATGAGCTTTTCAGCAGCTTCTTCAAAGTCAATAAAAGTTTTTATAGTTGATTTATTGCCAAGAGCCTCGACCAACACCTTAAGAAGCTCGCACTAGGCAGCTAGATCAAGTCCTTGATTCAGAAGGCAGTTCTTCTCGACACGGCACGCATCGTGAGGAAGTTCCTGTCTCTGAGGCCCTAACCGCCGGTGGCTTGGTCCCTGTACCTGACACTGGTGGGTCTCTGTGGTCCCTTTTATATTCCTAAACATTGTTTTTTCTAATGAAATGTAGTTTATTAATATAAAAGAAACCATGTGATTGATAATAAATGGAGTGAATAATAATTATAATAATAATCACGGATCTATCATCACGGACAGGACTGTTGTAGCCAACAAGCCTGATATCGTGTTGATAGATCAATCAAAGCGCCTCGCAATAATTGTTGATGTTACTATTCGTCATGACGAGACTCTCGTGAAAGGCGAAAAGGAAAAACAGATTAAGTATCTAGACTTGGTTCGCGAGATTGTCGACATGTGGGGTGTGAACTCAAAAATTATTGTGCCGATAGTCGTGACCGTTAATGGTCTAATAGCTAAGAGCCTCGACTGTCACCTTAAGAGGCTTGCGTTGGGTGCTTGGGTCAAGGGCCTGATGCAGAAGGCAGTACTTCTGGACACTGCACGTATTATGACGAAGAATGTTATTTTATTGTGAAATTTTAACATGGGTGTGATTTTGACTGTGTGTTACCGACGGCTCTAGTAAGATTTCCATAATATTAGTTAAATACTTATGAAATTTGCTACAAAGTTATTAATAAGTTACTATAACTATGAGTCATCAATCATCATCCAATTCTCCTATATTAGAGCTCATTATGATGTTCTTAAAATAATAAATTCGATAGGCATAACCTTCCTCTTAGCAAAAAGGTGTCATATATAATCCTAGTGACTGCAAACATGGATGAAAAAGACAAGCATATAAAATATTTCTTCAGTATATTCCCAAGAGTTCAGACATAGAGGAATTACGTACAATGTGACGGTATTATGGCCTTTGATAACACAGCGGCCCAATACGTGTGTCGTGAATAAAATACAAGTAATTGTGTTGAAGCAACAAACAACGGATAACAATGTTTGACGTACAATACAAACATCTTCGGTATTTAGTTTGTTTTGTAAGGCGAACAGTTTTTATTGGGCAAAGAGCGGCGACGGTTAAAGTCTAAGGTAATAGCTAGAAGACAAGCGGTTTTATTATAAAAACTACCCGCGTGCTGGCGTTTTTAAATCATTACTTGTTGTCTAAAAATGTTATGTTTCCTACCTGCTTTTTATTTTTCTATACATATTATAAAAGCATGTCAACGTTGACTAATTAAAGGATACAGATAATCACATCTTAAGGTGATGGTACAATAGTGTATTTTTTAAGCATAATGGGATTCTCTATAAAGTCTATGTACTGAATGTATGGTAGTAAGTATCACTATCAATGTATCAATGTATCGCATGTTCTGGATTCAATTCCCATACAAAACAATACTTTGTGCACGGTAATATAATCTAACAGTATTGTAACTCGGCCGTCTCCCCGAGTTATATACCTACAGACGCGCCGTACGCAAACAAGCGATAGGGCTGCTCGCCTCAAGTATTTTAATTACATCTACCTATTCGAAACTTTTTCTAGTTTTGTGATTGTTCATATTACTTTATTCAAACAAATAAAAATCATGTAGGTATGTAAGTACCCTAGGAAATGACCTATTGGTTTCACTAAGTAGACTAACCAGTTACACTAAGCAGATTCATATCGGCTTCCATTTTGAAAAATTACCTGAAGGTACTACTAATCGTAGACTTCAATGAAATAATACATTGTCCATAACGCAGATAAAAGTGTTTTGTTAGTATACATTATTTCCCTCCGTAGGATCTCCACCTTGTCGTGGTGGGGGCCTCAGTAACTGTGGATTGGTCACCCGAGGTGAAGCTAAGAGAGATCCCAGGAGTGGACGCTCCGCGTGGGCTTAGAGGGGCCTGCACAGGATGGGTCCAACGGTGCGGGTGCGGGGGAGAGTTCTGTCTTTCCCTCGTAGTCGGGCACGGTCGCGGGAGGAGAGGCGTTTCGGTGTTGCGTTGCCGCGCGCCCTATCTCCCGCGACCAAATGGGGTCGCTCCATTCGATGCGTCGCGGTGGGGCCGCAGAGGAAGAGGAGATGCGGTGTTGCGTTGCCGTCCTCCCTATCCTCTTTGGCCGCTAGGTGTTTTGGCGGCGGAGCCCAACATCTTATTCCGCCGCCAAGGGGATTTTGTTCGGGGCCCGCCTGACTATCTGGTGGGCCAATACCCGTCGGGGGGTAGCGACGAATGCTTATGTGAATCCCTACCCTCCGACACACGGGTACATGAGAAAGTCGAGGTGGTTTTTAGTGGAAACACCACATACTCCGGCTCTCATTTCCCCCAATAGTCGGAGATCCGAAGGGATTTTCCACCTCGTAAAAAAAAAAAATAGTATACATTATTACTACAATCATACCAATATGGTTTTAAAATATCAACATAATCTAATACTAATATATAAAGCTGAAGAGTTTGTTTGTTTGAACGCGCTAGTCTCAGAAACTACTGGTCCGATTTTAAAAACCTTTCAGTGTTTAGCCCATTTATTCAGCAAGGATATAGGCTATATAACGTCACGCCATAAGTCGCGGGAGTGGAGCAGTAGCCTTAAATAGCGTGGGTGTAACCGCGGGCTCATATAGTAAAAGATAAAGCTAATCAAATTTTCATTGCAACGTAGTAAGTACATTTTGAACACGGCGCGCGAACGCCAATGTTAACGAAATTTCTTATTAAATTCACACCAAATGCAATAAGCCGGTCGCTATTTCCTAGTAGGTGACTGTTGACATTTTGTTTTAATGAAAATTAATTCGTTATACGCACTGTTATACGTATTATTATATAAGTTGTAAATCAGTACGAAGGTATGAAAAATGTGGTTATAATTTTAAAACAAAAAAAAATGTCACAACTCATCGCCATAACTATAATTTAAATAAAAAACACTGCTACAAGAACCGTCCGTCGATTCGCAACTGCGGCACGATCGCGGCTGTTGTGTACTATAGGCACAGTCTAATGTGTACTGCGGACTACTACGCTCGAGGCGCGTAGTTATAACTCGAGTTTCGTACGTTTGTATGGAGTTAGAATACTGTTAGATATTATTACCATGCTTTGTGTTTATACCTTTCGTCGAAGGTCGGTGTACTGACATGAAGACATTTCATATTAATGCATTGTCCAATATTTTTTATTGTATTGTCGTGCCAACTCTAGGATTTTTTACCATCAATTTACAGTTAAAGAATATATATCTATACGGGAATTAACGCGAACATGCATTAGGTATTTACATACCTTATTTTTGCTTGACGTTTCGAGACGGTTGCACGTCCCGTGGTCGCAAGCTGACTGGTGTAGCGATGTCATGTCTCCAAGTGCGAGGTGGAAGATTCTATTTCTACCCCCGCGTTGTTGATTTTCGAGGTGCCGGCGCAAAACACACTAACCATATCTGTATATTGAACATTCGCCGACTGCGCATTAAAGTAGGGTGTTGTTAACCGGATCACTGGATTCCACGCCGATGACAATTTGAAGCCCTCTTCCCGATTGAAATTTTTATGTTTTCTGATTTCGATCGCTTCACGCTATATATTCTTAAACATGCAACGCGAGTGTTTAAAAGTTTCAATTTACAGTTAGTTTTGAAATCCATTTCAAGATTTTGCAGAGCAAAATTTGACAGAAAAATAAAAGTAGCATAAAAGAGGCTGTCACTTTAGATAGCGTGAAACAATTCTATGGGATTTAAATTGATAGTTTGATGTTATCAGCGTTTTCGATTACCATTAAACGGCCGATGGAATTATTAATGCAGGATGTACGATCCTGCATTAATAATTCCATCTAGCCTTTGAAAGAGTAGAAACAAAAAGAAGAGTATGCTGCAGATGGGACGGTCACACTGGTTTGTTACAGCAAGCAGACGAGCGATGAACGTTGAAATCTGGCTAATAGCTAATAGGCCAGATTGAGGCAATGTCGCGTCCTGAAACGATTTAATCGTAATGTAGCGTAATATTGCAATACGGAGTTATCGAGGTGCCAATTAATGTGCTATTTATGAAGATTCGATGTTTTGTAGGTAACCTGTCTACACCTTTATACCTATTTTTTATAATAATAGGCGGCAAACGAGCAGAGGGATCGCCTGATGGTAACCAATTACCGCCGCCTATGGTCACAAGCAACACCACCGAAGTCACAAGTGGGTTGCCGCCCCTTGGGGATGGGAAAAGGGATAGGATGATGAGTAGGATGAGGGAGAAGGAATAAGGGATAGGGCCTCCGGCACTCTCACTCACCGAATGAAACGCAACAGTTTAAGTACTGTTACTTTACGTCGATTTTCTGTGAGAGGGTAGTATCTACTTTCCCGGTCGAGTCGGCCAATTTATGCTGAAATCAGCAAGGCTCTACTACCTATTTTATAATGGTTTGCAAAATACTTTTTCATACTAGCCCGCGATTCATAGTTCATAGCGAGACATTATAAAACCTTTCTCAAAAGATGGACTTACTAACAAAACAATAATTATTTCATTCGGGCTAGCAGTTCCTAAGATAAGCGCGTTAAGCGAAACAAAGAAACAGACTCGTCAGCTTCATGATATAAATATAGTAAGTATCCGCAAAAATAAGTATTTTTATAATTACTCTCTGGGATACTATGGCATTTACGCTTTAGTTATAATAACAATATTATAACTCAAGCGTAAATGCAATAGTATCCCAGAAATTAATGAATGTACATTATTAAAGTGGTCATTCAATTTCATTTCATCTCTCACTTATCGGAGCTTGTCGTTTTTGAGGCCTTAACAAACAATGGTCGATTAAACTCTTCCACTTGAAAAAAAAAAAATAAAGGTGGGAAAGTGAGAAGTTGCTATTTTTTCATCGCTATATATTTTTCAACTTTAAAAGCGTGATTTGTCACGTTATGATTAATTGAGTTTCCTGGTTTAATCTTTTGCTAGTTGCGCTTTCATAAACCTACTCGCTACAATATATTAAAAGTCATTATGGAGGAAAGTTGTGAAGATGACGACCTAGGGTCCAATAGTGATTCTGAAGAATTAATGCATTGTGAACAAGAACTGAATGAGTTAAATAGTACAACAAAGTATGCAGAAAATACAAAGAAATACGGTGAGAAGAGAAAAACTATAGAAGAAGAAAATAGTGGAGAAGAATATACAACTGTTACAAGGAGGAGGGTTAAACGTCCTAACCGGAATAATTTTGAGAAACAGACAGATAATCAGTGCGTGAAGAAGAAGAAGAAGAAGAAGAAGAAGAAGAAAAGCATTTATTTACACAACATACAAGAACATACATTCATTTTATACATAGGTACTAATAGGGCACAGGTTACATATAGCTTTGTAAATATATTAACAAAGTAGGTACCAGTACGCATGTTGTGAAAATGAGGTCACCACTCAGGCTTATTGTTGATTTGAGGTGTAGCCTCAAATCAACCCTGATTTTATTTGGTGACCCCAAGTGACGATACAGATATCACATTAGGTATCTAATTTATAAAACACAGAGAACAAAAACAAAAAGAAAGAAAACGTTATCCTAATACCTATATAAAGGTGCCTGCAATGAATTATACGTAATAAAATAATATACCTACATACGATTTAATTATATAAATAAATATAAATTATAAAGATAAGTACATTTATAAGTATACCTACATATAATTATAAAAAACAATATTAATTTATACACGAGTAATACATAAGTATAACTTCGCATCATCTTACATATTTATGTAAACATCAACAAAATATACTTATATCTACATAGGTATACAACATCACAATGCAACCAAAGTAGCAACACTCATTTTGCTAGTCGCGAAGCGGCCAGACGCCTGAGCAAACCGGTTAGTTCGTCACAAGTACTCACAGTCACAGTCTTCCTTTCTCGCTTGCACATAGCGTCGACTCGCACTCGATTACGCAACATCAACGATGCACATTCATATCATTCGGCCGCCCGCACCGCGCGTGATCAAAACATTACGTAATAGAATACTGTTTGTGGGTACAAATGAAGTGCTGCATATTTAAGAAGAAAGTAAGAATAAAGGAAAACGAGTATAAATAGTGATGAAACTTCAATGATTAACTAAAAATAGGTAACTATTTGATTGATATCATAATGTAATAATTCTAGATGCATGTAATATTATGTACTTATATTGCATACAATCATAAGGTGTTTACCCTGCTGTATAAAAACTTAAACTACATAAATTTAAGCTACATGTATTTTTGTTTTAGGCTCTAAGTAAATGAAACCTCAACAAGGCAAAACAATTCACACATACAGCCCAAAAGTCATGCCACAACATGTCGCCCGGAAGACTCATACTTACTGAAATTATAAACTCATTATGTTTTTACTTGAAGGTCATAAACAAAACGTAAGGAGATGATATAATATTACAAAACGTTAATAAATATTTATTTTAATATTGTGCATTAAATTATCATTTATTTGTAATATTTGCTTTGATCGCATTTCTGTTCTTGTAAAAGATGTTTTTTAAGGTGAATTTTAAAGGTAGTTTTTTTATTCAGGGATCTTATCGGCGGGGGCAGGTCATTCCAAATGTGAGAGGCAGCGTACTTATAACATCCCCTAAAAGCTGTGGTTTTATGCCGAGGAATGGACAGTGGCCTGGCAGTGGATCGAGTGGAATAGCTGTAGTGATCCTGTCTCCAACTTAATTTGTTATAAAGGTATTTGGGTGACACAGGAAACAATAAATAACACAATGTGGGAAGAAAAAAAAACAAAATAACGAGGAGAAATATAACGATGTTTGTGTATCATCTACGGAAGCTTTGCCCAAACAAATGTCACTTGCAAGATTGTTACGTGATGAAAACATAAAAAACATAATTAGAATAAAATATAAAAGCCCATACAAAGTAATTATACGTTTCGAAACAAAGAAGGACGCCGAGTTGTTAGCTCAATGTAAAAGGTTTGATGAATTAGGATACAAACGTTTACTTACATATGAATCTACAATGTCGTTTGGTACTATCAAAGGTGTTGATATAGACTTGAGCGAGGAAGAAGTTTCTCAGATTTTAGAGTGTGATACAAAAATATTATCAGTCAAGAGATTGAAAAGAATTAGCGATAGTAAGGACTGGGTAGACAGTGAGACTGTAAAAGTGTGTTTTGATGGTTCGAAATTGCCACAGTATGTATACGCATACGGCTGTAGGTTCCGAGTCGAACCCTTCGTGTTTCCTGTTACACAGTGTATAGGATGTTGGCAATTTGGACACTACTATAAATATTGCCCATCTCAAAAAAAACATGTCCAAAGTGCGGCGGATCGAATGAGAACTGTGAAATAAAGGAGTATGAGTGTTTGAACTGTAGTGGGCCGCATTTTGTTCTCGACAAACAATGTCCTTTGTATATTAAAGAAAAAAATATACGAGATATAATTGGCCAAAAGTAATACTACATACAGAAAAGCGCTACAAATATATAATGCAAATAGAAAGGAAGATAAATGTCTGGAAGAAAAAGAGTGCTTAATAGATTGTGATCAGAACATAAGTCAATCGACTCCTGTTACTGGTGACAATGATGCAACTTATAGTAGTATTGTCACGAAGAATATGGAGAAAAATAACAGATTAAAACCCACTCAATCTGTCATGACTATTAGTCAACAACAAGGAAATATCAATATGAGGTCTTCAAAGCCTAGAAAACCAACAACAAAACAGACGCTGAATGGAAGTCCCATGCAGAGAGAAGTAAACAACGAACCGATGCCATCGTCGCCGTCGGCAGCGTCATTGAGTTACGGAGACGGAGAAGAAAAACGGGACAGGAAAGTAGATAAGTACAAATTCGAATTTACAAAAATATTTTTGAAATTTAAACATATAATTATGTTAGAAAATAGTTTAAATGAAAAAATTGTAATGGGTTTCAAAATTATTTATGAAGAGGCTAAACAATTTATTAGTAGTTTGTTCATGTCAGATAACATATTGCAAAATTTATTTTCATTATTTAATGGATAGTACATTGTATAGTAAATCCGTTGTTAATATATTACAGTGGAATTCACAGAGCTTAAAACCTAAATTACTTTACTTAAGTGACTTATTAAATACGGAAAAAATTCACATAGCCATTATTAGCGAGACGTGGTTAGATAGGGAACAACAAATCAATATTAACTCTTACAGTTTTTTTAGGCAAGATAGACAGGACGGATATGGTGGGGTGGCAATCATAATTCATAAATCTATTAAGGCGTACGAGGAACCTATAAACATTAAAAATACAGACATTGAAATATTACACGTGAAATTAACTAATTGCAATAGTTTAAAAAACATAGTCTCTGTATATTGCCCATCTTTCAAACAAACACACATTTCAGATTGGGAGGAGATATTTCAAAAGTTTGAACATAATGCTTTAGTGGCGGGAGATTTCAACGGCCATCACACTAACTGGTCGTACAAAACGGATACACGAGGTACACAGTTATGGGACGCTACCTTAGAACACGGTCTTATGGCACTCAATAATGGGGAAGCCACTCGTGTAAAGTTTGTCGAAGGGAATCTTAGAGAAACTTCGCCAGATGTTTCCTTTGTATCGAATAATATAGCCACAATGTTTTCATGGAAAACACTTCAAGAGAATCTGGGTAGTGACCACTTGTTAATCAAAATGTCTATAAATTACCAAGAGAATACACGTAACATAACTAAGCGTAATTTTAAAAGAGCAGATTGGTTCAAGTATAGATGTAGCCTTGAAGAGTCGTTTAGATATCGGGAGATAGCAAAAAATTATTGCCCACACTATATACAAAATCAGTATAATTATTTAACACAAGAAATTAACAACGCAGCTAATGATAGTATACCCTTCACAAAAGTTTGTACCAACCCTGCAAAGAACTTCAAGCCAAAGCCATACTGGAGTCCTGATCTATCTCTCGAGGTAGCGCGCCGTAGACTTGCCCTGAAGAACTTTAGGAGAAATCCCACCCCCAATAATTTGATCGTAATTGAATGCCAAACTAAAAAATGTGCTAAAGCAATCGCTGAGGCTCGGAGACAAAATTGGGCTAACTTCTGTGATTCGGTTGATAAAGAGACAACAACATCAGATCTATGGACTAGGATGAGATGGTTACGAGGCTACAGAAAAACGAGAAATTATACGCCTACAGAAAAACAAATAGAAGTCCTATACTCGCTTACTCCTGACTCTGTTCTAAACAGACCACCCGAGATAAACTCCACTAACCACTTATTAGAAAGAGAGTTTACCATACAAGAGTTAGAATGCTGCTTAAAGACAAAGGACACTACACGCGGCGACGATAATATTACGTATTCCATGATATATAATGTACCATATAAAGTTAAACGATTTTTGTTAGATATATATAATTTAATATTTTTTGCAGGTCATATTCCTACGCAATGGCGTAATATTAAAATAATAACCATACTGAAACCTAATCAACTTAACTTGGAAAAAAAATTACGTCCTTTGTCACTTATGTCGTGTTTGTGTAAAATATTCCACGCTATGATAAGTAAGCGCCTGGAATGGCATGTTGAAAAACATAGAATTATTTCTAAATTTACTGTTGGGTTCAGGAAGACTCAGTCGTGCATAGATAGCCTAGCTCGTCTAATCTCTCAAATACAAATAGGTTACTCGGAGAACATACCAACCATAGTGTGTTTCTTAGACATAGAAAGCGCATATAATCATGTTGCTGTTAATGCATTAGTCCGTGTATTAGACGAAATAAAAGCAGGTGCAAAAATATGCAATTACTTCTGGAGTTTCTTGAGCGAGCGACACCTAACGCTTAGAAGTGAGGATGGTCAGTTGATAGTAACAAGATGGGCCTCGAATGGATTAGCGCAGGGTGACCCTATCTCGCCCTTATTGTTTAATATAGTTACTCATAAGATACGTAAAACAATCGAAAATGTGATGATATCACAGTATGCCGATGATTTTGTGTTTTTTACAAGCAATAAAAATTTGAATCAATGTAAATTAGATATGGAGACATCACTTAAAATACTATTAAGGTTGCTAGACGATATTGGGTTACAAATATCGGTTAAAAAATCGAAATGTTGTATTTTTAGTCGAGGACGTAGAAGAGTAATACCTAGTATCACAATAGGTAGCTTCAATTTATCTTTTGTTCCATGTATTAAATACTTAGGTATGTGGCGTGACCAACGTCTCACGTGGAGTAAACACATAAATGAAATAGTAGAGAATGTTTCCAAATTGCTCAATTTATTAAAGGTGTTAGTTGGCTCTACATGGGGTGTACATCAGATACACTTGAGGAGACTATATCTAGCTTTAATCAGAAGTCGTATTGATTATGGCAGTTTTTTGTACGACAGCAGTTCTAAGACTCATTTATCTAAACTTGATAAGTTGCAAAACCAAGCCTTACGTATAATCGGCGGATTCATTAAAAGCACCCCCATACATGTTATGGAAAGCGAACTTACGCTACCACCCCTTTCCTTAAGAAGACATTTCCTGGCATACAAATACTGCTTAAAAAGTCAATCCATTTCTGAAAATATAACTATTGAATTATTCAACAAATTAGTTTCCGTATATCTGTCTCGATATTGGCAAAAGAAAAAGAAACCATTAATCGCAAAAACATATAGCGAAACCAAGCTCTGTGAAGTCCACTGTACAGTTTCTACGCCCATGTTTGAACTCAATATATGGACTACATATATTCCTATTAAAGACATTATTCGCTCAAACCTAGATTGTATTGACAAAATTAAAGCTGAATATGAATGTAACTTTGCTAAATGGAATGTAATAGATGAAATCAATAGGAAATATTTAGGGTGGCACAAGGTATTTACGGATGGATCAAAGAAAGACAATTCCATAGGTGCAGCATTTTACGTTATGTCTATAGAACATAGTGTATGTTTTAATATTAAAAACAATGTATCTATAATGTCAGCAGAACTCATTGCAATTTCTGAGGCCCTATCCTTTGTTATAAATAAAAACTGGAATAATATCGTTATATTAACGGATAGTAAAACAGCCTTGCAACACGTGACTCGGTGCGCCTCTGGTAGCAGCAGAGGTGTTTCGACAGCCTATGTAATACTCGAAAAAATAATACAACTACAGGATATGGGTAAAACTCTAAAGTTGCAATGGATTCCAGCTCACATTGGGTTATATGGTAACGAGAAGGCGGACAGATTGGCTAAGGTGGGCTGCGAACAAGGTATGGAAATTAATGTTATACCCGATTTTTCAGAAATATTGTCAAAATTCAAAATGCAGACGTATAACCAATGGAAGGCTCACTTTATTGATTTATGTCAAACTAAGGGCACTTGGTACAGCACCTTACAACCAGAACCCCTATTAATACCATGGTTCTTAAACTGTAAAATTAAGAGCAATCATTTAAAAATGTTGTTAAGACTTCGGTCTGGACACATCCCATCAAACAAATTTGCATATTTGATGAAAAAAGTTAACTCTCCTAATTGCAACTTATGCGGAGTAGAGGAAGATGTACATGTATTGATGGAGGGTGTCAAGAATCGAAGAGAGAGAGAAATCCTGATGGAAACACTTAAGTTAAACCAACTTGATGTTGGGATTGCACAGCATATTTTGTCGTCACCAATAAATGATACAACCATAAATTGATGCTTAGTAGCTTCAGTGTTTCCGCAGTGACTTCCTTCGAAGTTTAGTTTAAGGGAAGGCCACAATGGGGTTGACATGTCTTAAAGACAAAAACCCCTTAACAAAAATAGATTAAAAAAAACTCTTCCACTTCATTGACTCGTTAAATTAAAACTCGTTCTTTCTTTATTGCGGTGCGTAAATAATTTTGTTAAGCAATTATTATTAGAGTAAGCTGCCTATAATACTTAGTCAAAGTCAAAGTAAAAAATCATTTATTCATCTAGGTCACAAGGTGACGGGTGTCCCATCTGGGCCGAGAACCTGACGGCCCGCAACGTTCGGGCGCTACGCGCACCGCAGCGCGCCATGGCCGTCAGGATAATTTGTGGCTACCGCACGGTCTCCTTCGGAGCCGCGACTCTCCTCGCCGGATGTCCGCCCTGGGACCTATAGGCCGGGCTGCTTGCGTCGCTTTATAAGTGGCGCCGCGAGGCCCGGTCAGTAGGCGGAGAACCCGCGCCTCGCGAGATTGAGGCGCGAAAGGCGGAACTCCGACAGGTCCTAGTGGCGGAATGGCGACAGCGACTCACGCACCCCAGCGCGGGGCTTCGCTGCATTGAGGCAGTGAGGCCCGTACTCGACGAGTGGCTGGAGAGACGACACGGCGACCTCACCTTCCGGTTGACACAGGTGATAACCGGCCATGGTTGTTTCGGCCGGTTCCTGCACCGCATTGGCCGGGAGGAGACGCCCGGGTGTCACCACTGCGGAGATCGCCGTGACCCAGTAGAGGACACGGCGCTGCACACCTTGGCGGAATGCCCTGCTTGGGCATCGCAGCGCCGAGACCTAGTCGCGGCGATAGGAGTGGCCGAACTCTCGCTTCGGACCTTGATTCGTTCCATGGTTCGAAGCGAGATGTGTTGGGACGCCGCCGCCTCCTTTTGTGAGACGGTGATGTCGATCAAGGAGCCCATGCGACCTGTCTCCACCCGCAGAACCGGGCGTCGTCGCCGGAGGGCGTTCAACGATCTCCGGCCACCGTGAGTACACGCCTGCGGACGGCGGGCCTGTTATACCGCCCCCGTCCGCGAGACCCGAGAGGCGGCGCACGTGTTCCGCGTGCGCCTCTCGTAGCGTTAGTAGACTACGTCGTTCTTTTCCGCTTGTAGTATGAAAGAGGATGTATGAGGACAAGTATGATGGATGCAGATAGATGCATGCGAGGGACGGGGCCCGCTCGCGCGGGCCAGCTCAGGTGGGGTCGCGGCAGTAATGCTAACGCAGATCCCGCGACCCCGCCATTCAATGGGATCGGATAGAGGAACACCATGGTGGTTTTAGTGGGTAGTCCCGGCGCTTCTCGTCGGGGAGTCTCCACACTCTCCCTAGACTGAGTCCCTTTAGGGGCCCAGCCTGGGGGGGTAAGCCCGTAAATTGTTTGGTTTCCACCATGAGTCAAAAAAAAAAAAAAAAAAAAAGGTCACAAGGTGACGCTTATGAACGTCAAATTTTTAAAGTAAATTACTAATGCTTCTACATTTACATAAACTTCCTCGTTCGCAAAGCAATAGGTAGAACCACGAGAAAGAATGGGCAATAAAACTCGTGGCCACTCTTATTAATCGCCAGTGTTATGGTACATATTTTGTTTTTGTAAGGAGCTGCAACTGTTCCACATTGTAATTAATTACTTGTAAATAGTAAATAAGAACATAAATAATACTTAAACAAATATGCAGTTACTAAATTAAGTGCTGTAGTAGTCTTCCAATGTGAATCTTGTGTAACAGGAGCATCCACTTACGGCTTATAATGTACGCAACTCGCGATCATGTTCAGAACAATGGTGGAAAAGTATGTTACAGAAAGTGACGGTATATGAATACACGAAAATTACAAAAACGTTAGCATCCAGCCCATGATAACGAGTTATCTTCATCTAACACTGTAGCAAATTTTAATAAAATTTGTGGAACAACAATGAAAATGTAAATGTAGTAAGTTGAATGACCTAATAATACATGAATATTAAATTAATAGAACTAGAGATATTATATAAAAAACAAAACTGAAAAGCAAGGTATCTATATAAATTCAAAATAATCAAGAGTTGGCTAGTGTAAGTGACCATCTATCCTTATCACTGAAATAATCATTAATGGTATAATAACCTTTCCTAATAAGGCAGTCTTTTATTTTACTTTTGAACGTACTAAATGATAATTCTAAAAGACTAATTGGTATTTTATTGTATATACGAATACCTAGCCCTACAAAAGAATTATTAACTTTATGTAAACGATGATAAGGGGCATATAACTTATGCCTGTTTCGAGTATTTATGTTATGTACATCACTTTTTGGAGTAAATAAAGCTATATTTTGCCTAATATATAATATATTAGCAAATAAAAACTGCGAGGCTACTGTAAGAATCCCTATAGACTTAAAGTAGACTTAAAGCGTTCCCTAAGAGTATCTTTTGCACCTAACATATTGCTCGTACCGCTCGTTTCTGTAGAACGAAGATATTCTGAATATCCGCAGCTTTGCCCCATAACAAAATGCCGTAGGACATGACACTATGAAAATAGCTAAAATAAACTAGACGAGCTGTGTCAATAAGTTGTCTAACTTTTTGGACAGCATACGCAGCAGAGCTGAGCTTACCTGCAAGACATGCTATATGTGCACCCCATTGTAACTTATTATCTAGTGTAATGCCTAGAAACACTGTCGAGTCAACTGTGTCAAGTTCCTCCCTATCTAGCCTTATATTAGGTCCCAGTTGTCTAACGTTAGGTAAAGCAAATTTAAAGCATTTAGTCTTTTTAGAATTAAGCACTAGGTTGTTTGCTGTAAACCATTGTGTAACCTGTATAAGTGCATTATTTACATCATCAAATTGATTCCTATTCCTATCTACTTTAAAAATAAGTGACGTATCATCTGCAAAAATAACGACATCACAGATGTTTTATAAATAAAAAGGTAAGTCATTAATATATACAAGAAGTAGAAAAGGACCTAAAATAGAATTGTGGAACACCCAACTGTATAGGTAATTTAGAGGATATAGTCCCGTTTACATCGACACACTGAAATCTTTGACGCAATTACGACTCGACAACACAAAGTGCGGTTTCCTCTACGCCTTAGTGGCGGAGCTTACGCAATAGTGTGTCGTGATGAACACAATCAAATGCTTTTGAGAGGTCACAGAATACTCCGATAGCATTTTTAGATGACTTTCAAGCATTATAAACGTGTTTTATGAGAGCAACACCCGCATCAGTAGTGGATCTACCTTTAGTAAATCCGTATTGATCTTTATGAAGCAGACTATTTAAATTAAAGTGTCTTAGTAGCTGCTTTAGTAAAATCTTTTCAAATATTTTACTAAATGCCGGCAAGATAAAGATGGGCCTAAAATTATTTACGTCATTTTTACTGCCAGATTTGAATAAAGGTATGATTTTACTTAATTTCATCAAATCCAGAAATACGCCTAAGTCAAAACATTGGTTAAAAATTATAGAGAGGTAAGGCGCAACAGTCTCAACTATAGTACCTAAAATTTTAATTGAAATGCCCCAAAAGTCGCCAGTATTTTTAATATTAATTGAATTATATGCGATCAATATATCTCGCGGGGTAACGTGCTCGAATCTAAACACTCTCTTGCATTCAGGTACACTGCTAAGCAAAAAATTTCCAGCGTCTAAAGATGATGATTGTAAGCAGCTGGTAGTTGTTAAAGGTATGCTCGCAAAGAAACTGACTAATAAATTGTTTTCTTTTAGTTCAAATTGGTTTTCCCGTGGTCGTGCTTTTCCTGTTTCATTATTTATAATTCTCCAAGTTTCTTTAATTATATTTGTTGAATGCTTAATTTTACTACTAATAAATTTAGATTTTGCCATAAAACAAACTTGTTTAAAAAAATTTGAGTAGTTTTTTACATAATCTCGAAAAGATGTGTCAAATCTATGTTGTTTCATACCATATAATTCAAATAACTTGGCTCTACTTTTGTATATACCTATAGTGGCCCACTGGTTAAAAGATCCCATAGTACCCTTTAGTGTGACTGTTTTACTCTTGAAAGTATTTTGAAACTCATTATTTACTATTCCAAAAAGTGAATTATAAATTGTATTTGGATTTTCTGAGTTCAATATTGAGGGATTGAGTTTAGCGATAATATTGATTTTCAAACGTATAAGACGATTGGTAGTTTGAGGCCTACATTTTACTGTATGTGATTTATCATATGTTGAACAGGAAAAACTAGCAATCTGTCCACGGTGATCAGAAGGAAGAGAACTAATAACTACTGGGTTTTTAGCAACACAAGAACTAAATATGTTATCCAAACAAGTAGAAGATGTTGCAGAGACTCTAGTAGATTCACAGAATAAATTACTTAAATTAAATGACTTAAAAAGATTCAGAAATCTAGTACACTGTGAAGAATTCTCTAAAATATTAATATTAAAATCACCACATACTATAATATTCTTATGACTACCTATAATTTTATTAAGAGCATCTTCCATAACAGTCTCAAATAGATTATAATCACCAGAAGGGGGTCGATATACACAAATTACAATATATAAGTCTAGTTCCACACAGGACAACTCAATAGTGCGCTCAATAGATAAGATTACAATATCCTTACGTTCTTTGCATTTTAATAAATTTGAAGTCATTATGAGAGGACCGCCTCTAACAGCCTGCGTTCTTATATACGAACTCTGCACTGTGTAATATTAATTTATAACAATAACCTCATGGGTGTTTAACCAATGTTCAGTTAAGCGCAGAACCTTAACGTCATATTTTTCCAGAAATAAACTTAACTCTAACTCTTTGCCAGATAGGCCCTGCATGTTTTAATGTACTATATTCAAATACTGCACCCTAACTTTTGTCCTATCTTGGAGTTTAAATCACAAGATGTGTCAATAAAAACGTTGATAGTACATGTGCTAACCCTATCAAATAAATTGTCAACACAAGGCTCACTGCCTTGCTGTAAATTGTATGCTAATAACTTACCAATTTGTCGCTTAATATAAAATGGCAGATACATTCTATCTTTAGTTAAAATAAATTTACTAATAAATTTATTAGCGCCAAAAAACAATATTGCGTCACTATGACGACAAGTTATGTTATACATCATCATCATCCTCTTAGCGTTATCCCAGTTTCAATCTGGGGTCCGTTTCCTAGTCTAACCGGATTTGGCTGAATATTAGCTTTTCCACAGAGCGACTGCCTGCCTGACCTCTGCAACCCGAAGGGATAGCAATATTCCATGGTTTAGACTAGTGTCAGTTTATTTAGAAGGTACTGACGCCCTGTAACGATTGTCAAAGATCTTCATGACAACCGGGACCGACGGCTTAACGTGCTCTCCGAGGCACGGCAGTCTGTTGATATCTCCACTAGGCTATCGCTGCCCTGACAAGTTATGTTATACAATAACATGTTTAATGAGTGTATGTGCATATTTTGTGTGTGTGTTAAGTTGTTTGAGTAAGGTAAAGCACCAAAAAATAAATTTACAACTAAATTTAGAATTAAGTTCTATCAACAATTCAACACATTCTATGATATCCTGTCTCTTTACAGTTAAACTGTTACCAAACAATAATATTGCAGTACTACTCTCATCTAAGGGGTGTCAGTTAATCTGATTAACTAAACTACAGTAACTATCCCCTGGCCTACAATAATTTATAACACACTGATTTGTATATTCACTGAGACGACTACCAAAATTGTGACCTAGCCTATCAGAAAAAATAAAAGTTTTATTAATAGATGTTGGAAGCCTAGATTTATTTAAATTTGATTGTAGTGAGTGTGAGTTTTGTGGATTGTTAGAAAATTTCTCAGGTAGTATGGCTCTGCTGGTATAAGAGTATGAGTACAAGAACACGAGAGCTTATTGGTCAGAGACTCATACATTTCTGCATTACACCTCACCAAATCTACGAGCTCACCTGCCTCCACTATACGCTTGCTCAGTTCTTGTTGAGAAGCTTGGTATTTGTTGAAGATCTCATTTAAGGTTCTTTCCCTAAGTAATATCTCTTCCCTTAAGCGATGAGTATCCATATCATACACTGATCTACTTTGTTCCAAGTTCCTAGAGTATTCACATAGTTGGTTAACTTAGCCAAGCCATCAGCAGGTTTATCAAATAAAATTTTGAAAGGCCTAGTTTTCATAACAGTATTTTCGAAAATTATTATCAGTATTATTTTGTTTAAGAAATCTCAGCCTTTAATCCATTTGGTAAAACTTTAAATTAAGTTTAACCCCTATACTGCGGGCCCGGTTTGCCCAACGCAGGAAATGCAAGGTCATTTCAAATAATTTTTAATTTTTACGTAGACTTGCAGAAAAAAGAAAAATTCGTCTATAAAAATATAATAATATGGCATCTGTTTGGACGTCGACGGGGTGAAGCAAGACGGCGACGGAGGGAGGCAGATGCGCGGGCGGCGCCGCGCTGCGACGAGCGGCCAAACCAGTCTCCAACCATACGCTAACGACGACACTCGCGCACTAGTTTCTTTGCCGTACTAATAGAATATTGTAAATAAGTAGTAATCTTTTACTGTAATATAAACCTAGCGTTTACAGTCCGCTGTTTTATTACATACTGGGCTAGAATCCTCAACATATTTTGGTCCTTAAACGTCGCGTAGAAGATCCAGTATTTAAAAGTATAACGGTTACATATTTAACGGCATTTGAACACTCCGACATCAATTGCGCCTTGTCATCGCTTCAACGGCATTCATTGGAGTCTCGATTTGAAGATTAGAAGAGCTGTAACAGCGAGGTCTTCGTGTACAAGACGTCTTGGTGAAGATTGGATCCAGCATCAACGGTCCAATTACGCTGCGTCATTGCCTCATCGTGGGATTTACAACCGCCTTGTGGTTGAGGATAAGAGTATTTGTGAGTTCGTTCCATTTAGTCCTTTCTATATCCTTTTCTTTTCCCTCGCATAGCCTTGCCTAGCTTATATTTCAAAAGTTAACATACTTTTTTCAAATTATAACCGTTTTTTCTTTTCACTTCAAAACTGTCTATTTGAGTTTACAAGTGTTTTCTTTGGTTCATATAGTGTTAGCTACATCTTATTGCACGCACCTGTGCATGTTTTTATTGCATTCCGTTATAAACTAACGGTCACAACAGCTGTGCGGTCGACTCGTTCTCAAGGTCGAGCGCCCATTCATACGCTTATTGTTTGTGCACAATAAACTAATTAGTTATACTTACATTTTGTTTGTGACCGCTATCTTCTTTTATTTAATATTTCGATTTGCTTTCGTATATCAATCATGGCCAATTTAGATACGTTTATTAAAAAGCGCAGCGCTTTAAAAGCAAAGCTTACAAACTTTAGTAATTTTATTAACGTACTTCTCAGTTGTAAGACGTTGTCAAACATCCAACGTACAGAGCTAGAAGACCGTTTACGCAAATTTGATGCCATATACGACACTTTTGATGATTTGCAGACGGAGATAGAAATACTGGCAGATAAACCGGACGAAGCCTTCATGGACCGCGCCAAATTTGAGGAGCGTTACCATGCTTTGGCTGCACAGGCTCGTTGCTTGCTGGCTGACGCAGGCCTCGGTGATGGCGGGTCTGTAGCGGGCTCGGCAGGAAATAATACAGGTGCATCGTCCCATCATAACTTTATTCGCTTACCAAAAATTGATTTGCCTAGCTTCGATGGTAGTTATCAATACTGGCTCGAGTACAGGGATACGTTTCTATCATTAATTCATAATAGCAGTAGTATTGATCACATTAGCAAGTTCCATTATCTTCGCGCGTCGTTAAAAGGTAATGCTCAAGAAATTATAAAAAATATCGATTTTTAAGCTAGTAATTATGAAATGGCTTGGAACTTGCTTTGTGAAAGATTTGACAATAGTAGACTTTTAATAAACAATCATCTACAATCATTGTTCAATGTTGAAGCTATACCTAAAGAGTCGTGTTCATCTTTGCGTCATCTTGTTGACGGCATTAATAAAAACATAAGGGCGCTGAAAACATTGAATGAGCCTACGGAGTACTGGGATACCATTATCATTTATATGATGGCAAATAAATTTGATTCCATTACTTGTAGAGATTGGGAGGAGTACCGTAAAACTTTGACTACCTCACCCACATTATCACAGTTTTGTCAGTTCATTAATAATAAGGCTGATTTATTGGAGACCTTGGAGGATACTAAAACTATCAAATCAAATAGCAGTAGAACTTACGCCAGTAGTAGTAGTAGAAGTTTTATAGTTGCCACTAACAAGAGCAATAATCAGCATCGACGTTCCTCTCTTAATACATTACAATGTCCTATGTGTTCTAAAGAACATCTATTGCATACTTGTGAAGTCTTTCGAAGCCTACCGGTTGAAAAACGCATTTTAAAGGCAAAAGAATTTAAAGTTTGTTTTAACTGTTTGCGTCTAGGACATACCACAAAGAGATGTCGATTATCGCACTGTAAATATTGTAGTGCTAGACATAGTACGCTTTTACATGTTGAGCCGCCTAGTAACACCGCTTTTCAAGACCCCATGCCTAATAGTGTAGTTCTCCCTGCTGACACTTCTGATCGTACCTCATTGCCTATACGGTCATCAGATGATGTCGTGTTATCTAGTGATACTGTGTCAACGCGTACTTCTTCCCAAATTTTGCTTTCCACAGCTATGGTGAAAGCGGTCGGCGACAAGGGCAAGAAGTTCGACGCCAGAGTCCTGCTGGATAATGGTAGTACTGCAAACTTCATTACTCAGACCCTTTGCAACAAGTTGGGATTACCTCGACGTAACACGTACTCCACTGTAACAGGTATCAATAGTCAGACTTCCGTTAGTACACAGTCATGTAATTTATATATTGAGTCTTACAATGGTAGTTACAAGAAAAATATTGATTGCTTTATTTTGCCTGAAATAACCAAAATTATACCGTCTACTTTAATTGATATAACGAACATTTCATTACCGTTAAATTTACAATTGGCTGACCCTTCTTTTAACATTCCCTCAGAAATTGACATTTTAGTAGGTGCTGAGGTCTTTTGGCATATCCTAGGTAGTACTTCTATGGACCTAGGAAGAAACCAGCCAAAATTATGTGACACTAAACTTGGATGGATAGTATCAGGCCCCGTGGCTCTTCCATCGCATCCATCCTCATTAAAGAAGTCACATTTTTGTAATTTGGCAGTAGATGATGTAGGCTTTAACTTAAACAAATTTTGGGAGCTAGATTCTGTATCTTCAATACATTCACAGTCCCGAGAAGAGCGTGACTGCGAGCAAAGTTTTTTACAAAATACTACTCGCGACAATAATGGTAGTTTTGTAGTTACCATACCCTTAAAAACTGATCCTAGCGTCTTAGGCCAGTCATACAGTATAGCAAAAAAGCGATTTTTATCTTTAGAGCGTCGTTTTCAACGCGATTCTGTCTTCAAGGAGCGATATATAGCTTTTATGCAGGAATACGAGCGCCTGGGTCACATGACTGAGAATAGTTCATCCTATAAGCCGCATTCTGAAGGTAATATTGATTATTTCATACCACACCATGGCGTAGTTAGAGAATCGAGTACTACTACGAAGCTTCGAGCAGTCTTTGATGCATCAGCTGCAACCACATCTGGTGTATCATTCAATGACATCCAGATGGTAGGTCCTACTGTCCAGGACGATCTTTTATCAATTTTACTGCGTTTTCGACAACATAAATGTAGTCACGGCTGATATTGAAAAAATGTACAGAGCTATTTCTGTAACTCCCTCACAACGGTCATTGCAGCAAATTGTTTTTCGTACAAGTCCGGAGCTACCTCTTAGGACATACAGGCTTAATACTGTCACTTATGGTACGGCTTTTACTCCCTACTTAGCCACTAAGTGTTTAGTAAGTCTGGCTGCATCTGCATCCAATGAGGCCACTAAGAACTCCATTAAAAGAGATTTTTATGTTGATGATTATTTGTGCAGTAGTGCTTCTATTTCCGGGGCAGTGCAGTTGGTAAAGGAGGTATTGGCCATTTTAAGTTCTGCAAATTTTCATTTGCGTAAATGGCAATCAAACAGTCAGGAAATATTAAAACAAATTACATGTAATTCCGAAAGCCTAAACGATTCTGGTGGAAGCCTTAACTTGTCTGACTATAAGACTGCGTCTTCGAAAACTTTGGGTTTACATTGGTTATGCAACTCAGACACTCTTATTTTCTCTATAGGGATCGATATAAGCGAACGTGTCACGAAACGTCACATTTTATCAGTGATTAGCAAGATTTTCGATCCGTTAAGCTTGATAGGTCCATGTGTGGTACTAGCTAAGATAGTTCTTCAAAAACTATGGATATATAAATGTGATTGGGACGATGAAGTGTCTCAACCGATACGAGAGCTCTGGTTATCTTTCGCAAATGGGCTTCCATATCTCAATACATTAAAAATTCCACGATGGGTGTCAGGTGATTATTCGGTGTCATACGAAATTCATGTTTTTACAGATGCATCGGAAAAGGCGTACGGTGCATGTGTATATGTCCGCTCGATTAGTAATGAGTCAATTAAGGTTCAGCTTCTGGTATCCAAAAATCGTGTGGCACCGATTAAACCCACAATAATTCCTCGTTTGGAACTCTGTGGGGCTTTGTTAGGAGCAAGACTGTGTACTAAGGTTCTGAATTCGATAATTTTGCCAATAAGTAGATGCCAATACTGGTGCGACTCATCAATCGTATTAAGTTGGGTGTGTATGTCGCCAAACGCACTCAAACCCTTTGTACGAAATCGCATTGATGAGATACAGGAAAGCACCTCAGGTTACAAGTGGAGTTACGTGCCGTCGAAGGATAACCCGGCAGATCTTGTTTCGCGCGGGCTGAAGGCTGATCAAATTTTGGATAATTCTTTATGGTGGTCTGGACCTAGTTTCTTGTTAAAACAAGAAAATGAATGGCCAAATATGCCCAATAATGCCGCAAAACAGGACCTACCTGAAATTATAATAGCACAACCCAATCATCATACCTATCATTCATCAAATTCATCTATTCCTGAACAATCATATATTAAATTATTAATAAATAAATTTTCAAAATTTAGTCGTTTACAAAATGTAGTGTCCTATGTACATAGATTTATGTACAACCTAAAAAATAAAAATAATAAAATGTCAGGTTCCCTTTCTTATGATGAACTAAATAAGGCATTAATTATAATAGTGAGTCATGCTCAAGCTGACATGTTTCCCAACGAGTACAGACTACTCAAAGCAGCAAAGTCTTTACCTCGAAAAAATAGACTTATTTCGTGAAGTCCCTTTTTAGATGACGATGTTGTCATTCGTGTAGGCGGCAGGCTTGACAACTCTCCCTACGATTATAACGTAAAACACCCTATTTTGGTGTGCAGTAAGCACCACCTAACAAAAATTATGTTTGAAAATATGCATCTAAAGTTGCTCCACGCTGGTCCTCAGTTACTGCTAGCTAATGTTAGACAAAATTACTGGCCTTTAGGAGGTAGAAATCTAGCCAAAGCTGTGGTTAAAAAATGTATTCAGTGTTTCAGATACAAATGCAGAACATGCAACCGATTATGGGTCAACTCCCAATTTCTAGAACTTGTTTGGAGTTTCCCTTTTTAAATTGCAGCGTAGACTATGCCGGGCCAGTATTTATAGCTGATCGCAAAGGTCGGGGATGTAAGCTAATAAAGTCGTACCTGTGTATTTTTGTATGCCTTGCAATTAAAGCCGTCCATATCGAGCTCGTTACAGATCTCACCAAAGAAGCGTGTATGGCAGCTTTAAATAGATTTATAGCTCGTCGCGGTAAACCTAAAAGTATTCTATCTGACAACGGCACTAATTTCGTAGGAACTTGTAATTAATTACAACAACTTTTGCAAGATTCCAACCTATCTTATGATATTGCCCAGCAAGGTATTGAATTTACTTTTGCTCCCCCTTATTCTCCACATTCTAACGGCATCGCTGAGGCTGCCGTTCGGTCTACAAAACACCATCTAAAACGACTACTACAATTAACGCATTTTACATACGAGGAAATGGCCACTTGTTTGACTCAAATAGAGGCAGTTTTAAATTCACGTCCGCTCACCCCATTCTCCTCTGATCCTTTAGATTTTACAGCCCTCACACCTTCACACTTTCTAATTGGACGCTCACTGATGTCTGTGCCGCATCCACAGGTGGCTGACATTAATATTAATCGCTTGGAGCGATATAAAAGGGTGGAAAATATTAAGCAACATTTCTGGACCCGATTCCACTTAGAATATGTTTGTCTGCTTCAGAACAAGACTAAGTGGACCTCTTCGACAGGACAGCTGACCGTTGGAACTTTAGTTCTTCTCAGGGAGAAGGGCCAACCCCCATTGCTGTGGCCGCTGGGGCGTGTCACCAAGGTCTTTCCGGGCAGCGACAATGTGTCGAGGGTGGCTGAGGTGAAAACAAAGAAAGGGACGGTTCTACGCGCCTACAACAACATCTGCCCTCTTCCTCTCTGTTGAATAGGTACTTCAAGCCGGGGAGGATGTTTGGACGTCGACGGGGTGAAGCAAGACGGCGACGGAGGGAGGCAGATGCGCGGGCGGCGCCGCGCTGCGACGAGCGGCCAAACCAGTCTCCAACCATACGCTAACGACGACACTCGCGCACTAGTTTCTTTGCCGTACTAATAGAATATTGTAAATAAGTAGTAATCGTTTACTGTAATATATACCTAGCGTTTACAGTCCGCTGTTTTATTACATACTGGGCTAGAATCCTCAACAGCATCAATTATACTTTTCTGGCTTCATTACGAGTTTATCTAACTAGTTATATCTTTCAATAAGTAAATAAAATTGACCTCTTCTCGCAGCGATGTAATATATTTTGATTTTGAGAAATTTCATTGGTATAACTTGTAAACTTTATCACAATTTATCGAATATCCACACTTATTCACCAACTGAACACTTTATTACGTTAAAAAAATATACAATGTGCAAATATAACACAACAAATTTTACTTTAGAATCATAATTTCACCAAAAAACGTGTTTGTTTACGCGATCAAAAATAACTGCCGCCATTCTTTGGGAACGTAATAAGTGCATTACAAAAGATTCGTTACTTTTTCACTGCAATATTTATAACTTTTCGATTAACTATAACTCATTATGAAATCTACACTTATTTGCCAGTAGTTATGTATATAATACTTATAAGATTACTCAATGTTTTCTCATTACAATTTTTTTCTTTTCTCGTTCACACTTATTTCAATATCAAAATGGTCAATATGGCGTGGCGTCGTCGCAATGTTCAATAGCATACGTATTTTGTTTAATTAATTTTCGTTCATTCTTGGTCGTTTCCAGTTTTAAAAAGTATTAAAATTGGTCAAGCGGAAACCGATAAATCGAATGATAAAACCAGATCGAGTTACAAGTGCAAAAACCGTTAAATATCAACGACCAATGATAGCCGTCCCGTTATGCACCTACGAGGTGCATACTGCAGTAGAGGGGTTAATGGATTTTATTACTCAAAGAGTTGCTAAAGCATTGCGGCACATTAAAGTATAGGTTTGGTTTGGTCTTGGTATAGGTATCTAATCTTTATAAAACGATCTTCCCATATTTAAATGCCAATTTAGACGACGAACTTATTGGTATTTACCAATATTAGAAACACATTTATAACTACTTTGGATGTCCTTTTTAATACATCTAAGTTATATTTAGCGATTACAAAATAAAGTGGTAATTCTGTGGAGGTTGTTCACTCTCTACCAAATCCCTTTTTACTTTCCACTATTATATTTCAAAAATAACTGGCTGAACTGGAGGGGGAGGAGACAGTACTGACGATCTTCTGCACACCTCATCACCAGGCCTAACATGACAGCAAGCATACTGCATACTCCAACATTTCTTTATTATTCTGTTCCGTCATATTTTATATTTCAATAGTAAGCTTAAGCATATCAAGGAGGTTGGACCAATATCGTAACATTTTTACATTTAAGTCGGATACTAACTGTAACTTGGCTAAGGTGAAAGAAGAGTGTTAGCCAATTCAAGATTTGGCACATGTCGCATTCGAAATCTACTACAAGAAAAATATTTTATGACCTGCAATCATAAAATGTACGATGCCGACCCGAATTTCTGTTTGTTTTAATACTTCTGAACGAAAATATTATGCCTTGAGATATATTTAAGATTACATCAATATATTGAGAATCTCGGTTTGTTACGATGACTATAAACATCGAGAATATTACAGAACAATGGATTGAATTATGCCTGCCTTTTAAGTTAGGTATATTTTTATTTACAACAAATATATCTGACATTTGTTTGGTGCTATCGTGACTCGCTTAGACGGATCAAACCTAAACATCAATAGTATATAAGTGTGAATAGGATATTCAACCAAAATGTATACAAAAAAAATAGGCTTAAGAAATTCATGTCAAAACATTATTCATAGAACAAAAACATTAAAAGAACATAGAACAATTAATGTAAATGAAACAAAGATAAAGCTTGATTAGTGCTTATGATTTAAAATAATTAAAACGAGTGTTTTTAAGTTTACATAATATATAATGAAAAATAATTGTAAATAAATATTAAGAGAAGGGTAGTAAATGGAGAAGTGTTCGAATTCACCTGCTCTCTTTCAACTATTGTACTGCTGATATATTTAACATTGACCAACTGCTAGTCTCAGGATAGAAATGCACTATTAGTTTTGAAAATGTTACTGAAAATCCAAATATTATGAATATATACAAAACAAATTTCGTCTTATTATACCATTCGTTTATTAAATACATGTCAAGCAACATCGTTGTGGAAGACAAAATTAGATTGGTAGCAGGCCTGTTCAGCTTTGAATTATATTACTGATCTCGGAGGAGCTGGCGCCAGGGATATTGAAAATAAGCACTGCAATTTCTTTACAGAAATATCCAACATTCAGGCTTCCTGTTCTACGTATTTTAATTACATATGTTATACGAGGTAAAAAGAAATCGAAAAAAATATAATGTAAATTTGTTTGCGAGAATTTATAAGAATGGTAAATGTAATGTCTGAAGAAATATTGGATCTGTGATAAAATTTCAGAATATGCAAATTATTTAATTTTATTTTCTGAGAGAGTTCGGTTTGGCTGAGCGTTTGTAGTTATTTTGATACTGCAAATTTATGAAATTTATAAGAAAATGTTGCAAAATAGAGTGAAATTACCTATTAGAATTTCCTACGCAGAAGCGGTTCTATGCGTTTATTGGCGAGTATTGTCTCACTTCCTATGCACGAGTACGACCAACCAACAACACGACACTGGCCTGAACACTAAGGGCTGCAGTCGCCCACGCTGTTCCCTCCGGTAGTGTGCAGGACAGGTTGCTCGAAGGGCTGCGCGTAGTGGGGCAGGGCCAGACTCGTCAGCAGAGGTGTCGTCGAAGACGGTGCAGGGAAGTGTAACGAAGAATAGAGCTATGGTAGCGTAGCCCGGAGCTTCAAGGTGGACCTGGAACCTGAAGGAAAGCAGCATTAGGAGAGCCACAGCTAATAGAGTCAGGCAGGCGGCGCCAGCCTCAGCTAGCAGGTAGAGAGATGGCCAGTACGCTAACGCAGTAAATGTAGTAACTTACCCACAGCTGGGACCAGGATACACGTACGACGTAGGCGTAGTACGTAAATCGTAGGAAGGTAAAAACATCGTACGATAGAGTAGCGGTGCCGGCCCCTCTGTCGGCCCCTTTATATACCAGAGCTCTCCATCAGAGTTGGTGTCGGTGCATTACCATTTAAGGGCAAAACTCTAAGAGCGCGGACGATGGCTTTCTCTGATTGGCCGAGCGTATGGACGGTATTATGACGCACACTCGGTAGGTACCGGAGAGGATTTTACTTGGCTAACAAGAAAAATCCGACAAGCTGCGTTAGGTCTATGAGTCCGCTGCTGTCCAAGCTAAGACGGCATATAGAAGGAAAGAAGGGAAAATCCTATACGGTTTGTAAAAAATAGTTAGGCGCCATAGTGTATAAGTTTAAAGTCTTTTATGTGCCAAAACCCAATAGAATTTCCAGACGCGTCCGACAACTCGTTTACGAGAGGCGACTTTTTAGTAATCACTGTGCATTTAACGAATTTAGGAGCTAGGTTTTACAGAAGGACTTATCCTTGTCGCTCTGAAAAAAGTCCTTTTCCAAACAGTGTCTCCCACATTAAACTCAGCTGTTTTACGGCGTAAATTATAAGTTTGGGAATTCCTAGCATGAGCTTGAATAAGGAGTGCCTGAACTTTGTCAAATATAGCTGATAAGTGACCTATATTTTCTGCGTTATCGTCTCTAGGTATGTCTACTATATCATCAGCGTCCGTGTCGACATAGTGTGAGCCGCATGAAACTAATTCACGTCCATAGACTAAAAAACTAGGTGTGTAGCCCGTGACTTCATTAACTGCGGTATTTAATGCAAACTGCACCTTGGGTAGGAGAGTGTCCCATAATCTCTGGTAATTTCCTATAAACGCCGCTAAGGTAGAAACAAGGGTTTTATTATAGCGTTCGACCGTATTCACATGAGGAGAATATTTAGGAGTATAGTGCAGATTAGGAATTTTATTCTTGTGCAACATAGCGTTTAAAGTAGCACTTACAAACTGTTTACCATTGTCAAATATAATTGTAGATGGCACAACATGAACTAAAAATATTTTTTCTTCCAAAATATTCGTTATTATTTCTGCAGTTGCGCGCCTGATAGGAAAAAGTAGACAGTATTTACTAAAAAAACAAGTTACTACAAAGATGTATGCGTTTTGTTTTCTTGTGACGGGTAATGGCCCCACCAAATCTACACTAATGGTTTGGAAGGGTTGTGAACACACTTTGGGACGTCCCATGGTTCCCAATGGTGCATGGTTCTGATGTTTGTGCGCGATACAAGTGTTGCAAAAATGTATGTACTTTACCACGTCAGCGTGCATTTTGGGCCAATAGAAACGAAGTTCTAAGCACTTGTAAGTTTTAAATATACCGAAATGCCCCGAAGTGGGTTCGGCATGGTTCTCTAATATGGCATTATTTCGATCAGAAGAAGGTAGCACTTCTTTCCATTCGAACTCCTTACGTAGCATACACCTAGACTTTATCAAACGGTAAAATTTATTATTTTTAATAGAATAGTCTGGATAGTCATTAGGCGAAGATAAACAACCATTGTAGGTGGCTGAATACCATTGATCAGTGTCAACATTAGGGTTGTTCACGTTATTATGATTATTATTCGCGCTAATTGTATTTACTGGTAAGGATCGTGATAACAGCATCTGCTATAATATTATCTGCGCCGCGCCGATGCTTTATTTCGAAGTTAAAGGCTGACAGACGAACCGACCACCGAGCTAATCTACTAGTCGGGTTGCTCAAGCTTAGGAACCATTTCAGTGCGGAATGGTCAGTATACACAACAAACTTTAACCCGTTATCTAAATAGCAGCGCCAATATTCGAGGGCTGTTAGAACTGCTAATGTCTCCCGTTCTGTTATACTATAGTTTTGTTTCTGTGCATTTAGTTACCTGCTCATGTTAGCGATAGGTAGTTCCGCGCCATCTTTTTCTTGTGTAAGCAACCCACCGATGCCACACGCGCTCGCATTCGTGTGAACTTGAAACGGTTTCTCGTAATCGGGACACGATAATATTGGTGCGGAGCTTAACAATTGTTTTAGTTTACAAAACGAGTCATCAGCTTCCACCGACCACTGAAATGGTGCGGCTTTCTTACCGGTAGAAGTAAGTTTGTTCAAAGGACCGGCAATAGTACTAAAATTTGGTATAAATCGCCGATACCATGATGCAATGCCTAAGAACCTTTTGACTTCTTTTTTATTCTTAGGCGTAGCATATTAATGAATGGCTTCCACCTTACATGGGTCTACTTATAATCCTTTAGAGTTCACTACGTAGCCCAAGTACTTCAATTCGTCACGGAAGAATTTAGATTTTTCTTAGTTGTTGTTATTGTAAGGTTGGCCGATTTTAATTTTTTAAATAATTTATTTAATAGTGACACATGAGCATTAAAAGATGGCGATATAAGCACGATATCATCTAAGAAAACGAATACCGAGTTTTAGAACTCAGGACTATTCGTAAACAACTGATTCACCAAACGCTGTTGCGTCGCAGGCGCATTCGTTAAACCAAACGGCATAGTCACAAATCTAAATGTTCCTCTAGTAGGCACATAGAACGCAGTCTTATCCCGATCACATTCGTGAAGAGGCATCTGCCAAAATGACTTAGATAAGTCTATACTACACAGATACCTAGCGTTTCTAAGATTGTCTAAAATTTCGGATACGTACGGCAGTTTGTACGCGTCTTTTTTAGTAATCGAATTAAGTTTTCGACTATCTGAACAAAGCCTTAGTTTACCGTCCTTCCTAGGCGTTAGTAAAATAGGTGACGACCAGACTTTCGCATTTTTCTACCACTCCCAATGCAAGCATTTCGTCTAATTCGTCAATAATTATTTTTAATTTAGCCGGTAGTAGCCTATAATATCTTTGGCGTATCGGCGCAGATTCGCCAGTGTCTATAGCATGTTCTATTAAGTGAGTTCGTCCTAACTCGGTTTTCCAGTAGAAATCGACTCGTATTTCTTTATAATTAACTTAGCCGTTCTTTATTGTGACTCACTCAACTCACTAAAAGATTGCAATACGTTCGTGTTACTTGGCTTTTTTCACTTATCATACTACACGGCAATCTTTTAGACATGCATACGGATGCGATATGGTTAAGCAGTAATTTAAATAGTTTCCAGAAATCGATGCCTAAAATAAAATTACTTGTAACTTCTGAAATAATATACCTAAGCTTTCAATAACTGGGTTTGATTATTAAAAGTAGTGGGTAAGTCGATAAAACCGCGCGGGAACAATTTATTTCCACCCGCGGACCGAACAGAATTAGTGTTGTGATACTGCTGTATTTCTAGCCTGCTGTATTTTTAGTAATTACCTCCAGATGGGAGTTGGTACTTAAAATTGCGATGGCTGAACCGGAATCGAGCAAACCACAAATAGGTAAACTGTTAACCGCTACGTTAACATAGAGCGGTAGGTGATTTTAAGGTTTATTATCTAGAATCGAGGCGACGGAATAACTAGAGAAATACACTTTTAGAGTGTTTAGCCAATTTCTCCAATCATCTTTGTCAAAATTAGTTGAATAGATTGTAGAACCTAATTTAGATTTTGACACGCCCCGACCCTGACCAACTAGTTTGTTAGTTTCGTCGATTTACAGTTCGGGCAGTTAGGGAATGTCACATCCCTACGGCCGCACTTGAAGCAAATTGCAAATCGCTCGCGCTTGCACTCCTTCAAACAGTGATTAGTGACACGACAGCGCGGACAGTACTTGGACGTGACTAGAGTGACAGAGCTAGGCTGAGACTTAGGATTGCTAGTTTCGTAATTCTGGGTGCATTCGGGGTTATCGGGCGTGCCCTCTATAGTGGCAGCGAAATAATTATTGTATGAATTATAACGCGCTCGGTTATTAGGTTTGTGACTGTAAGCTAGGTCTGTATGTGACTGTAACCAACGTGTCGTTATTATAATACGGTTCGCGGCATTGAGAGTTCAAACATTTCATCCGTTCGTAATTTAAACATAACGTCTGCAGTGTTCCTATACTGTCTATTGAAGATATTGACGGAGCTAGCACTAGCGAGTAGCATGGACGTATGTTATGCAATCGAATGTCTAACTTTTCGCGTTCGGACAATCGCTTTGACGGTGACAGCCTAGTGAACAGCTGATTCATTATCGCGAGATAAATAATTATAGTTTCGGTAGCACCTTGAGTACGTCGGCGGATTTCATTTAATAACCTGTAGTCATAATCGTACGGTGTGAAATCGTCTATTAATTTGGTGGTAAGTTCTTCCCACATAGTAAAATATTCTTTTAGGTGGCGGTACCAGTGGAGTGCGTTACCGGTGACTATTTCGAAGGCAAATGAATGAATTTTAGTGGAAGGTAGATTACGCGCGGTTTGAAATTCGGTTACGCGTTGTAGGAACGCTCGGACGCATCCCGTACCGTCGTATTTTAGCTAAGACAGTTCGCTAACTCTCAAATGCTCGCAATGCAACACAGGGGTAGCCCTGCCTGCGTCGAGGTAGACGGCGCAGGTTGGACTTCTGCCACAGCATCAGCTGAGCGAACACTTGATGGCGGACAGTTCAATGGCGGATAGCTCCGCCGAGAGCTTGTCGAACCGGCTGCACAATTCGGTTATGCGCTTAGAATATGCCGTAGGACGTTTCATCCTACGGAGTCTGTGGAATAAGTGGTTGTGCAGTGCGGTACACATCCTAGCTAGGTTCGCGTCGTACGAAGAAGATAGCGAATCCACTCGTTTAGCCAGCTCAGAAACGGCCTCGCTAGCGCCCTCGAAGTCCACCGCGATGGCTAGGCCCGACTCGGAAATATCATCATTTGGAATGTTTTCTAGTAATTTAGGGAGCTGCTTCCGCAGACCTAGGACCTAGGTAGCCGGCTCCTCACTTCTGATCATAACCTCGTATGCCAATTAAATTTTTTTAAGAGGAAAAATTTTATGGGGTGTGAGCCCATTGTGTATGAAAGAATACCGCGTAAGTATACACTGCACACTACACTTAATGCGCAAGCGTTCCGCCCTTACAAATGGCCTACAGCCTGGCGCAAGTTCCTAAGAAAAAACTGAAAGTATGAAACGTGCTATCTTTTTAATGGCTACTATTATATGTATAAACGTGAAGATAGCATCCCTCACTATGTACCCTTAGAACAGTATTCTTTCAAAGTTAGACGGGTTATACGTACATCACCACCATAGCTGTGAATTATGTCAAATGTCACAAGTTCACAACTGTCACATTATTATCCAGATTGAATTTTGCCGCGTTATGTAGTTTGTTTATAAAACGTAAAAAACATACTGTAAAAGTGCTTTGTGTATACCAAATAAATGTTATTTTACACTCCTAGTGTTAGTGTTACTATATTTATTTTATTAGCATTGAAAGGAGCGCAATGAAAACAAGCAAAATAACGTACGAAATATGGCATACAACTACATGCCAGTCAAGCAACGAAAAAAGGGTGTTTATGGCAAAATGTCAATAGATAAAAATCAATGAGTATTTATCTTAATATATAAAATCCTTGCGTTACTGACTGACTGACAGACACGCTACAGCCGAAACTATTGGGCGCAGGAAGCTGAAATTTGGCATGTATGTTCCTTGGAGACCGTAGGGGTGCACTAAGAAGGGATTTCCCGAAATTCTTACGGGATCGGTCAAAACGGGTAAATTAAAAATAAATGCAGGCGTAGCTGCTGGCGTCCTCTAGTTATGTTATATAATGTGATATATTTCAATAATTCTATTAAAATATTCTAAAGTTTCATAACCTAGTACTTTGTAGGTAAACAATAGTGATGCCTGTCAGTTATCGAAAATCCGTTATACCTATGTCAAAATTAATAAAAGATAAGTGGTGATTACGTATTTTGAAATCGAAATTTACACAAGGACTAAGAATTCTATTCTTTTTTTCTTTTTAGATGTAAAAATGGGTAGCTGCAACTGGAAACCAAGACTTGATTTATGTGCCCATTGAAAAATTACATCAGATGAACTATGTGTGTGGCAAGGATTTTAAGCCGAAAGACTTAAAAAAGGGAACTCAAGTCAGAAAAATAGATGTGCCTTGTACCTATAGACATTTATTTAAATCCTATTACAGAAGAAATGTTGAAAGACTTTCCATTACATGTACATACATATATCTTTTAGTTCTGCGTATTTGTCTTCGCTAATCTAGAATAGATTTATAGAAGAAGCTAATTTGTTTGAATAAACACATAAATATTCAATACCTAAAAGAGGTATTGAATATTTATGTGTTTATTTTGTATTATTTGTGTTGGAAAAGTATAATTCTAGTCGAAACATAATTATATTTCTCTTACCGAATATTATCGATATCGATATTTCGTTAATCACTAGAGGGCACATCCCTATATTGACGAATATGACAATGCTGACAACATAAAAACGATGTCAATTAGTACCTTTATGTTGGTACGAGTTTTCCCTGCACGTTTCATACAACTCTCGCAGGATCTAAGGCACATCCGCCTCTTCTTACGTAGTATTTGTATACTCTTTGATGGCCTACTTTACGATTAGGCGTAAAAGTTCAAACGTTAGGACTAATTAGAAAAAACGTAAGGGTTCAAATTTGCGAACTATTATGTAGTAGGTAGTTACACTAAAAGGTAGACAATTAGTATAGCAATACGTACCGGTTCGCTGTAGCCGCACCTCCTCGCTTACAATGATGGAGACCTGCTAGAGGAGAACTCGAGCACGGAAAGCGAGATAATAACCCACGTAGGCGCCACTGTAACGGGTTCTAGAATTAAAATGTAGAAGCGGTTTTATGCGTTTATTGCCGAGTATTGCCTCACTTCCTATGCACGAGTATGACCGACCAACAACACGACACTGGCCTGAACACTAAGGGCTGCAGTCTCTCACGCTGTTCACTCCGGTAGTGTGCAGGACAGGTTGCTCGAAGGGCTGAGCGTAGCGGGGCAGATCCTCGCAGACTGTTGGCTTTAGCTAGCAGGCGCCGGCGGTGTGTGTGCGATGAGCAGGGCAGGGCCAGACTCGTCAGCAGAGGTGTCGTCGAAGATGGTGCAGGGAAGTGTAGCGAAGAATAGAGCTAGGGTAACGTAGCCCGGAGCTTCAAGGTGGACCTAGAACCTGAAGGAAAGCAGCATTAGGAGAGCCACAACTAACAGAGTCAGGCGGGCGGCACCAGCCGGCCTCAGCCAGCAGGTAGAAAGATGGGCAGTGCGCTAACGCAGTAAATGTAGTAACTTACCCACAGCTGGGACCAGGATTCACGTACGACGATACGAGGTAGGTAGTAGGAGAGTACGATAGAGTAGCGGTGCCGGCCTCTCTGTCGACCCCATTATATGCCAGAGCTCTCCATCAGAGTTGGTGTCGGTGTATATGTATATGAAATTTTTAACATGGCACATTAACATGTTACTTACTCATGATCACTCAGATGGCACCACTAGTAAAATTAAATTCAATTTTAAAGTTTCTTTTTGTGTTTGTTTTTAAAATTTATGTGTAATTGTGTTTTTAAGGCAGCGATAGCCGAGTGGATATACCAACAGACTGCCATGCAGAGGGTATCGGGTTCGAATCCACGGCGCACACCAATAACTTTTCGGAGTTATGTGCGTATTGAATTGTTAATTATCGCTTGTCCCGTGCCTCGGAGAGCACGTTAAGCCGTCGGTCCCGGTTGTCATGAAGATCTTTGACAGTAGTTACAGGGATCAGTACCTTCAAAATAAACTGACACTAGTCTGAAAAAAAATATCGCTATCCCTTCGGGTTGCGGAGGTCAGACAGGCAGTCGCTCCGTGGAAAAGCTAATATTCAGCCAAATCCGGTTAGACTAGAAAGCGGACCCCAGATTGAAAACTGGGATAACGCTAAGAAGATGATGTGTAATTGTGTTTTAAAAATTCATGTGATACGCTGGGAATTTTTATCAAGCGCCCCGAGTTCTCTGGTCAATTCCAAGTTATGCTTAGGACGTTTAAGAGTGATAGTGTATCTAGCAGAAGCTGTTAAACTCGATTATCAGACGTAGAAGAAAATGATTGAGTTATCGTCGTAGTGCGTTCCGATAATCGGTTTCAGAGATTTTAATTTTCATTGTAGGTAGAAATAGGTTAGTGATCGTTGTTGATGATTGTATGCTTAACCTTATTCTCATTAAATAGGTACTTTGTTAGTCGTTGTTGTGATAATTTTGTGGTACCCACGTTTCCGTTGGTGCAGATTTGCATTAACTGGATAAGCCGTTTGTACGGCTGCATGTTTAGCCATGCGTTGCCGTTGGTTGGACCGGCAAAGTGCCTTTTTGCTTAGCCTCGTTTACCCAAATTTTTTTGTGTTAGTCATAGTCTCCGTTGGTGTGCAAACAAGACAGCCATTAGTGCATTTATGTGACTGTGGTGAGCCGGAGCAGACCATGACACATCTGTTGGTGTGCCCTTCTTGCCCATGCACTTGTACGCTATCTGAGCTTTGCGCGGCCAATCCTAATGCAATTAAAATGGCCAAATATTATGCGAATAATATATAGCTCGCATCTGGAACCATCGACACGAAAAAGAAGAAGAAGTGCATTTATCATAGTATCACAAACGTTGACCATCGTCTTGAACGCGAAAGGTCCGTTGCTGTATCGCTAATGATTATGTTAGGATAAGCTTCGTATTTAGACTATCCATGACAAAATTATAACGCTGAAAAGACTGGTTGGATATTTGGTAGTAAACTTAACATCTAGAGTATCAGCCTAGTAAGATTTTCTAATAGTCTGCTATTTGATAACGAAAACCACAGCAACATGTTGAACAAACCTAGTTTAAGATTACTTTGTTAAACGCTCGATATGATTATCTGGGTGGTGTTGTAAAACGGGATGGAGGTTGCATAGCGTGATGTTGAAAACCCGATGGATGTGCAATGCAATATTTTAATGAGTTTCCTATTATTTTAACGAGTATGCATGTTGTTCAACATGTCAGCTTCGAGAGAAAGAGTTAGTTGTGATTTTCAATAAAACCTGTAATGATTTTGATCGAAGTACCTTTCTTCCCCACCAAGTCAGGAATAGCCGAACGACTAGAATGAGTGCTGTGCGATATTTTTTTTTATTCCTAGAGCGAAGTGCATTAAGGTGTGGTTGTTGATCGCAATCATGGATTCCCTGCCGCTCAAGTAGCTCTGTTTGATATTTGTTCACTAAAATTGTTAGATACATCTGGTTTCTGCGTTGTATGACACGAGAGTTCTTGGCAGGATTCATTAGCCGAAGTCCAACTCGTGATTAACTGTATGGTTAACCGAACGACGAAAGCTAGTCCCCTAGAGTTGTTAATAGCCAAGGTGTGTGCACGGCCTCTTTAATTGATGGCAGTTGATGTAGAACCTGAGGTAGACCTAAATACCGTGAGAGATGATGTGTTACGTAATATTGAGAGTGCAGCATCATATAAAAACCTAGGTTTGATAAGACAAAGGCAAGGCTTGGTAAATTTTCAGTAGGTTACTTTGTGTTAATTATGAACGAGGAACGTAATCAAACGAAGTTAGAACCTATTATAAAGTACCTAGTGTAAAGGCCCATTAGAGATCACAGAAGTTCTTGACGGTGATCGTTATAATCTCAAAGCCCTTAATTCTAAGCGTACCTATAAGTACGCATACGACAGGTTGCGAAAAATGCCTGAAAGTCAAAGTACAACTGACGAAATTGAGGTAGAACAAATTAGTTCTAATAATGAAGAAAGTGTTTAAGTTTACATGATGATCGGATCGGACCGTACCAGAGGCTGACGTGTAGACTTAGTAGTCCGTGAATAGGCGGTATTGCAGTCAGCTCTGGCGAAGATCGGGTTTCAGTGGAAACCATAGTGACGAATCATTTTTGTATATTGTAACATTTAAGATGCAGGTTGTAGGGTAAAATCATATTCTTATTAAATTTATTAACCTTTTCCTCACCTAATTCCGATCTACCCTCAAACTTCGATTGATCGCACGTCAAAAGTGCAAATGGGCATCTCGCCCCTGTTCCGTTCTGTTCCTCCAAACGTGAAAGACATTATCCTCCTACGGTCGATACCAACACATCCCGTACTGGACGGTATCATCTCGCGAGTGCTCGGTGTGACCGGCAACCATCAGAAAATCAACCTATGGTGGGCAAGGAAGACGAGAGGAAACAAAACTCCAGCGACTAGTAAGGTACCTCAGCTTTCCTCTTATTTTCCCCATCATATTCCTTGGTCCTTCAGAGTCCGGATCCATATATCCTATCATTCTCAATATCTTCAAACATAATTTTCCATGGTTTTATTCCATATCGTATTATATATAAATTTTTCACCTTGAAAAATTTCTACCCTCGTTTAGAAATAGTAATCGTACTTTTCGATCACGTTTTTTCTAAAGTTTGTACTGAATTCCAATATAATCTGTTGCATTTTCTCTATAATAGCACAGGTTTACAAATAATACTACGCATTTTAGTAACTTTTTTATCTGTGTCTCTGTGACAGTTCTTACTTGACTGATTGAACACGCTTATTTACTTCTGAGGTTAATTTTCGTACGTATAACCTTCAATATGAGCAAAACAAACCAGTATATTGTAAAATTTAACACGATTCATGAAAACATCAGTAAATTGTATGAAATCGGCACGAATCTATCCCTAAAAGGTGAAGACCAAACCTCAACTAAGCAGTTTTTAGTTCGTTTTAGGGATATCTAAAAGTATCGCGATCAAATGGATGAACTGTATTCAATTCTTATGTCTGAGTCTACAAACCTTGACGAAAAGAAACGTCAAGAGCTAGACCGTGGTTATGACGAGTTTTAGGAGCTGTTTTACTCTATTCAAGTCATACACTCATCCATAGATTCACAACAAAGTATATCATCTAACAACAATTCCAAAAGTGTTCACAAGTCTAGTGAAATTCGCCTTCCCAAGCTGTCACTCAATAAGTTTAACTGAATTCATGTGGAGTGGCCAAACTTCATTTCAATGTTTAATTGTTTAATTCACAACAATGATCAGCTTAGTGATGTGGAAAAAATACATTATTTACTAAGGGCCGGTTGTTTCACCACAATTTAACGCACGCGTAAACGTCAAAAATGGCGCTAACTATCGTCAAACCAAAAATTGCGTTGTTTCACAAAATGACAGCCTTGACGTACATCAAAAAGTAACGTTTACGTTAATCGGTGCTGGACCCATTGGTTAGCGCCATTTCATTGTAAACATCTGCGTCGAATACTTGTGAAACAGGAAATAAAAACAATGGACTCCCTGGTATATTCGTCTTTGTTAGACAATAGTTCGTGTGTTGACGAAAAAAATGTTGTAGAAAGAAAGAGAAAAGTATTTAAAACACGTTTTTATAATCTTAACCTATGGGACGAGCAGGAATTTATTGCACGATGCCGTGTATCAATGGAAATAGTTATTAGTATTATTTACACATCAAATCGCTTTTTGGAAAACAATATTTCCTTATATATCTAAATCAAAGATTCAAATCGGTCTTTCTCTAGTTTTTAAAAATTTACTGCGAGTTCTGTGTAAAATAACGTAACAATAAAATACCACGTGAAATCACAAAATTACATAAATATGGTGTTTATTAAAATACTTAGGTACTTTGGTGAAAAAGTATCCATATTTATTAAGGAACAACGAACGTATAAAACTATGTGTCAGTTATTTAATATAAAATCGGTGTTGTTTGGATTTATTGTTTACAAAATCACAAGCACTCAAAACAAAACAACACAAATAGCCAATTCCCGCTTTTAGATGAAGTTGACCATAAGTTGACGTTAACAGCGCAATGTTCCCATACTACAAAAATCTCCTAACCATTTTTCTTGGGCTAAAGTATTGCTTTATACTGGCAACTCGAATAACTTTGACGATCGCTTTTTTTGCTGTGAAACAACGCTTTGTATTTTACGTACGTTAAACATGGCACGTAATGGTCAATATTTAACGTACGTATGTTACGTTAACCAACCATTTGAAACAACCGGCCCTTAGTGTTCTTGATAAGGAACCCCTATCATTAGTGAAACATTTAACTTTAACACCTGAGAACTAAACAATACTTGATACTTGATACTTGATGGCACGGGCTGTTTCCGCAACTCCACGTCTTGGCGTGTATTTTGCGTGCGGGTGGGAATGGTGTCGTCACTCGAGCCACCCCAGCTCTTCGAGGAAGGCCAGCAGACTCTTGATGTGGCCCACGGCCTCCCTCAGGGTGCTGTATCTGCTCAGGTACTGCTGCCTGTACTGTGCGACCTCAGGGCAGTCGAGGAGCAGGTGGGCTGCCGTCTCGTCTGCTGCCATACAGGCCCTGCACAGCGGGCTGTCGGTGATACCTATAGTAAATAGGTGTTTATTAAAGAATCCGTGTCCTGTGTAGGCGGCCGTGACTGTCTGTAGTTGTTGTTTGGACAGCCGGAGGATTTGTTTAGCTATCTTACCGTCTACTGCGGGAAGAGCCTCCTTGGCCTGCCTACAAGTTTCAATACCAATCCAGGACTGGTTGTGTTTGGTCCTGGTCCTATTTCTTACCAGGTTGCGATAAAAACCAGAAGGGAGGGGAATAATGGGCTCGGGTCCCACCACCTCTAAAGTGGCCCCTCTTCTGGCAAGTACGTCGGCTGCGTCATTCCCTCTTGAGCCACTGTGGCCCTTAATCCATTGCAGTGTTAATTTGTTTAGTTTACCTACCTCTGTTAGTTTCTGGTGGCATTCAAGCGTGAGCGCCGAGGTGACAGTATGGCTTTTGAGGGCTGAGAGGACAGCCTTACTATCTGAGAGGATCCTAATGGACCGTTCCCTTACCTCACGTGCCATGATTGCTGTGGCAGCTAGGATTATGCCAAAACATTCGGCCTGGTAGACCGTGTTGTAGGCTCCCAGCGGTGCTGCGATGTTGATGTTTAGGTCCTCGGAGAAAACTCCTGAACCCGTACCTGTATCTGTTTTAGACCCATCTGTGAAGATCGTGAGCTCGTTGTGGTTAACTGCTCCTTCGTGTATGTCCTCGTACAGTTGGATTTTGTATTTCTTGTCGAAAACAAATTGTTTCGGTATACGGTCGCCAATGGCTTGTGTAATAGGAACATCTTTAAAGAGTGTATTTAAGTTGTTAGTGTGCGGTGTGTTGGTGTCTTTCCAGAGCTTCAGGGCTCTTAGCCGGACTGCCGACATCGTTGCTTCCTGTTGTATGAACAGGTGCAATGGAGGCAGGTCCAGCAACACTTCAAGTGCCGCTGTTGGCGTTGTTTTCATACAGCCCGTGGCCGCTAGGCATGCAAGTCTTTGAAGCTTCTGAAGCTTGTTGGCGGCCGTTATTAGGTTGGTCCGAGGCCACCACACTACTGCGCCGTAGCTTACCATCGGACGTATTATTGTCTTATAGAGCCATAAGACAATTTTGGGGGATAGGCCCCATCGTTTACCTATCATCTTCTTGCACTGCCAGAAGATGATGCTGGCTTTATTGAGCTTATTTTCCATGTGGCTGTTCCATGTCAATTTGCTGTCGAGAGTGACGCCCAGGTACTTGACCTCGGTAGACAGCTTAAGCTCTGTATCAAATAGCCTGGGCAATCGGTAAGTACCCAGCGCGCGCTTGTGTGTGAACATAACTAGTTCGGTCTTGGTCGGGTTTACAGATAATTCGTACTCATTACACCACCACTCTACTATGCGTAGGGCTTGTTGGGTTAGGTCGTACACTGTACTGGTTACCTTACCTGAGGTGAGTATGGTTAGATCATCTGCATAACCTATTGTAAAGAAGTATCTCGCGTTGAGTTTGTCTATGAGTTCATTGATGACTAAGTTCCACAATAGCGGGGAGAGTACACCTCCCTGCGGGCACCCTTTAGTTATCAAGGCTGTCTGAGTGTCGCCTTGCAGGCGCACTACCCTTTTGCTGAGCATGTTTTGGATCCACTGTATGAGCATCTGGTCCACACCATGCCTGGCTAGGGCGTTGCTTATGCTGGAAAAGTTTGTCTTGTCGAAGGCTCCTTCTATGTCGATGAAGGTGCCCAGGCAGATGCTTTTTTGTTGTATAGCAGCTTCTATCTGGTTCACGACCTGATGTAAGACCGATTCCGTCGATTTCCCTGAGCTGTATGCATGTTGGTTGGCATGTAAGGGTAGGTGCTTAAGAGCCCCACTTCTTAGTTCCCTCTCGCAAAGCCTTTCCAAGGCTTTAAGCATGAAGGAGGTGAGGCTTATTGGTCTAAAGGACTTTGCATGGGTATAGTCTGTTTTGCCTGGTTTTGGTATGAAGATTAGTTTAACTTCCCTCCACCTCTTCGGTATATATCTGAGGGCCAGGCTAGCCCTCATAATTGCCAGGAGTCTTTTAAGGACAGGTTCTCCTCCCCATTGTAATAACCCTGGGAAGATGCCATCCAGTCCGGCTGCTTTGAAGGGGTGGAAGCTATCGATGGCCCATCGGAGTTTTTCTTCTGTGACCACGTTGTTTGCGTGTCTCCATTCGTGTTCGGTCGCCACTGTTGGTGTATCGTGCCACGTTATTACCGGGGTGAGGACGCAGCCTGGGAAGTGTGTTTCGAGTAGGACGCGTCTTGTCTCCTCCTCCGATGTGGTGTATGTATTATCCGGTTTACGGAGAGTACCTGGTGCAACCGTTGGTTGTTGGGCCAGTAGTTTCCTTACCCGGTTTGCTTGTTGGCAAGATTCAATGCTCCCACAGAATTTTCTCCATCCCATGGTGCGTCTGAATCTGAGGAATTTCCTGTAGTCTGATTTGGCCGCTTTATAAGCGTCCCAATCTGCGTCCGCGCTTGTGTTCATTGCCCTATTTAGAGACTTTCTTACCTTCTTGCGCTTACGTTCAAGTTCAGCGCCCCACCAGGGTTGTTTCCCCGGGGTTGAAGGCGGAGTGGTTTCCGGGCAAGTTGCATAATAGCTGTCAAGCATCGACTGCGTCAGTATACATACCTGATCGTCGATCTGTACAGTGTCACCCAGTACCGGCGGCGTGGCCGTAAGGGTAAGTTTCTCTTTAAGTAGTAGGACATACTTTGCTTTGTCAGTGTTGTGTGGTTTCCTGCGGGGCTGTGTGGGCTGTATATCGACTTTTATGGAGAAGCTGATCCATCTGTGGTCTGAGCATGATGCCTCTTTCGAGACGTGCCATCCCTTGATGCGTTCAGCCGCTCCTTCTGTTGCGAGAGTTAAGTCGATAATTGTCCGACTACGTTTAGTGACGAAGGTGGGCTCCGTACCTGTGTTTAATAGGGTAAGATTAGTGGTGAATAAGTATTCAACCAATGACATATCTCTGTTATTGTTGCAGTCCATGCCCCACATTTGGTGGTGGGCATTGGAGTCCGTTCCTATTACGACCTCCGTATTGGTTCTCTCGCACTGGTTAACCAGACGCGTGAGGTCGAACGGAGGCGGGTCTTCGGCCTCGGGCATGTAGACCGATGCGAAAACGACCGCTATACTCCTTGGCTGCTGTATTATTTCGATTTGTATTGCTGTGATGTCTCTGGAACAGAACTCCATTAAAGCTTGGGCTCTGATGTTTTTAGTTGTAAGTATGCAGGTTCTTGGATGTGTGTGGTCAGTAGAAGAGTAAATCTTACCTCCCAGACTGGAGAGGCCTCTAATGAGGCCACCCCTTATCCAAGGTTCCTGGATGAGCACGATGGCTGAATGTTGGACCTCCATCCACTTGCGCAGTTGCGCAGTGGCCGTTTGGCTATGATGGAGGTTGATTTGTAGGCAGCTGACGTCACTAGGCAGAGGGTTCATCTGTGGGTGATGTCCCCTCCCCCCCGACCCTCAGCTGCGTTAGGCCAGCCAGGATGTCGCCGGCCTCCACCCCGTCGTCCCGCCGCACCGGACTCAGGAGCAGGCTCTCATCTTCCGAGTTTCCCTCGGCTGACGGGCCAGCCTCCGAGCCAGACGCGGCCGGCTCTGACGGGCCGGATTCCGCGGAGCATCCTGACTGGGTGTTTGAGACTTGCTGTGTGGAGTTGTCGCATCCCGGAGGATGGTCGACATACTTGCCTGTAGAGTCCCGGAACCGGACGTAGACTGCGCCCAGCCCCAACGCGAGGCGGCGCTCGTTCTGCACCAGGACTGGGACTTGTTCCTCCGGGACGCCCACGACCAGGAACCACCCACCTGACTGTCTCTCCGAGTGCAGCAGAGACCATTTGTCGACCGCCAACCAGGGGTTCTGGAACTCCAGAGCTCGACCTACGTCGCGCACGTCGTCCCAGACTCCCTGTTCGTTCGGAACGACAACGCCGCACCGCACTCTCTTCGGGGCCTCTTCCTGGCCCCTAACCTCCAGTTCGAAGCCCGGTGGTGGGACCAGGAGAGAGACCGCCTCCGTCAGCCAGGTACGCGTTGCCTCGTCGGCGCACCAGAGTTTGAGGACCCCGTCCGCGTACATGGGTTTCCCGGTGAACGCAGGGGCGGGGCGTTTTGGGGTTTTAGTCGACCAGGCGTCACTCAGGATCTTCCTTTGAATCTCCGTGAGTATCCGGTCCACGAACTCCTTCGGCAAGTTCCCTGTGCGCTTGCATGTTACTGCAACGCCCAGAGATGCCTTGGAGGCCTGTGCATAGGACTTACCTTTTATCGTGGAGGAGTCGAGGCGGGGCTTCTTGTGCTCCCCTCGAGGCGAGCTGGTCTCGTTGAGAGCACGTTTGGCCTCACCTCTTTCCTTGTTTCCGACAGTTTTACCTGCCGTGTTTCCTGGTGGTGCTGGGGCTGGATGCCGTCCAGGGTGACCAGCCCGCCGCTTGGCGGCAGGCGGCTTCCCCGTACTGCCTCCGGTCTTCGTACACCCCCTACTGCTGAGCGCAGGCTGCGCGCTGGTCACATTACTGGGACCTGCGATAGCGGCCTGCTCCGCTGTTTTTGTAGAGGCAGCACCGGCTGCGGCAGCGGTTTGTGCCGCCTTCCGCCTTATTGCCAGGCGCTGTCTCTTGATTTTGTTTGCCCTCTTTTTCTTCGCAGAGCTGGTAGCAGCGGGGCCACTCAGTTGTGTAGTGGGCGGGTGTTGGGCAGGATTGGTGGTCTTGCCCTTACCCTTGCCCTTGTGGTGGCTTACCACTTGCCAGCCTGCGAAGGAGGAGTCGTCTGCCCGCTTGATTTCAAACGGGCTGACGATTGTAAGGACGGGACCAGTACTAGCGTTAGCCAGCGCTGAAGTCTCGTCCTTGGGGGATGGTTTAACACCTGCAGCCGAGGCCACGGCGTCAACCATCTGTTTGGTTTTGGTTGATGCGGCGGGAACAGCTTTCGCTGACCCCGTCACAGTTGGGGTAATATTAGGATTTTCGGTATCCATGCAAGTTTACTAAGACTTCATCCCTCTGGCTTCCCACCCTCCATGGAGCCCGCATCAGGGAACGTCATACCGGACGTTAGGATTACCAGAGGGATATAGGAACGCGGGGCTGGTTTACAGCACGACTTCGGGCGCCCGCTTGGGTCAACGGCCTGAGCCGAGTTACCAACTCTAGCCGTCATTCCTCGCTTGCGCCCTCCGTATAGCCTTCACCCACCTCATCAACAGCCGAAATAAATCCCGACTGCTGATGTGGACCCTACGTCCCTAGCCTGTGGCCCTCTGACGGGACACGATGGCCATTTCCCCCGCTGCGGCTCACAGCGGGGGCTACCGTTTAGCTTGAAATCAGGACCAAAGAGGGCATGTTGCCTCACGGTCACATTACCGCCAGCGCCGCTCGGCTCAACCCCCCAGGACTCCGTCATCCCCGCGTACGGCGCTCGACTGCGCAGGTCCTAGCGCAGGTGGTCAGCTACTCTTACCCGTGACTTTTTACTACGAGCGCACACCCTCCCGACCACGAAGGGGCGTGATGAAGAGATGTGTTCCTGTATGTGGATGTGTGCGCGCATGTGTGTACGTGTGTGTATGTGCGTGTGTAATGTGCCTGTTGTTTGTGTTTCGGCTGGAGGTTTTGGTTGCATCCATTTCTGAAGGAACTGGACCAAGAACGGGCGGCAACCTCGAGAAGGATAGTCCACCAGCCTTGCCTAAGGGATCATCGCGACCTGCGCTACCCCTGAAACCATTCGCCACTCCCTGCACCGCACTCAGGTGCAGGGAGTAGAAGTCAGTGCAGTTCAGTGGTGTTAAATATGAGTTGACCTGCACGGACTTCCGCCCAAATACTAAACAATAGCATATAGTTTACCAACTGATCGTTATGAAAACAAAAGAGTTATTGCAGACAAATATATAGAAACAATTCTAAGTTTGCCAAATATTTCTCAAACAAACATTAAAACTTTGAACCGATTTGTTTCCACTATCAAGGAAAGCACTTAAGCCCTTAAAGGGTTGAAGTTTGATGTAGATTCTTGGTGTTTTTTGTTACTCCACATAATTCTTAAGAAGTTACCTATAGAACTGCGCACTAAATTTGAATCAAAGATAGATAATATTAAAATTCCAACATACAGACCACCTACCCCTCGAGACACGTAATCTTAACCAGTTTCTAGGCAAAATATTCTGTCAAACTTTGAGGAATGAGACGTACGCGGGCGGCGCGGCTGACGTCACGTACAATGGGTAATAGGGATGTAGGCATGTCAATATTGTTTATCGATAAATCACATTTGGTATGCCTACATTTAGTTGATCCAAGAATGCCAAGAAAAGAAACAATAATCCAAGCAAAAGTTTTTATTTTGAAATATGAATTTATAATAATATCATCGTTAATTCGCTTAATTACTGGGCTCCTATGGCTACCTTCCAGCTCCATCATCATACTCTGGTAATCATCTATCACCAAAGCACTCATCAAAACGAATCATACGAGCCTGAACTCGATGGGGCTAACTGAGTTCCTATGGCCATCATCCAGCTCCATCGTCAGAATACATTTGCATTCCTTCACGCGTTTCACTAATTTATGTTAATAATATCGATCTGGAAAATGGAGGTAATTGGCTGTCATGGTCAGTATACCAATAGATTGTTTCTTACTGCTGGTTCATATACCGTTGTCGTCATGCTCACTAAAATGTCATTTCTTGTGGTAGCGTCGTGTGTCGGGTCATCCCTGTCCCTCTAATATGGCGAGAGGGATGATGGCTGGCACATGCGTCATACTCGTGAACGGGTGCTACTTGCGATGACTGGTCGATGACGGTCTTGCGGGCTGGTATTAGATTTTAATATTTAACTAATAATAATAATAAATAAAAATTTATTAATTCATACATCACAAAAATATACATACAGTTCTTAAAAAGTAATTTAGGTAAAATAATGAGGTGCCTGTACTAGGGTAAACCTGTGCCACAGGCGTTAAAGGCACTTACAGTAAGTGATTTTGATCTGAGTTATGAAGTCATCACAATATTTATCATAAACATATTAAACGTAATGTTACTAAATAAAAATACACCTACTTAGAATTATTTTAAAACTAATATGAAACTTATAATTATTTGACCACAGTGAGTAGTTCTTCGGTTTGATCATATTTCAATGTTTGTAAATACTGATAGACGCATTGTTTCGATCTTACATAACTTAGGTCATAAATAGATGTTTCTTTGTTTATTTTGTTGTAAAGATAGGGACCCAGAAATGTGAAAAATCTATGAGTAAAGACACACCTTGATTCAGAACTTGAACTACAGACAATATCTTTCCGTCTCTTGGTGTTAGTAAGGTTGGCGTTGTACGTAAGCGCAGTGTGTTGTTTTAGTACAGTGTACAATATAAACAGTTGACGAACCGATAGCACTTTGCGTGATTCATACAGAAGGCTTGTAGAAAATCGTTAAGGTCGGCGGGTGGCCACTTTAAGAAGGGCTCTTTGCGCTCGCTCTATAGAGAGCATTAAAGATTTTCCTATACCTCCCCACGAGGTAATGCAGTATTGGATTATGGACTGACACAATGCCTTGTACATCTGTATAATGAGGTTATGGTCTAAAATAAAGCGAAGTTTTTTAAATACAAATTAAAGTTTTCGTAGCATAGACGTTAAAGCGGTGATATATTGTTTATAGGAAAGGGTTTCGTCCAATATAACCCTACCTAGAAAAAACCTAGATACTTAATATTAGTAGTGCTATTAATTTCCGGACAGGTGCAAATGTTGTTTGAGTTAAGATAACAGTTATGTGCATATAAGTGAAAAGAATTATTATGTGCTTGGGGGTTACGCATACAAAATTGAACGAATTTAGTCTTATCGGTATTTAAGGTTAGTAGATTATGTTTAAGCCAATTATTTACTACGTTAAACCCTTGTTGTGCATACTTCTGAGCTTCCGTAATAGTGTTTGCTGAGAAAATAAGCGCAGTGTCGTCAGCATACGTAACAATATTGCCATGATGTAGGTTTAGGTTACAGAGATCATTTATATACACTAGAAAGAGTGTTCCTCCGAGCACACTTCCTTGAGGAATGCCAAATTGGGGTAGTAGTGATTCGGAACTGATGACGTTGTCTATTTTGACACATTGATACCTATCCCGTAAGTAGTCTTTAAACAGTTTTAACTGTGTGCCTCTTATTCCTAAGGACTCCAATTTGTTAAGAAGCAGTGGGATTGATACAGTGTCAAATGCTTTTGCCAGGTCTAGAAAGATGCCAATCACCTGTTGACTTTACCCAAGTTCCTCGGAAATATAATTAGTCAAGGTGTGTACTGCATCTGCTGCGGAAGCAATTCGGCTTCAGATCAAAATGATCTGAAGCCGAATTGCTTGTGGGAGAATAGGGAGTTATTTTTAAGATATGAAACTAATCTATTGTTTATAATTTTCTCGAGTACTTTAGATATCGAAGATAGTAGTGAGATTGGCCTGCAGTTAGTTACCAGATCCTTTTGCCCTAATTTGTGTATGGGAATTACTACTGCCTTTTTGAGGCATTTGGGGAAGATTCCTTCGGACAGGCAAATTCGAAAAATGTGAGTTAATGGAGGTATCAGTATGTGCCTAAAGGTTTTCAGTATTGCAGTGCTAATACCGTCCCACCCTGCTGCTGAGCTATGTCTTAGTGATAGGATAATTTGTTCTACTTCACATTCATCCGGTTCTAGTAAAACAAACGACTTACCACTACTATTATATGTCGGAACGATAGAAGTTGCAGTTTTTTGATTATTTTTAGATGTGCTTTGAATTTGTTCAGCCAAATTTACACCAATGTTAGCAAAAAAGCTATTGAATTTATCAGAGGAAGATAGTGGGGTACGATCTGTATATAATAAACTTGTTTTGCACTTATTTTGCTTCGACATATATGTAACAGACTTAACGTACTTCCACAATCGCTTAGTGTTATTTCCGGCTTCTGATATTTGAGATTTGTCATACTCGATTTTTGTTCTTCTTAGGATACTATTGCAGAAGTTTCTATATCGTTTATAGATTGTTTGAAGCGTTAAATTATTTGGGTTTTGCTTAGCTCTTTTATGTAGTCTATCACGGTGCCGGATGCACTTAATAAGGCCTGGTGTTATCCACGGTTTAATATTATAATTTTTATTACTCAAATTAATAAAATTGGTGTTTCTTAAAATAGCTGTTTGTATGTTGCTAATAACATAAGACATAGAAGTGGTAGCATCAGCAGAATTGTTAACTGGGCCAAAGTCAATATTGCATAAATCACGTTCTAGGTTAGTCATATTAAGTTTTGACCTTTGTCGCGGACGCGAATGATGCTTAGAATGCATTAATTCAAGCGTAAACAAAATCGCGCAATGGTCTGTTATTGTTGAGTTAGTAACAAGTGTTAAACAGGGAAGCCTAGTTTTGAGCATGACGTGATCTAAACATGACCTACTTTGATGTGTTGGAAATGTGTGAGTAGGCAAAATCCCATGATATGCACAAAGGTTCAGATAATCTTGGGTTCCAGCATCACAATTTTCAGATTTAATATTAATATTTAAGTCGCCAATTATAATAATATTAGGAATGGAAGATAGGCTCTGTAAAATATTATCTAATGCGTTATTAAATACTTCTAAATTTCTAAAGGAAGGAGACCTGTAAATAGCTATTATTGCGATCTCCGAACCGATTTTAATAATAAGGCAATTGCATTCTTGGATAGGTGGCTTTTCGACAGTAAGGTGCAAACCTTTTTTTATGTATACCACTATGCCATCGTTCTGGTTTAAAGATAATTTTGTGTCGTAAGCATTATAGCCTGGTAATGTCGGTATGTTCTTATTTCTGTTTGAAAGCCAGCTTTCCGTGAGGATTATTATATCACACTCGGTATTAAGCCTTTGTAAGAAAACGCCTAGACTATCTATGTTTTTATATATACTGCGGATATTTTGAGTTAGTATGGTTAGTGGGTTGTTGAAATCGGCAAGATAATGTCTGCAATTTTCAGTATCGCATATTTTAGACGTGAAAACTAAACTGTCATCTATATCTTTAATTAATTTATTAGCCATATGTTATAATAAAAGTAAATATGAATTAAAACTTATTGACTCTTACAAGCTAGCTCAAGACTAATATGGTATTAGGCGACGCTCTAAGGCGCCCTCATTATAATCTATGGAATTGATATACCTCGATTCTGCAATTTTCTTCGCTGGGCATTCGAGATCACCAGTTTTGTGGTTACTTGGTTTTTTTAAAACGCAAGCATGTCGCACATTTCGGCGTCTCGTCTTTCTTATTGCAATCCTTGGTCTCATGTCCTACTTCACCGCAATGTCCACACGTCTGATTGGTCTCGCGGCAAGTCTTCGCCGCATGTCCGTATTGTTGGCATTTGAAGCACCTGGTCACAAGGGTAAAGTCGCGAACGGGGCAGGACGTCCAGTTGATAAAGACTCTAGCCTGGTTTATGAGGACTTTCCTAATGTTGGCAGGTACTTCTATAACAAAGTTACATGTCGATGCATCTCTTTTACCTGATTTGTGGCTCAACTTAATGCTAGATAAGAAGGACTCACGTGACAAATTAGGTATTTTATCGGTCAAGTTCTGTTCAAAAATGCAGTCATAGACACCTTGGTCACCAAGGGCCGTCGGAACACCAACAACTACTATCCTAGGTCCTCTTTTGTGGGGGTCTTCTACCTTCAATCCCGAACTACTCAGTTGAGTTGTTACTGCATCATTTCCATCATGGTTCTGATCACTTTCGCGGATTGCCTGCATTATTTGGTATATATAATGTAAGTGGATGCTCCTGTTTCACCATGTCTATTCTGAGGAGGCTAACCAAATGAACATCAAAAGTATTATGCTTGAGTATTTTTCTGTACAGTAAATATATACAAGTGATATAGAAGGTGTAACAGTTGCAGCACCTTACAAAATGTAAATTATGTGTATTATGCAAAACCTGGCGATGAAAAAGAGTGACCGTGAGTTTTATTGCCCGTTCTTTCTCATGGTTCTACCTATTGCTTTGCGAACGTGGCAGTAAATGTAAATGTAGAGTCTATAAGTAATTATTTTATAAATTTATTGTTTTGATGTTCATAAGCGTCACATTGTGAACCAAATGAATAAAGGATTTTGAATTTGAATTTGAATAGACCCTGGTTACCTTATAGCACCAAACTATTCGTCAAGACGGCTCATACGAGCCCAAACTCGATGGGGTTGTGTCATTTTATTACCAAATTCCTATGGCCGCCCTCCAGCTCCATCATCAGACCCTGGTCTCTAGCACCAAAATACTCGCCAAGACGGATCAAACAAGCCCAAACTCGACACCGTTGTGTCGCTTAATTACTGAGCTCCTATGGCCACCTTCTAGCTTCAGCATCAGATCCTGGTTACCATCTATCACCAAACTACTCATCAAAACAAATCAAACGAGCCCAAACTCTATGGGGTTATGTCGTTTAATTACTGAGTTCCTATAGTCATCTTCCACCTCCATCATCAGACCCTGGTTACCACCTAGAACCGAAGTACTTGTCAAGATAAATGAAACAAGCCCAAACTCGATGGGCTGTGTCGTTTAATTACCGAGTTCCTATCCCTTCCGGTTCCATCATCAGATCAGCTCCATGTCATTATAATTTTACATTGTCATCCGATTTACACATGCGTGTTAAATTTCTCAATCGGTAATCGGGAAGTGCATCAAATTCAACTTGCAAGATTTGATTACTGACAAACAGGTGAAGCTACCTAAATAAAAGCTTGTAATAATAAAATACCTAAGAATTCTTTTTTGCAGGCTGTATTTTTATTTACAGTCACCTGTCTAATTCATTAAATTTTTGATTTGAAATTAATTATTCAAATCAATAAAAATCTCAGTATTAGAAATCGATAAATATCGAACAATCAGTAAGTTTTCTTCGCATCACTACTTACACGTGGCGTCTTATTGTAAGAGAGAGATAGTCTGTAATTATAGCGTGTTAGACAAGGACAATCACTAATTCAGTACTTATTAGCAACCATTATTACTCTGGTCAGTACTGTTAAATAATTTTAAAATAAATATTGTACTTTCCGATGAAATGTGATATTATGTATTTTGAAATTATTATTCCGACTGTTACTCCCACACAACCTTATAGCACAATTCGGCATTGTTTTCGTATATTATTATTTTGTTTTAATACAGTTTAAACGCAGTTTACGTATCTGTTTCCTGGTCGCTACTGAGCGAGCGCGGGTTTGTGCTCAAAGATATAGGCGCATTTGCGCACATGCACGACAGACAACGGTGCCCTTCTATTGCAAGTCTCGTGGGGTAGGTGGTCTGTGTTCCAACATTTAAGGAATTACTTGGGTTCTTGGAAAATCAGCTGCGAATTCTAGAAAACATTTCTAATTCCACAATTACTAAATCAACACCCAGTAACTTATTTAATGTTGTCGAATCAAATATTAACACATTAAGTTGTCCATGTTGTAGTCAAAAGCATTCATTATATAAATGTAATAAATTTGAGTCCATGATGCCTTCTGAACGGAAATCTTTTGTTATACAAAGCTAATTATGCTTTAATTGTCTGCGTAATCATCATGTGTCTAAGTGTTTATCCCATAGTGTTTGCCAATTATCCAAAGGTCGCCATCATACTAAATTGCATTTAGGTGATAGAACAAATACTTCACCCCCATCTCTCTCACAGAGTGATAGCAACACCTTAGCTCATACTGCTGGTGCATAGGGTTCCCACCAAGAACTTAGGGTCCCAAGCTAACCTCACCTGCAAGTGGTGCACCTGCCGATCAACGGACGAGGCTCTGGCAAACGAAATATCCCGCTAAGCGGCAATAGGCTCGCCACCTATTACGTGGGATCAAAACACTGGCGAAAAGTGAGCGTTTAATATGCCCCTGCCTACCCCTTCGGGGAAACAGGCGTGAGTCTATGTATGTATGTAGCTCATACTGCTCAATCTCAAGTTCTATATAGTGAAGATGGTGTCTCAATTATGGTGTATACCGCAATCATTTATGTGCAGGATATCAATGGACATTACCATTTAGCTCGGGCGCTTATTGACTGTGGATCACAAGTGTCTATCATCAATGAGGATCTGGCACAGCGTCTGCAGTTACCTCGCAGCCAGTCTTACCCTATAATTGGCTTGGGTGGTGTAGTTAACCAACGTACTGGGGGGCGAGTAAAATGCAACATTAAATCTGTTCACCAGTCCGATAAATCCTTTTGTGAACGGTTCATTATTATGAAGCGCATAACCGAAGTTCTACCTTCCATGAATGTTAATAAGAGAAATGTAGGCATTTAGTTTTAGCGGATAAACATTTTGATACCCCAGGTCATATTGACTTGCTTCTGGGTGTTGGTATTTATGACATAATTTTTGATGGGTTGCGGTTCAGCCTAGGTGAACACATGCCTACTGCCTACTCGTCAATGTTTGGATGGCTCATCATGGGCAAAGCTCCTGCAGCATTGAGTCACACTGCCACCAATGTCTCAATGGCCTGCACTGTAGATTTAAATCTTGCTATGAGTCGGTTCTGGGAAAGCAAAGAGCTTCCTAAGCGGCCCATACAGGATCCTGAAAACATTCAATGTGAAAAACATTTTGTGGAGACACATGCTAGGGATGAGACAGGTCGTTTTATTGTATTCATGCCGTTCAAGGTACACCCCAAGGCATTAGGTGACACACATGTCACAGCCTTGAAGCGGTTCCATAATCTTGAGCGCAGAGTTCTCAAGGATGACAGGTTGCGAGAGCTGTATGTCGAGTTCATGCGAGACTACCATGCATATGCGCGAAGTCACCTCCCCTGTATCCTTTGAGCGTTACTACATTCCCCATCATGGAGTTCTCAATTAACACAGCAGTACTACCAAGTTGTGCGTTGTTTTCGACGCCTCTTCGGCTAGTTCCTCTGGTGTGTCTCTAAACCAAATACTTATGACTCATGACTGCACGGTTGGCGCAGTGGTTTAAGCGGCCGCCTCGCCACTTGACACTGCGCCGAAGTGTTGTGGGTTCGATCCCCACACGAGACAACACTTTGTGTGATTCATAAATTGTTGTTTCGAGTCTGGGTGTTAAATGTGTCCGTTAGTTGTATGTTTGTAAAGTCCCCCGCGACACAGGATTTAGTCCTAATGCGGGCGTTGTCTTTTTAAGTAAAATAAATAAAATAAAAATAAAAACAACTTATGTCTGAAAAGCTACAGAAAAACATAGAGGATATTGTTTTACGCTTCCGGGTTCACCACATAGTGTTCACTGCTGATATATGACAGATGTACAGGCAGATCAAAATGGCTGATGAAGACTGTGAGCTGCAAGCTATCTTCTGGCGTGAATCCCCTGATCATCAACTTAAGCAGTACGAGTTGACCACCGTCACTTATGGTGTCTCCAGCTCGGCTTATCAAGCTATTCGTGTGATTCATGAACTTGCTAACTTAAATTCAGACAAGTATCCTCAAGCTGCTCAAGTGCTCCTGGAGGAGACCTTCGTCGATGATATCGTGACCTGATCTTCTTCGCTAGGTTCTGCGCGGCAGCTCCAGCATGAGATAGTTACTATCCTCGAGCAAGGAGGTTTCACGCTCCGCAAGTGGTCCAGTAATTCCCAGGAATTGTTGTCACTACTTCCTGCTGACCAATGCGAGTCTCCTTATCGTTTCGATGGCGAGGATAACATACTTAAAATTCTCGGCATCGAGTGGAACTCCAAAAATGATAGCTTCATCTACCATGTGTCAGAGATGAACAACACCATGACTAAGCGTGGTGTGCTCTCCAACATCGCCAGACTGTACGACCCATGTGGTTTCTTGACGCCAACAATATTTAAGGCCAAACTTTTTATGCAATCGCTTTGGTGCCTTGATTTCGGCTGGGATGACCCACTTCCCTCAGATTTTCTCGAATCCTGGAAAACATTTCCGGCCGATTTTCACAACCTAAATAAGGTTTCACTTCAGCCTGATTTCATTCTGCCTGATCAACCGGTTGCGATTCAAATCCACGGTTTCAGCGATGCATCCGAGCGTGGGTATGCATCTTGTGTATACCTTTGCGCTGAGAGATTGGATGGCAGCGTTTGGCTCCGCATTCTCGGTGCCAAATCACGCGTAGCTCCTTTGAAGCAGAAGCTAACAATACCCAAGCTGGAACTCAACGGCGCTCTCTTGCTAGCTCATCTGATCGAGCACATAGTTTTACGAGATAAAATTTCTATTCAATACATTCACGCCTGGACGGATTCTACCATTGTTTTATCGTGGTTAAAGATGTCACCATACAGATTACAAACATTTGAAGGTAATAGAGTGTCACAAAACCAAGCCTTGTGTCCAAACATTGTCTGGAAGCATGTTCCATTGACTATGAATCCCACTGACTCTGCCAGCCGTGGTCTGACACCATCTGAATTAGTAGAACATCCTCTATGGTGGTCCCCACCTTGGCTTGCAGAAAATCCTGCGACATGGCCTGGGGACTTGCCTTCAGTATGCGAAGTGGATTTGCCTGGAGTCAAATTAACCTCCCTTGCTTCCACTGCTGCTCAAATTCTGCCTTCTCCATTACTTTTGGACAATTTTAGCTCGCTTACCAAACTACAGGCTGTTGTAGGTAGGTGCAAGCGATTCCTGTTTAACAGTCGCAATGCCATTCAGCGGCGTTCCGGCCCTCTATCGGTTTCAGAATTAAACGATAGCTTGAATTGTATAATCAAGTTGGTCCAGTCCGCAACACTGTCCCAGGAAATGGAATCGCTGCGCAGTGGAAGGCGGTTAAAGGGAGCCTTGATGCGACTGAATCCGTTCATCGGCAACGAAGGGCTTCCGCGAGTTGGCGGCAGGATCAGTAAATCCGAGCTGAATTTTGCTGCTAAGCACCCTGTAATATTACCGAAAAATCATCATATAACAAATCTGATTGTTGAACACTACCACAAATTATATCTTCATCCTGGCTTGGCCACCCTGCAGGCCCTACTCCAGCGCAAGTTCTGGATCATATCTGCTCGGCGAGTGATAAAGCAGGTGATATTTCGCTGTCACCGTTGCTATCGATTGCGTCCCAGGTCTACTGAGCCATTCATGGGAGACCTGCCGTCCAGTCGAATCATCTCAGCTCGACCCTTTCAACGTGTTGGAGTGGATTTTGCCGGTCCCTTTTGGCTAAAGCTTTCTAAGATTCCAAACGCCAAAGCAATGCGATGTTACCTTTGCATTTATATTTGTTTCATTACAAAATGTGTTCATTTGGAGATCGTATCTGAGCTTTCCACGGAAGCTTTCATCGCTTGCTTGGATCGTTTCATATCCCGCCGAGGTCTTTCCTCAGATATTTACAGCGACTGCGGCACGAATTTTGTAGGTGCTCGTAGCCACTTAAAGGAAATTTATAAATTAATCTCGAGTTCATCAGACGATATTTATAATTCTTTATCTAACAAACAGATTGCTTGGCACCTGAACCCGCCTGCAAGTCCCCATATGGGCGGCTTGTGGGAAAGCGCTGTCAGGTCCGCCAAAATTAATTCTCAACCGCGTCCTAGGCGACCGCTCTTTATTTTTCGAGGAATTGGCAACAATTTTCACAAAGGTAGAACCTGTCTTGAATTCTATACCCCTGTGCCCTCTTTCAAGCGATCCCAGCGATTTGGAAGTTCTAACTCCTGGTCATTTTATTATAGGGCAACCGCTGTTGGCGTTGCCGGAACGGAACGTAGAGGATAGCTTCATTAGCCCGCTGAAGCGCTGGCAGCTGCTTCGACAAATCACCCAACACTTTTGGAGACATTGGCACTCCGAATACTTGCACACTTTATCTCAACGCCATAAATGGCTAGTAAAAACCGCGAACATTCATGTAGGTGATTTGGTCCTTATTAAGGACAGCTCTCCACCGCTTCAGTGGCGTAAGGCTCGCATTACTCGTCTCTGTCCCGGCAAGGACAACATCGTTAGGGTAGTGGAATTGAAAACAGCAACTGGAACCATGCTCAGGCTGGTTGTCAAAATTTGTCCTTTGATACCTAGGACGAACTACAAACCTTTACCTCAACTTATTAAAATTCAATTAAGTATTATTTATCATTGAAAATCACCATATTATTATTGACTAATTGAAAATCAGTGTGTCTATCACCATGTAGAAAATCAGCGTGTTAATCGCCATTTAGAAAATCAGCGTGTTAATCACCACTTAGTAAATAAGCATTCAATTAGGTATTTATAGCAATTTTTACTATTTTTCTTGTTTTTTTACCCAACTTAAAGAGCTGACTCGCTCTTTGGGGGGCGGTATGACGAATCATTTTTGTATATTGTAACATTTAAGATGCAGGTTGTAGGGTAAAATCATATTCTTATTAAATTTATTAACCTTTTCCTCACCTAATTCCGATCTACCCTCAACCTTCGCTTGATCGCACGTCAAAAGTGCAAATGGGCATCTCGCCCCTGTTCCGTGCCGACCTCCGAGCGTGAAAGACATTATCCTCCTACGGTCGATGCCTATACATCCCGTACCGGACGGTATCATCTCGCGAGTGCTTGGTGTGACCGGCAACCATCAGAAAATCAACCTATGGTGGGCAAGGAAGACGAGAGGAAACAAAACTCCAGTGACAAGCAAGGTACCTCAGCTTTCCTCTTATTTTCCCCATCACATAGAGTCCTAGAGAGACTTGGCATTCACATGTGGGGTTCGCAGAAAGTATAGTAACTGGAGGTTACTGGGCTATGCGTAGCCATGATCACATGTAGAGCTTAAATATTTTGGTTTACTTGGTTTGAAATAATATCTTGCGAGATACCGCTATAGTGAAATGTCCTGTGTCTGTCCTAAAAAAGTGTGAACCTTAATACTGATCAGACAGTAGAAAACTAAGCTTACATGTTGATTGGTTATGTGATTCAATGTCGAAGGTTGATATGTTGCCGTAAATCAGTACAAATCGGTATCAACCAACTGTGAAGGCAGTTGTCCATGAGTACTCGGTAGGCAGACAACTCTGGTGTTGGGGTTTCGTAGGAAACCATTAAGTCCAGGAGGGACTTGGCGATCATTGTGAGGATGCGCAGATAAATGGGTTTCGTAGGAAACCATAAAATCCAGGAGGGACTTGGCGATCCTTGTGAGGATGCGCAGATAAATGGGTGGCAACCGAGTGACTGGTTGAATACCTGCCCGTCCAGCATACGCACCACGAGAAAATTATCTCTACACGTTTACTCGTGTTTATGACGATTATCTCTATTAACTCGCTGACTCTAACATGGTTACACACACGATTCAACTCGTTATGTCAAATGTAGATATATTAGTCGTTTATACTTATCTGTGGCATTTCTCTCGACAAATCCTAACATGACGGCCCAATATTACTCGACGAATGACAAATTTTGACAACTAAAATAGTAATAATAGTCGTCATGCTTTCATACGACGAGAACTACACGAGCAACTAAAAATATTTCTTTAAAACAACAAAGAAAATGGCAGTCCCTTATTATAATGATTTAATAACCTTATATGCTTATATGAAGAGCGCCACGCGAGAAAAGTGCAAATAAAGCGAATTAGGGATCTCTGTGACCCTTTTACGTTGAACGACAGAGAATTCCAGTTGCTTTGGAGTATAACAAAACCAATGGCTCTGTTTCTCATAGAAAGGCTTGGGACCTCATTCTTATTCAACACAGTAATAATTGTTAATACTTTGTAGGTATTGACATCAGTTTCGAATTAAAACTAGGTAATCAACTTTTCAATTAAACAATACATACAAATAACAAATGTCAAATAGTACATAATATGATAAACTATAGAGGTGGATACAAGTCTTTTGAGCCATTTGAGCACAAATTGAATGAACTAAACCAGTGTGATCACATTAATAAATGCCGTAATTGACATTCTATGTTTCAAAGGGCAACATCGGTTACTCGTGCAATGAGAGCGAATTCTTCGACGTGAAGCTTGTCTATCGTGGCGCGCATGTTAAAGAAAACGAGATATTAACCGATAACGACAATATTTCTTCATTCACGCGTGTGATATCTCGTGGTGCGTATCCTAGGCGGGCTGGTTTAGTAACTGGAGGTTACTGAATGATGGCAACCGAGTGGCTGGTTGAGTATCTGGCTTAGTAACTGGAGGTTACTGAATGGTTATGAATCACATGTAGGGCTTTAGTTATATGATTTGATTATAACGTGAGTCTATGGTAATTGACTGTATTGTCAGTGAGGCTCTGAATCCAGCTCCTATAATAGTTAGAAATGTAATGTAGGAAGTAAATTTGTAAAAAAATGGATTGGAATCCTAACACTGTTTTGATTCAACCCTTACCTGGGTTAAGTCAGGAGTGACCGAGCAATGTGACACTGTGCGTGTAATTTTTTTTTACAGATTAACACACAGGGACGTGTGTCTTGTAGGATGGCCGTATCGGAATGGTCATGAGTACGGGACGTCAACTGACTACAAAACGTAAGTGTAAAGATGGTGCGCTTCGACAGAGTCTAGTGTGACGTTCGCTACAGTTGAAGAGGGGGGTGACGGTAGAAGTCAACGGAGCAACTCAACTATCACATCTCTTAGAGACTCCGGGCGGACAGCAAGTACCTAGAAACTGTCACTCGTTTCGTGTTCAGTAATCCAAAATAATTATAGTCAGATTGTTAACTTGATTTGGTGTGAACTTATAACAAACTGTGAAGCGTTGATACCGGCCAAAAATCAAGCAACCCGTCGCCATAAAAATATTGGTAGAGTATGCCCGCTGCGCTCGTGAACTGACCGAGGTGATAACAAGAAATGGGTAATTACGCTACAGACATACAAGCGAATTCTCCCAGTGAGGGAGTACCATGATTAAGTACTGTAATGTTTGGTCCTTCACTGATCTAATGCTCGAATTGTATCATTACTATTAATCGCAAACGTAGTGTATGACAACCCCCGGGCTCAGTGGCGTGCCGTTGGAGAGGCCTATATCTAGCAGTGGAGTTCGATTCTCAGCCATCATTGATGTAATTCTCAATTCTGTAATGTTGTATTACAGGAAAATGTGCACAGTGAGAGAGCACCTTGAATCAGTAAAGTTAATCACAATTCTTTGATTGTGATTAATGCATACTGTACACAACACGGGCGTCCACAATAATAAAACACATTACATTACTCTTCTACAGAACAAATTATATTCCGGTTGAAACTACATATTATATTACCACGTACAAAGCAACTAACATTAAGTAAGACAACTCGAAAGTAAAATGAAATAAGTCTAATATGTATTGCAATCTGTCTGGACACAACACAACAGATACAACAATATTCTGGAGCATTTCGCAGACATATTTGTCTTGTTCCCGACATTCGCCCGTGGCAGTCGCCGTAGAATGTTGTAGAGGCAAGCTCCTTGCCAAGAACGCCGTAAGTATAATGTATAAAAACACTGTAATTGTACACCAACATACGATATTTTTGTGCCGGGTTGGATTTTCAAGTCATACCTAATTATTCATGCATGACTACTTGCTGCTGCGGCAAAGTAATCTTTTAATGCTCTTTGCATATTTCATTGTGACATTTGTGCGTTATTTATTCATATTCCCAGCAATATTTGATCATTTTTTGAATTAATGTCTATCTGTCTGTCCGACGTCTTTCCCTATGTTGCTAAAGATCTCTAAAATGGCAAAATTGATTTCAAAAAAACTTACACTCATGTACAAAGGATACTCAAACCTATAAAATAGTATATGTTACATCACAATCGGTTGAGTGGTTATCGGTGTACAGCTTGACCTCTCCTTTGTACGTAGTCCTAAACAAAACAGGGATCATCCAAAACTGGTTATATATGTGGTGCCATCTATGATCATTATAAGTTTGTTAGTAAAAGTATAGTTAGTCTAAATAGGTACCTTCAAAGTTTTATGGCTATTTACCCGACTTTAAAAAAGGAGGCGATTCTTAATTTCGTCAGTATATTTTTACGTATTTTAGATAAATAAATTACTGGAACCGAGTATATTTATAGTTATCCTTCCGACTGATAGATGTCACTATCTTAATATATAAAATCCTTGCGTTACTGACTGACTGACAGACACGCTACAGCCGAAACTATTGGGCGCAGGAAGCTGAAATTTGGCATGTATGTTCCTTGGGGACCGTAGGGGTGCACTAAGAAGGGATTTCCCGAAATTCCCACGGGATCGGCAAAAACGGGTAAATAAAAAAAAATGCAGGCGTAGCTGCTGGCGTCCTCTAGTTTTCAAATAATTTTCTAGCAAAATAGATGTTTCTTGCAAATAAGACAATAATTACGTGTCGGATGTTATTAAAAAAATAATAGAGTATAATATTCGGCACTTTCATAAACAAAAAGTCTCTGTGTCAAAATTTATTACAATGTCCACTTAATTTAAACGGTCAATCTCATTTATTTCAAATTATTATGTTTATATAATAGTTACATTATCATTTCATTTTATTTTAAATGATAAAAACAATGACTATAGACCCTTTTTTCCAATAAATTGTCGATTAGTCCATATTATTTTCTATCTCTGTCGGTTTGTATATGTAAACATAGATGGCGTTTTCTGAATGGTGGTGTTAAGATTCTCCGTGGATTGATGAGGTTCTCGGTTAATTTTCTTTCGTTTTCGTCGTGGATGTGTTTCTTTGATTTCTTTCGTTCGTTGGTGTTCTGTACTTATACAGGTGTCTCATTATTCCCAAGTTCCCACACCTCACGTACGTGGGAATCCGTGTGGGTGGGAGACTGAGGCCTCAATTCAGATACCTCTTGAGTAACGGGGCTATCTTACTTTCGGCAGGGCTGGATATTCGTAGCCCTGTGTGTATTTTCTAAATAAATCGCAGGGACAGACTTGAAACAGCTGGAATCGACCCCCGAATATGTTGTTTTTCACATGGTCAGTTACATGTGGCATGTTCACGACTAAGCGGTAAAAATAATTTACATTTTCTATATGAATATGGTAAAACAGTTAGATAATGTTGTGTATAAAGAAAGTCTCTAAAGATATCCCTACTATCCCTACTTCCTACTAATCCTACTTCCTACTTACATTATAAATGTGAAAGTTTGTGAAGATGTATGTATAGATGGATGGATGTATGGATGGATGTTTGTTACTCTTTCACGCAAAAACTACTGAACGGATTTGGATGAAACTTTACAGTAATATAGTTGATACATCAGAATAACACATAGGCTACAATTTATAAAGCTTTTGTATAAGGTTGCCATAATATAAGGCAAAGTATCAACTAAGTCGGCAAAAAACCTGAGCTCTGAAAGCTATCGTCGCGTGCGTTGCCTAAACCGTTAAAGTTACTTGAAGATAATGTACGGTGAAATTGTTTATCATAAAAAGCTCACTATGAAAAATTCAAGATGGCCGCCGTCACAAAATGGAGGATTACTTATTTTCCACAAATACCTCAATATGGGTATCAAATGAAAGGGCTTGATTCGTAGAATAGAGCTCACTATGAAAAATTCAAGATAGCCGTCGCCACAAAATGGCAGATAACTTATTTTCCACAAATACCTCAATATGGGTAAATATCTAATGGAAGATGTTGATTCGTAGAATAGGGCTCACTATGAAAAATCTAAGATGGCTGCCGCCACAAAATAGCTGATTAAGTACATATTTTCCACAAATAACTCAATATGGATATCAAATGAAAGGGCTTGATTGGTAGAATAGATCTCGCTTTGAAAAAACCAAGATGGCTACCATCACAAAATGGCGGATTACTTATTTTTCAGGAATACATCAATATGGGAATCTAATGAAAGGGCTTGATTCGTAAAATAAAGCTCACTACGAAAAATCCAAGAAGGCTGTCGCAGCAAAATGGCTGATTACATATTTGCCACAAATACCTCAATATGGGTATCAAATGAAAGGGCTTGATTGGTAGAATAGACCTCACTATGCAAAATCCAAGATGGCCGCCGCCACAAAATGGCGCATTACCTATTTGCCGCAAATACCTCAATATGGGTATTGAATGACAGGGTTTGATTGGTAGAAAAGGGCTCACTATGTAAATAGACTGAGAAGTATCAACTTACAACAAAACTGAAAACTTGAAAATAAAATAAACTAAAAAAAACATTTATTTTAATTTTGGGCTTAGCGTATCCAGAGTTACACATTATTAAAAAAATCACTTGCCCAACGATTTTATATTTGTCTGATGAATATTATACCCCAGATTGATGAGAATTTTGGTGCAAAGAATCATTCTTATTGTAATAAAACAGTTTAACATAGAAAATATGTTTTTTACAATGCTCATTCTAGAGTAGTTATCAAATTGTTTTCAAAATTGACATATTTATTGCCTTCACTATTTAATGTAAATGAACTTTGTCTTTACAGTAAGTAGTTTGGACGAATAGTTTAAAAGTTACCACGATTTATTTGACCTAAGCACAGCGTCATTAAAAGCGCTTACTACTTATGTGTTAGCGCGCTTAAGCGCAGCGGGGCGGAAGGGCGGTCTGATTATGTACTTTGTGGAAATGCTTTCAGTTTTTATTTCTGCTGCTATTCTATTCAGTAGATACATATGCTCTTCAATAGCTTTTATAATATACCTACATACTAATCTTTACCTGAATTTTGACGACTATGAAAACAAAAGTATTTTTAAGTATTATCTGTTTATATGTATGCTTCAAAACTAATGTGCAGATCCGTTTGTGTTGAAATTTGATATGGATTGTCTGAAACCTGGGGAAGTACAAAGGCTACTCTTTATTAAAATTTCATGCGGGTGAAGCCGCGGGCGAAAGCTAGTTTTAAATAAATACAGTGACAATATTTAACAACCGTATTTCTACCAGAGACATCATAAGCGTTTCAATATTGGCTGGAGTTTATAAAGGTTTATTCGATGAATCGTTTAAAATTTTGATTATTGGTTCAAATAAACATGTCTCACATTTATGCATTTCATATAAGCTGCGACATTGCTTCGTTTCAGTTTTAATAACTACGAATATGAGCAACGTTATACTTAGATCCGTCAATGAACTGCCGAATGCATTGTATACAAACGATTACTGCAGCTATGCAGAAAACTTGGCTCTGCAATCCAATATTTTTTTACATTTCTAATCACTACACAGAACTATAAATTAAATATATTTTACACAAACCAGTCCTTGTACACCGCCTTTGACATTTAGAGAGTCTAGTTTAGTATAAAATAAAGATTTAGAAGCGAGACACGAAGAGTTTTCGTGAAAAACAGAACAAAAACGAGCACAATGCAGTCGTGGCCCATTTATCATTGCGTTGTAAGTTACGCCAGGGTATTCGTGATTCTGTACTACTATACCTGCAGCGATGCGTCTAGAAAATTGCTAGGTTTTAAATCTCTGTATACAGTTTTATGGTTTTTGAAAACCATTCTCTTATACAATCTGACTATGTAAGTATAGAATAGTAAGTACCTAATGTTGTTTTGCTTGTATGCGTTTAGTTGTGTACTAAATCTCGGTAGTATATGAAGAAATATATATCTTTTCGCACGTGCGACATTCATTACCTAGTTAGTTCTCGTTCAGCCCTCATCCATCAGATTACGCGCGAGAACTCGTTTCTAATACAAGTATTGTAGCTTAGCTTGGTGATTTAATAAAAATATCACTGATTAGTAAGACAAGTTACAAACATCGTAAATAGGAGTATATTCGATGAGAAATATTTATCTTTCTCATCCTGATATTTAAACGGTACCACTTTTGTAAATCTATCACTCCAAAATAATATATGTATGTTGGTCCATTGTGTAGGTCGGTTTTAAAAAAAATTATAAGAATTTTTGGCTAGATTTTGTTGACAAATTTTTTTTAATCAAAACGTTGTTTGCGGCAGCTAAACGTTATTCAATAAAATCAGCGTTTTTATAGAACGGTAGTGAGCCACAGGCTTTGCAATTCTAATTGTATAGAAATTCAGATAGTATATTATAAAAAAATAGAACTATAAAAATACCTATCACTAAATTCATAGCAGTATTTTTTCTTTTAGGCTGTGTCCCTATAAAATGTGTTTTACATATTGGCACACACACACACTTCCAAAAAAATGGTATATTATAAAAAGGCCGGTGTCGATCCCAAGACGAGCCACCGGAAATATTCAATTTGACGGGACATTGATCATAGCAACGTGTGTAGGACAAGCTCGGAGCCGTCACACCCGATTATTTTCCACAATTCGACGCTCCATATATTTCTAATAATATGTGTTCAACGTGGTAACAAACCAGTGACAAAGCAGCTGAAATATTCTTTAAAATATTTGATATTGTATTTTCATTGTATGATGCCTAAAACATTAATCCACTTAACATTACTATGTCCACTTTTATTTAACAAAAACTCAGTGTAATAATAGCTACTTCAGTTAAGTAGAAAATAGAAATCTAATTGGAAATAAATTAGTCAAAGCACTTTTATACAGACTTTGTTTCTTTTGTGCTTTTGTTAGTGGTTTGATATTACGAAAATATAGACTAGGTAGACTCACCCGTTCGGTTGCTATGTCGATAAAAAGTCTATTGAAGGTCAGATATTTGTCAAATAAGGCTAACGGCCGCAGCGACCAAACTGGCGTTTAGTTACAAAGAAATATTGCAATCAGAACTCCCTTTGAATGCTCGGATGAAGTGCGATTGTAAAGCGACGCATGCATGTTCAAAGTTCATCACCTTTGACACCTCGTCACATGCGTTCTTTTTTTGTTTTCAGGGTGGAAACGCTAACGCTGGTCTTCGCTCCGCCTCTCTATGCCTTGTGTTTGAGGCAGGTGGATGAGATTCTCCTCTCAACACGTTCAAGGCCTCCTCACTACATCTACCACGATATCCTCGGTGTCCCGTAGCGGGCTTTATACCCGCATGTATACTACTTATTGATTGGCCCTGTCTTGACGTCACATTGCCACCAAAACTATCACCAGCACAAACAATATTTAAAATTAAACTAGCATAATTTATTCAGTATCAGTGCTACATATATTAATTTATTTAAATACAAATCTAAATTCATTTACGGTCCAATAAATTTGAAATTGTCTAGTCCGATAGCGTGAAACTGTGAATGAAATATTTAGCTTCAAATATTTAACTGTCGGATCAATATCCATAGTTACTTTTCAGAGTGTTATTAATGTAATTTGATAATTATTTATGCACTAGGCATACCTGCAGCTCAAGAAAAAATATATTAATACGAAACGACAGTAACCTAGGTCGTTAATCGTTTTGTGAACAATAAATAACTACTCTTCTTCATAAAATAAAAGACGTGTGTTAAGACAAACTGGGTGAACCACACTATGAATAAATCTGGTATCGCGGGTGATCTCAGAGGATTTAACGCTGGAAATTCCAATGCGTTCCACTAATTATTTCGATAAGTCTTTCACTGCCCAAGCTATATGCCTGTGGAATGGACTTCCTTTACAAATTCGTAGCGCAAAATCACTCAACATATTTAAAGCTATGATAAAATGGCACTACCTTTCATCCATTTGATATCATAGAATCTGGTTATAGTATTATTATAATTATATACATTGTATATGTGTACGTATATTGAATTATGTACATCTATGTATCATATTTATGTATGTATACATTATTTTACAGTTTATTAATTACTCGATAAACCGATTACTTTGGTTGTCTTTTAATTGCACCACACAGTTAAATAAAATGCTTACATCGTTCTACCCAAAGTTTGCCTGGAAGAGATTGTTCTTAGCGATAAGGCCGCCTTTTGTACAGTTTATACATTTTTGTAGTCATTATATTTTTAAATGTTTTATGGTTTAAAATAAGGAATATTATATTCTATTCGGTCTCACAGTTACTCTATTAACAAACACAAAATATACACTTTTACGTGGGACTTAAAAATTCCTGGCGAAATGTGGGTGTAATATTACACCTTTGCCTACCCCTTCGGGGATACAGGCGTGAGTCTATAAATAAATAAAATATACACTTAAGAGTGTAGTAGGTACTAGATATCGAAACCCAATTCTTGTTTTATCTATTTTCTACCGATCTGTTTTCAATTAGATTGTATTGTCTGTCAATTGAAATCTACGGAGGTACACATTAAGCTACACATATTGGCTACACAGTATAATGCAGGTAAGTGACATACTTTGTAGCTTGCGGTTGAGTTACAATATGCATAATAATATTTAATATTCCGCTTAAAATCAAACAATAAAACAATTGTACGTGGCAATACAGTTATGATGCTGAGTAAAACAGACATGGCATTTAAATAGTTATTTGTGCAACAAGAGAGCAAAGTTGTTTTTTGTTTCGAGTGCTGATTTTGAGTCCCGAGCAAGCGAAGGATTCTATGATTGATTCACGAGCGTAGCGAGTGAATCAAAGTTAGAATCCTGAGCGTGGTGAGGGACTCAACAGCACGAGATACAAAAAACTTTGCTCTCGTGTAGCACACATAACTTTTCACCACAGCAGTGAGAACACATATTACTTAGGAGACATAGAAATGAACAGGAATAGATTGAATTCTGCATAATCACTTGTTGATTTAACTCTTCTGGTAAAAAGAAAAAGTACAGTAAAGTAGGTACAGTCATCACCGCTAATTTCACTAATCTTTTTAGAGTATTTTATATATTAATATAATTTAACACGTTACGCTATACCTACTGCTACCGCTACTTTTTTAAATCGCGTTTTAATACCGCGTCCTTGATGTTTATTTTTCAAATCTATGATTGTTGTAATTCTAAATAAAAATGTATTGGTTAAATACCAATTTTATACTATTAATTAGACTTATTTTCATTAAAATCCAATAATAAATTAAACATGTAAACAATAACATATAAAAAAAAGTAATTTCTTTATTACAAATTTCTTTTTTTTTGCGTTGCAGTAGGTGTTTTCTTTGAGGTCGAATTCCAAAATCGAATTTCGAATTCGAAGGGGTTTGTTTTTACACTCACTTTTTATATGCATGTGAAAGAGACAGAGCACAGTAAAATTCAAATGTTTCAAATTTGTGGCTGAACAATGTCAATTCGTGGCACTGAAGATTGAAAAATTAAAAAGCTACTTTGCCTCACGCTCGAATTAAAATCGCGTTTTGTTCACTGTTGTCTCGCAGCAAAAGCGGCATTTTTGAGCTGCTGTGGTGAAAATATAATTAAACAACTATTATTGGTTTGAAAGAGTAACGATATAATACACTTATATTTTTATTTTGTGTTTTTATATTAACTCTCCATATCCTCGGAGCTAATAGCAAACATGTTTTTCGATACTGTCTTTTGGAGAACAAGCCAAATACTTGTATTTCATAAGGTAGTAATGTGCTGCTATTAAGAATTTTATTATAAATGAACAGCTTGTTTGACACCGGCATTAGTACGCGACACTTCTGACTAATAACCACCGCAAGCTTATGCTATGAAACAAAAACGACATAGAACCCTCCTATTTCTAAAATGCCACGTGACAAAAACGACAATGATCCCTACTATTTCTAAATATTTTGTAATTATAAAATGTGACACCACTGATCTGGTGCCATTGAACTTGCCGACGGAGACAAGTCTGTACAGCTGTAGCCTGTATCTCAACCCTCTGCCCCGCGTCCGGCTGCAAGAAGTATGAGCAGGCGCCCGGCCCCTCGATCGAAGGCGATTTGATCTGACTGAACGTCTTCCCTGACTTGTTCTTGAGCACCCGTGAGTCAATTGTGATGTTGCACACTAAAATAAAAAGGATAAGTTAATATTTTGTTCAATATTTTATAACTAAATCTTGAATATTTTTTGCAAACAGCTATTAATTGAAGTCCGGCACAGATTATCTTCATGTTTTATTTCTTTGTGATCAAAATACTAATCAACTGTGTCGTGACGATAATGATATACATAGTAATTAATTAAAACATTCCAGCCGCGATGATAACATTGAATATTAAAATCTATGCCCTGGCGCCAGCTGTCTACATATTTGAAATCGTATTAGGACAGGAATATAAATAATGAAACATTCATGGAGGCTTACCTTTTTAGTGATAGTGAGATTCTTTGCACATGGAAAGATCTCCATTCGAACCTGAGATTTTGGCACTTCAGTTGTAAGTTCGGTTTCAAAAAAAAGAAAACAAGACTTTTGGAAGCGTTTTGTGAAATGCATTCTACTAGCCTAATTGACTTCACTTATCGCCAGTCCTAAGTTTAAGCAAGAAAACTGTATTTTTTTACAAATAAATGTTAACAATTTTTAGGAATTATCTAATTGTGAAATAAACTAAAGGCAAATATTTACGCAGTTAGAAGATTACAGCACTGGCTACAAAAGTGTTACATACAATAAATATAACAAGGTAAACTTCAGTAAAGATGTTTAATTTAAACATTATTAAAAAAAGCGACAGCATTAAAAATTATTCTTGTATATTTTTAATTGTAAATGAGCTAATTAGGCGTTTTCTGGTAACAATAACCTGCAATCGTCAAACAAAAATGAAACTTATGACTTTCTGAGATAATAAGGATGGCATATTTAATTTAGTTGCCATGCCTTCAACAGTCTGCAATCACGACCCCCAATTTCATCATGTGCCGTTCATTTGACTTTAAAAAATACAATACTAAGAACGAACACTATTTGTTCTCACATTGTTGTGACACATCATGCTGAAAATTATCAGACAAATTGCTCCTAAAGCAATTAACTGACATCATCTCCTTTTATGTTAATAGCTTCAATAATGGAGGTCTTTAGTAACTAACAGGATGTAATTATACCCGCTATTGTCTACGTATATAATTTTAGAAGCTGCCCAAATTACAACTAAATAGATACCGCCTACTATGGTGGCAAATTTACGCTCTATTACGGCATTCCACGTGGTGTGTCATTAAGAATACAGTGTCGCTACCGTTGGGAAGACACGCAAAACTCGACATCAGATCCTATAGCCACCCGTCTGGCATAGTATATAGTAGGCCAAATCCTCCTTTTGATTTACAATTATATTGCGAAGAAAATTAGAAGCAGCTGCGTCCATCAGGAGGTACTGTAACGCGGCGTCCTACGTGAGCGGTTCACCGCGAACCCGATTGCGGTACGATCCGATGCGGTTTCTACGCGGTGCGGTTCGACGCGGAGGCTCTGTTTTACGTGCGCGCGACTCGTTTTATTTCATCATGTGCCTTTCATTTGACTTTAACAATTTCACATGGATATGACAGTTCATTTATTGGAAAATTCATATCTTAAGTATCAGATACTCTAGAATTATGTACGACAGAGAAATGTAACTAATTATGTATAGTGATAATAAAAATTTCAACTTCCGACGTTACCATATTTATTTGTAAAAAAACAAAGACATGACATGACAGTGTCTCCGCACCGCGTCCCGTTCACGCGGAAATATCGCACCAACTGATCGCGTTCGCGTCAACTCGAGCCGCACCGCATCGCACGTCACGTGCATTTGGTCACGTAGGACACGTCAATAGGCGGGTCCACACAGATCGAGCAGCCTCGCGCGGAAAATGCTTCGCGAGGCTGCTCGGTCTGTGTGGACGTGGCTCGGTCGAGGAAAGCGCACGGCCGCCGCGGTCGGCCGCATGCGTGCGCCCGAGCTACCGAATTAGACACGTCCACACAGAGCGCGCAGCCTCGCGAGGAATTGGCGCGCGAGGCTGCGCGCTCTGTGTGGACGTGCCCCGGCCGAGGCAAGCGCGTGTGCCGCCGCGGGCGAGCGACCGAGTGGCCGAGCCATCGAGTTTGGTTTTTTGTTTTGCCGCGGTCTGTACGCTGTTTCATGCCTCGCTCGAACATAATAATCCCTACTAATAATATAAATTCGCAAGTGTGTTTGTATGTTGGACATTTTTTTTATAGACTCACGTCTATATCCGCGTAAGGATAGGCAGAGTTGTTATATTATTACATCCACATTTCACCATGAAATGTTTAGGTCCCACGTAATAGGGGATGAGCCTATTGCCGTTAACGGGCACATCAGCAGACTCCGTGCTGCTTCTGAGAATTCGGGAAAACCCAGTAACTCTTTTGCCCGACCCGGGCATCGAACCCGGGACCTCCGCTCAGCAGTCGCATACCCTATCCACTGGTCACTGAATGACGGAGGATATATTCATCATAACATTCTCATCTTTGACGCTATTTATTGTACGATTAATAATCCTTCAGTCTGTGCTTCGGTTACAGTATCTTTGCCTACAGACATTAATTTCCTATTTATTCATTCTATATTTTTTTCCATGTCTACCTATTCCATCCTGTAGGTATAACGATAATAGACGACCGGTTGGCAAAGCGGGAGTGTAAGCGACTACAACGCCGAAGGTCGCGGGTTCGATTCCCGTTCATGTCAAACATTTGTGTGCATGAACATGAATGTTTATCTTGGTCTGGGTGTTTCTATGTATATATTTACAAAAAAAGTAAGTATAAGTAAATATGTATATTATGGCCCATTATTACCATTGTCTAGTACCCAAAGTAGGTACAGCAATTGGCGTCAGTCAGGCAGCCGGCTAGTAAAAACACATGCCACAACCCTATTGCAGTATGACCATTTCCAAGTACTAAATTTATAAACAAAATTTAAAAATAAGAGAGAGGAGAGACCAACAATCTCACATTGATACGTAGACCGATAGATGGAAAATGTACTATTTCACTCTAATTCACAAGTCGACAATTTGATACATGCGCAATAATACATAATAGATTTTCAACTATATTTTCATGTTCTGAATTCAAACTTTATGACAACTACAATTTTGTTTTTTTCCTACGGTGCTGAGGCTGCCGCGCTCCAGGCCGCGTACACATTTATCTGATGTAATCTGTCGTGACGGCGTCTGTCGTGTCGCGACAGACAATATCCCGGTCTGCGACAGAGAGAGGGGGGGGGGGGGGTTGAGGACGGTACAGCGCGAATTAAGAGATTGGACTCAGATTAATTGTAAAAAAAATACTTTATTTAATTAACAGTATAGTTAAAATATAAAATAGTAATCGCTAATGTTAGATCTACAAAGGTATTTATACTAAATATTATTATAGTATTTATACGAAGCTAACATTGTTGGGTTCCGTACAGTTAACTCGCGCGACACAACTCGTCAGACTAATATGGACGCGCCACTGTCTGTTGTAAAGCGTCAGACGCGCGTATGCAATTGTGCGCAATGGATGACGAACTAATTGGCTTCCTTTTTACCCGACTGCGCGACGCAAAGGAGGGTAATGTGTTTATCAGTCTATGTATGTATGTATGTATGTATGTATGTTTGTTTCTATGTGGCGTTCTAGAGACCAAATGCGTAGGCCGATTTTGATGATTCTTACGTCAATCGATTCGTCTTAACCTTGCGAGTGTCACTAAAGACATGACAGTAATCAAAATTCACCACAGCGACAACCAGACGCCATATTGTCAAAATGAAAAAAAAATATGTCGATGAACTATACCATGTGGGGTGTCGTTGAATAGGTATTTTAAAATCATCTTTAGGTTTCTTTTATCATTTTTCATTTTAAATAATAGTTTAGGATATATAACGATTTAAAGTTGTTGAACAAAACAATCATTCTCGCTAATGTTGTTACTTATTGATTTCAGTTTTTACTTCAAGTATAAACGATAAACAAACAAAAAAAAACAATGATTAACTAAAAAGTATAAAATAAAATAAAAAATTTAAAGAAAAACAAAAAACCCGACTGCGTAAAAAATAATTTAAAAAAATACGTGAAAAAAATAACTTAAATAAAAACTAAAAAGAAAGAAACAAGGCCATTAGTTTAGAATTCTAATGCAGAACAGAACGACTCACAGTCGGGGCCCATTCAAATTTTACCAATCAAATGTTCCCAAGAGGCCCCGACTGTGAGTCGTTCTGTTCTGCATTAGAATTCTAAACTAATGGCCTTGTTTCTTTCTTTTTAGTTTTTATTTAAGTTATTTTTTTCACGTATTTTTTTAAATTATTTTTTACGCAGTCGGGTTTTTTGTTTTTCTTTAAATTTTTTTTATAATATTATTCTTATACAGTACCTATAGGTGAATGTACCTAATGATATAATTGAATACAAAATAATATAATCCTATGTAAATAATTTATGGATATGATACGATATCTACTTAATCTGAATCGGATAATTCATCAAAAACATTGCGAAAGTGTGAACTCCACGAGAGTCAAGACAGAACTGATTTAAAATTGCGTCAGATTGCGACAGACGGCGACAGACAAATGTGAACGGTAAGTAATTACGATAGAGACCGTCACGAGAGATCACGTCAGATAAATGTGAACGCAGCTTTATTCTATGGCCTCGCTCGTTCGGGGACCGTTTCCTCGCGCGGCAAATGCCTCGCGAGGCTGCTCGCTCTGTGTGGACCCACTAGGTATCGACTGTTTGTTGTTTCCGCACCGCGCCGCGCCGCGCCGCGTCGCGTCGCATCACGTTCGTATCCAAACCGCTCACGTAGGACGCCGCGACACATCTTTACCGTAGTCACACACTCTAAGTGTGTGACTACGGTAAAGATCAAGTTATATTACAAAGCTTGATTGCGTATTTGGATGCGAGTTCAAACCGTATGTATATTCGTGCCGCATGTGAATCCGGCTCGCATGTCGCCCTTACATATCGTCTATGGCTTCTCCTACAGTACCTATGTTACAAGTGTAGCTTGCATGTGGCCCAAAATCCACATAACAAAAAAGACGCTCTCATTTTCACCCAACTGTAAACTTTATGAACGACGTGAAATGTTTATTTCTTCGCAATACTATATTAATCAGCGCTACAAAAGTAGAAAAAGCTTTAATATTAAAAGGAACGATTCTTCTTCCTCGCAATATGCTAGATTTTTGCCGGTAGTTTCCAGTTTTACTTGTGTGCTGTCATTTACTGTATTAAAGAGAGTATTTATAATTCTAATAAAATACTATTAGGTTGAAAATAATCTGTAGAAAACTATGTTAATAAAACATCACTGAGTACATCCAAGTAGATATTTAAATGGTCTAATTATAAAAAAGAACACGGTTTTCTGGCATTGGTCTGGTAAGACAGTTAAAAAAGGTTTGATATTTTTATTTTGTTTACTATTGAAGCAGAATATTGAATAAATAAAGACATTCAAATTCAAATTCTTTATTTCTTAAACAGGTGCAAAGTGATGTCAGTGTTTTACAAATAATAGTATCACCATATTTCACCTTCCGTCATGCAAAAATAGTGTCAAAAATGCAGTATTATCAAATTAATTACACAAAACAATAAACATTATATAAAATAGAACAATTAAATAAATAATGTCATTAAATAAATTCCTACACACTAAAACAAAATAGTCACATTAAAGAATACACAGACAGGTCATGTGCTAATTACATAAATTCTATTTTAATCATAGACTCTGAATGTATTTTTTTTATTTTCAAAAGCTATCTTCTAGGAATTCTTTAACAGAGTAATAGGTTTTGTAAATAAGAAATTCCTTTAATTTACTTTTAAAGTCATTCATATCAGCAACTTCAAACAATGAACCAGGCAAATGGTTATAGACCCTTGGGATCATACAAAACACACTATTATTGAGAAGCCTAGTACGGTTTGTTATGCAACTTATTTTGTGCGGATGCCTCTTGCTTTTTAGTTTAACAAACATGTTATTATTAGTTCTTACGAACGTAACCAAATTGATAATACATATATACAAGGCACAGTAATAATTTCATTTTCTGGAATATCTGTCTGCAGCTCTCAGTTTGTCTCATTCTAAATATAGACCTGACGCATCTATCAACATCCGCTCTAAAAACCATTTTTCTGTCTGAAGAGTTACTCCACAATATAGCACCATACATCAACAAAAGAGTAACATTACCGTGGTACGCTGTTATCACTGCAGGAGTGTTAACAGTTTTCGACACCATGTAAATGGCATTTATGAATATTGGTTCAGTTTATTACATAACGTCTCTATGTGTGACTTCCAATTTAGGTGAGAATCAATGTTAACGCCCAAGAATCTGGTAACATCTACATGCTCAATGTTAGTATCTGAATATTGGATATCTATATCTCTTAGCGCATCAAGTTTGCTTTTGAACGTCATTAATTTTGTTATAGTCAAATTATTTTTAAGTTATTTAATGCCAGCCAATCAATAACTTTCTCTGAGGTATTATTAATATCTGATTCTATTGTACTTTATCCTTACCTGTAAATATTATTGTACTATCGTCAGCAAATAGAACAGTATTATTGTGTGTTATTCTTGGACAGGAATACCAATAGTCATTACAACCAAACATTAAGCATGTTTGTTTACCAATCCAAAAGAAAATAATACATACTACAAATATTACGCAGTTTTCTTTTAATGTACGTTAGATTTGTTATTGAATCTTGTGTATTCTACCATAAAATTAAAAATATTAATTTTCGGCCGGAAACGGAAACATCAATGATAAGTTGGCGCGGTGCCAGCCGCAGAGATGGCGATAATTGAATTTCATGTAACAATGATACATCTTGTTCGTGAAGATACCACGCCGTTTTTTGAGAATTATTGTACCGAAATTCAATAGAGATTTTAAGTAAAAGGAATTCTCTTATAAATATGTACCTTTACTTAAATTTACATATGTATTTTAAAAATATATGAACGGCTTTGCGTGTAAAAGGTGAATAGTCTAAGTGCCAAAACGCATCTAATCTATTTGATGCACCATGGTATGGTATGGTATGATATGGTAGCAAGGGCTGTTTCCGCAACTCCACGTCTCGTTGAATGCACCATAATAATATGGCTACTATGTAGCGAACTACGCATGCCACTGAATTTTCAAAGTTTTGTCACTTGCTATAAAAATATAACTACAGTCTGCCAGCTCATACAGCCTGGCGGACTATGATCTTACCCTTATCATAATTAGAGTAGATCCGCGGTAGGACAGTTTATAAATTGTGCTGATTTTATTACTATTATGAAAATTGCCGAAAAGTGGCACATCTTAAACAGAAATCTACTACTATGAAACTTCTTAGGATTTGTGTGAACCCAGTAACTCAAGACGTATCAAGACATTTTTATAAGATAATCATAGAGAAAATATAAAGAAGGAATTGACAAAATCAATCAGGATCTCAACATCATAATATTTTCTAAATGCTATGATTTATGCAGATTGCGTGCAGACTGCGTGCACGTTCTACATTCCTTAGTATAAATACCTATGAGACTTTTTATATCATACTTAATTAATGTATTTGATGATGTACTACATTTTTTGTAATTCAATAATAACTCTTTATATTTCGAAGCAACTGTAAAACATATTGGTCTTACTCCGAATCTTTACCCTATAGCAACAACATCATTACTTGTAATAATGATGTAGCCTGATTTGCAAATAAGTAAAAAAAATACTCTACCAAAAGCAAGTGGATTAATAAGACTAAGATAAACAAATTATTCTTAAATATGTAATCTATTAAAATAAATTATCAATAAATGTTGAAACATCATAATATTTTCTAAATGCTATGATTTATGCAGATTGCGTGCAGCGCTCAAGCGAACACAGCATGCGATTTTCACTATCTCACATGCGCAATCTTATGCACTTGCTTATTACTAACTAGACTTCAGCTGTTGCCTTGCTTCCTTCACTACTTATTCGTAAAAACCGCGCAGTACTCTGTTCGGTAGTTTTGAGTTAATCGCATTCGTACAGTCAGACAGAACGTAAAGTGGACTTCATTTTATTATTAGTATAGATTTATTATTATGACACATGACTAATCAACCTGTAAACAATCTTAGTTACGCGGACGATATGGTTCTGTTGAGTCCCTCTATCAGTGGTTTGAGAAAGTTAATTTTAATTTGTGAAAAATACGCTTTTAACCATAAATTAACCTATAATGTAAAAAAGACTGAGATAATGTTGTTTAAGCACGACAGAATGCATTCGTTTACTCCTCCAGTCAAACTGAACGGTATACAGCTAAACTATGTATCTAAATTTAAATATCTAGGTCATATAATTAGGGATGATCTTAAAGATGAGGACGACATGGATAGACAAAGAAGATGTATTGCAGCTAAAAGCAATATGCTCGCTCGCAGATTCTCTCGCTGCAGTAACGCTGCAAAAATTACCTTATTTACAGCTTACTGCCAGTCGTTCTACACTAGCCAGTTGTGGACTGATTACACGCAAAAAACCTTCCACACATTACGAGTGCAGTATAACAACGCTTTTAGAGTCATGCTCGGCCTGCCCTGGCGATGTAGTGCGTCTGGCATGTTTGCTGAGAACAGAGTAGATGACTTTTATGCAATCATGCGCAAAAGAACAGCATCCTTTATGGATCGAATCAGGCTATCTAAGAATGCAACTGTTGCAGCCGTATATGAGTGTTGTAAATTTATGACTTGTAAGTTGTAAAATTTATAAGCAGTAAATGTTACCGTATGAGTTTATGACTCGTGTATTTAAAGAGTTATTGTTCCTCTACCTATTTTCCAAATTCTCTTCATTATATTATAAGTCAGGAATATAATAACATTAGGTACCTATGTAACTGAAATGCATCTGAGGTCGGTACTTTTCTAAAGTAATATAATATAATTTATTTTGTGTTGTGTAATTGAATTTACTTAATGAATTTGACTTTTAGTGAATGAATTTATTGATCTGAATACATTTTTATTTAATGAATTTATTGACTTTGTAATTGAACTTTTAAGGTGCTTACCGTAATATAATATAGGTATGTAGGTACTCAATATAATCTGGGTGCAAATTGAATTTAACAGAATTATGTAAGAAGGCACTTGAATTGAATTGTATTATAAAATTTTGAATTGTATTATAAAATTTTGTTTCTTTGCTAAATTAATCAAAGTAACAATATCTTATGTAAATTATGAAATGTAATGTAATGTAATGTGTAACGGGTGTTTACCTGAAAATAAACAATTATTATTATTATATTATTATTATTATCCTAATAGTGGTGTCGGATTAAGAATACGGAATTTCACCACACCATATCATCCCATGGGTGTCGTAAGAGCCGACAGAGGCAGCATATTATGCTGAGAACAGCACTGTAAGACAAGGAAAACTTGATACAAACCCTAAACCAACCCGTTTGGCCAGCGTGGTATAGTAGGCCAATTCCTCCTTTCAAAGGAGAGGCCTGTCCAGCATTGGACTGTTAAAGGCTGATGATGAATAGTCAGGCTGAAGTGTAGGGGGCAGGGCACATAACCAGAAGAACCGATGGCCGTTGGAGCAGTAAGGTTCTGGAGTGGTGGCCACGCACAGGATGAGGTAGGCCTCCCGCAAGGTGGACTGACGATCATGTTGGGGTCGCGGATGGATGCAGGTGGCTCAAAATCGGTCTGTGTGGAGAGCCCCGGGGGAGGCCTACGTCCAGCGGTGGACGTCTTTCGGCTGATAGGATGATAGATTTATTATAGAGCCTTCTGCAGTCCTCTACTGGACATAGGCTTCTGCTAATTAGCATCACAATAGTATTGTGCGAAAAAAGAGAGAATAACAAAAAACCACGCTGGCATAACAATTGTTATAGGATTTGACGTCGAGATTTACACCTTTCGTCTCGCGTGGTGGATCAAATTTACAACATTCGGCGCAGTGTCAAGCGGCGAGGCGGCCGCTTAAATACTCCAACCGTAGTATGTCATGTATCATGTTTTCCTTTGTCGACTCTTACGAGAACCGCGGAATGAAATGAGGTAGTGACATTTTGTATTCTTACGTTCTTACTTACCATTATTTTATAATGTTATCGAAAGTAATGTACAATACGCCGAGCTCCACAGTGTGGTGGATTTTGGTAGTACGCTTCTCATAGTGAGTAGAGACCAGCGCGCAGCAGTAATACAGTTTATAAATTGCGATGTTTTTTTTATTATTATAAACTTCTTAGTCTCTTTCTCATAAGCTTTCGATTCCCGGGTCGAAAACAAGTGATTTTGGATTGTCCAATATAAGTTTGGAGTCTGGGAGTGGGCGGTGTTACACCCCGTGTCTCGGTAAGTAGGTACGTTAGGCCGTTGGTCCTGCGCCCAATCTTTCTCCGGTCGTGTCAAATGTAGCGTCCCATTGGATTATGAGAGTGAATGAATAAAGAGTGCACTTGTGTGTGCGCACCCACAACAAATTATAGTGCACAAGCACTATAATTTGTTACGTACAGTTGGCTAGTCTCATACGAGACTGGCCCCAGTGGCCAAAACACGGTCTAGTGGACTTTATAAGTAGAATCTTCTGGAAATCTATATATTTACTCACTATTAGCGCAGTGCTGTTCCAGGCCGCACTGCGCGCAGCGCGTGGGAGCAACGTCGCCACACGGACACGCGCCATCGCGGACGCAGCACGCGCAATCGTCGCAGCCGCCGTCAGGACACGCGCACCCTGTAGACGTCTGCGTCCACAGATCTACTTGACCTGGGCATGGAGGATTTGGATATAGGCAATAGTCTAACAACTTGCTAAATACATGGCTATCGCGAGAATTACGCAATGAACTGACAGCTCTTATTTTTAAGATAAGATTTTTTTACGTTGGGTAATTTAATTTTGTTAGATCAGGATTGATGATAGTGTCGTTTAATTTCTATTTGTATTCATTTGCCTTTTCTCCTTAAGCTAACCCATACAACCATTTTCGGTCGCAAAATTCTGAAATAGTCACAAACTAGCAAGACAACGTAACAGTGTCGTAACGATTACTAAACTTAATAACTGTGCGGATTTTGGTTACAGCGTGTAGGAACGATATCAACACTTTGTACTGAAATTTTTTACAGTAACTTATCGACACAGATACAACACTTATGTGTCTGTGTCGACAAGTTACGACAATTTTTTTCACAATAAATTCACGACACATTGCGTTTACTTTGAATACCTGTGTAAATATTAAAAATTAAACTGTCGACAAATTGCCAAAACTAAATTACAGTAGCTTTTGGAGTTACACAAGTGTAGTAACGGTTAGGTTAATGTAGTGTTGGATTTAACCAAACCGAAAACAACTGGGGTTCTCAAAGAGTGCTATTGTATTTAATATATTTATTGATATTTTATAACTATGACTCATAAGCAACCAATGCGTTTTCATCTATCTTCGAGCTTTTACAAAAAAGTAAAGGTGAGGACAACTTCAGAAAATAGACAACCAGGTAAGAATTTTTTGTTGATAAAATAATATAATATACAGGGTTAATTGTAAAAATCTAATAACCTCGCAGGAACATATTTCATAATTCAACACAAAAAAAATCAACGATCACACATTTTGTCGCGTTTTGTGAACAGAAATATGCTTTTTTTTATTGCCGAAAGTCTTAGAACGAAAGTTGTTGCTTATGATGTCAGCAATATGATCCAGTAAGGTTATTAGTGTTTTTCGAGCAGCCCTGTGTGAAGAAAATTTAAGAAAAATAAATAAATTAATTAACACAATTGCTCGTTAACTCATAACAGCCATTTTTTACTTTCTTGTAGGCAATTCTCTTACACTGCCGTCCGCCTTAAGTAATGTATTTTTTCCACCATTTGGCGGCTATGCTGTTTTCTTCACTTCTTAGTGATTCAATCTCACTTTTTTTAAGTAAACGAGGCCAGTATGGTTATGTCTCCACGACCCATCCTTCCGGCATCGCATTTACTTGCTCACTAGTTCCATTTTTTGATAAAACTAACTTGTACGGCATGTTGAAAACCACTGCAAACATAAAATACTAAAACTCCATTTTGTTAAGACAGTCACACTGTAACGTAACTTAACACAATGCCGACACATATAAACACAGTTACGAAACATTGTGTTGGGTTTCATCCCTCAAGTAGATACAAAATTATCTACATAATTTTACACAATTTATATTCTAAAATATATTTTGGTTTTTTAATTATGTAAGCCGTATCAATAAAATCTTCTGCGGTGCTAGGAAATACGATACTTTGTAATTTTTTAATTGAAAACAACTACAATAACAGAAAATATTTTAAGTATTTTATTAAATCAGAAGGGCGCATCGGTTTATTTACTATAGTCACATCAAACTACACGATACATTTAATTTCGCAGAGGATTTTCGATCGAATATGACGCAATTATCATAGAAATACGTAAATAAATACTTACATTTTTTTCTTATGGCGGTGAAGATTTATTTATGTCTATGACATCCACAAAAAAGAACGAATTACAAAAAAATTGACAAGTATAGAATGAACGCAACGAACAAAAAAATGATTGAATGTGCGATGCAAGTGAGCGCATAAAAGTCGCGACATGTCGACAACGCAAAAGTCACAGTGCGACTGACAGTTACTGTTATTCTGTTACGATTATTCCCCACCTTTCGAAACGGTGTCGAACCACAAGTCGACACGGCGACGTTATGCTACGAAACAATGTTACAAATAAATTCCGTTACGACACAATAAATGTTGACTTAAGTCGTAACCGCTACTTCATATGGCTATATGGGAAGTGTTCGTGTTAGGCTTTGTTCATTTCAATAGTCCAATGTGAGAGGGTTATAATAATTTATCATGTAAATCATTGTTATAGGAACAGTAATAATTTACTAAGGCAGTCAAACTACATCATAAAGCTTTCAAGAAAGGTATAAAAATTGACAGAAAAATTATGTTACTATCTAATGATTTCAATAAACAATTCAAGCAAGTCTCTCATTAGAACATGATGGTTACGTATACGAATAATCTTCGATATGACTGAATTTAACACACTGTTGTTAATATTTGATTGAACGTATACTTACTACTGCCGTCGAGGAAAATGGGTGTCCAGGCGATCTGCGCGAAGGCAGTGCAGGCAGCGAGCAGCAGCAGCCCCGGCAGCAGCGGCAGCGGCGGCCGCATGGTGCGCGCGGGCACTCACCGCGCGACTCACGCCTCTCCAGCCTCTCCCGCCAAACCCCTACCGCGCTGCCTTCGCATTTGCACTCGCGCATAACACTACACACACTCACATAACACTACACCAACCCAACCTACACCCATACGCATCATTACACACAAACTCTAAAATCCCTTTACTGTTATTTCACTACGCAGCTAGTTTATCGCGGTTTTATTACAAATCTCCACGATCTTCCCTTTTCCGTTTGATTGGGCATCGGATTTTGGCCGACGCGACGTGTTGTCTGCAACAAAATATTATCTCTGTTACGCCTTATTATGCTCCGAAAGTCAGAATCAAAGTAATAACGCTAATTTGATCGTTCATCTTTACGTTTCCAGCAAACTTCATTCGTTACGTGAGGCGATACCTAAAAAGTAGGTAATTGAAAGAAATAAAAGTAAACAATGAATAAATAAATTGTGTTACTTCGTGTTGATATTCGGTCTGAAATTTTCTCGTTGGGTTTGAATCAAGGAAAATGTTGCTGGCTGTGCGTAAATTTATTTTTAGTTTTTGACCATTTTAGTTTTTTTATCAGATGAATAAGTTGAAAGATATAATGCATTGAGATGCATAGAAAATCAGATTGCATTGTGCAATGACAACAATCAATTCAGTTTACTCATATTTCGTTTAACATTAGTGTATCAAGTAAAAGTTATGCCGCGTCGTAGGTAGTGGGCCTACAATATCTACATGTTTGTATGTGTTCGAAACGTTGGCTTGGTTCGTATGCACCTATTCCTGTGACGACATGACGACTAACCTTACTTTTTTGACATGGAATGCATGCTTTTGCCCATAAGCCAACTTGTTTATTCATACCTGGCCAAAAAAATCGTTTAGCTACCATTTTACGAGTAGTTTTAACGCCTGGATGACTAATGTTATGAACCGATTCGAAAGCGATTTTCCTAAATGCCAGTGGAATATAGGTCTAACGTTACCTTTACTGATATCACAGTACACGCTTTTGTTGACGTTGGGTATGTGTATTTGTTTCAACTGTATAGTGTTCGAGGTACCATGATTCTGTAGTAACTGTGTAATTTGATCGTCCGCCTCCTGCGCTGTTGCTAATTCTTCGTAATCTATATACGTGGGACATGTTATGGTTTCGACGCGCGATAACGCGTCGGCCACCGGGTTTTCGCTTCCGTTGACGTGCTGTATGTCGCTAGGATATTCACTAATATACAACAACTGTCTTACGCGCCTAGGGGTTTCTTTCGCTGAGGTAACCTTTAAAAGAGTGAATGTTAAGGGCTTATGGTCGGTATATACAGTTAAGTATCGACCTTCTATCATATCCTTAAAGTGCATGATTGACACATATATAGAGAGTAACTCCCTGTGGTAGGTGCTGTATTTCTGTTGGGTATCCGACAATTTCTTTGAGAAAAACCCAAGTGGTTGCCAAACGTTACCAACTCTTTGTTGTAATACTGCACCTACGCAGTTATTAGAGGCGTCGGTCATTAGCGATAGCGGTACCTCAGATACAGGATGAGATAATGTAACGGCGCTTTGGAGGCTTGCCTTACATTTCTCGTACGCGATTTCAGCTTCGTTGTCTCATTAAATTTTGGTCTTATCTTTTTTCTTAGAGTTGTGAAGAATAAGAATAAGTTTGAAAGATAAAGTGCATAACAGTGTGATACGGGAAAAGTGTGGTCTAAAAGAAGATGTAGTGACAAAGATTGAAAAAGGAATGTTACGTTGGTTTGGACATCTGGAGCGGATGGATGAAAGAAGAAATACGAAAGGAGTGTATCGTGCGAAAATAAATGGAAATGTCGGTAGGGGACGCCCTAGGCGGACGTACGCCGACCAAATAGGTATACTGATAAAGGGAAAAATAAAAAGTACCTATAAACGACGCGCATGCATGACGAGGTTAATGAATGTCGATGAAGCGAAAGAGGTATGTTTGAACCGAAGCATATGGCGTTCCATAGTCTCTGCCTACCCCAATGGGAGACAGGCGTGACGTTATAGATAGATAGATAGATAGTTGTGAAGGAATTTATTAAGGTACATGTGATATTCGGCAGCTTTATGCAATTGTGATGAATGATGATGAATACAGATGCAATCTATAAAAATTTATCATACCTAAAAAGCGTCGAAGTTGCTCTACTGTCTCCGGCTTTGGATAGTCTAAAATGGCCTGCAGTTTATCAGGTAGAGGACTAATTCCTGCTGATGTAACCTTATAACCTAAGAAATCTACTTCCGTAACCGCAAATAAACTTATACTGATATTTATGGTCAACCCGATACTTTGGAATCTCTCGAATACTTTTCCAACGTGCTCTTTGTTGATGGTGCTATTTTTAGACATTATGATTACGTCATCAATATAGCAAAATAACGAGGACTCGTACTCGTTGTTTATTCTCTCGCCTATGTTCTCGATTCCTTGTAGTACCGTGTTGTCCATAAATCTCTGATAAGTTTGAGAAGCGTTTCGGAGCCCAAATCCCATCAGTGGGAATTCAAGTAAGCCGAAAGGAGTGGTGATAGCCGTTTTTTCTACGTCTTCTGGCGCAACCTCTATGAAATGATATACTTTATTAATGTCTAATTTAGTGTACACCTTTTTGCCTGACAACCCGTAAGTGAAATCGTGAAGCCTTGGTATCGGATACCGATCTGGTTTGGTTACGGCGTTTAGACGTCGGTAATCGCTGCAAGGTCGTAAACTACCATCTTTCTTCTGCACCACGTGTAAAGGACTACCCCACTGACTTCTAGAAGGTCTACAGATACCTACTTCTTGCATATGACGAAATTCATCTTTAACTAGTTGGTACTTACCTGGTGGTAGAGGTCTGGGCTTCGCGAAAATAGGAGGACTCGTCATTTCAATATAATGCTTAACTGAGTGTGTAGGAGGAGAGTCCTTAAATGATACTGGTTTTGTAATCTCGGCAAATTCCTCCAACAAATCACGAAATGGGTGCGATTCCTGTATACTTTTAATCGCGGGATCGTTATGACTTACGATGGTACCTATCGAGCATATTTTTGTAACACAATCTACTAACTTTCTGTTATGTAAATCGACCAGTAATTGATGCGTCTTAAGAAAGTCTGCTCCAATCATCGATTTAGTTACATCACATATGATAAATGGCCATTTAAAACCACGTCTTAACCCTAAATTAAGTTCTAACGTTACAATGCCAAATGTACTAATTTCTGTACCATTTGCAGCAAATAGCTTATAACTAGACCTGATACGATTACATATTTTTGACCTAAATCTAGCACGACGGACACGTTGGCACCAGGTGTCCGTGATGCACAAGCGGTGATTTTGGGTGGGGTTGATGCACGCTACCGCCGCGTCAGGCTGCATCCGCCCTAGTTTTCCGCCGTGGTCGACTGCTTCCCCCAATTACACGGTGTCTCACACCGCCTTGCAGCTTCTCGGAACCGAAAATGATACCAGCACAGCCAGTCTGGTCTGAGCTCTGCTCGACGTGGTGTCTGGGACCTGGAACGGGAACGAGAACGGTTCCATCTCCAGCGTTCAGCACCAGAAAGTCGATTACTGGTACGAATGCCGCTCACCTCATCGCGCAGTAATTTAAGTTCCAGTGCCATATTTCTCATCTGGATCAGTAGCTCGCTGTTAACCTCTGCCGTGCTTGACATGGGTACAGGATTTGCAGAACAGTAGTGTCCACTGCAGATAGCTCTCTGTTAGGCAGGTTGTCCATGATCTTGTCGGCCATCTCGGCGAGGTCATCCAGTTTAGTATCTGCTTTGTTGGTAGCCAGGATCGCGCGCACCCAAGCTAGCAATCGTGTCAACCACAAATTCTTGAGGGTGTCTCCTGCCACTCCAGAATTCTTCGCCAACTCGCTCATTTTAGCTAGCAATAATGCGACGGACGTTGCTGGCCTAATTCCATTTCTCAGACTAGTTTGTTGAACTGAGCTTCAGCGCTGGCCTGGAAAGCTTTCAACAGCTTGTTCTTGAGCGTGACATAACGCTGCTGCTCCGGCGGGTTGCTGATAAGGTCGCCTATTTGGCTTAACTTCTCTTTGCCCAGTTTGCTTAACACCATGTCATATTTCACCTGATCGCTCTGATGTTGTGGGCTCATCACCGCCTCGAATTGGACGAACCCCATTTTGGGCATGTCCGTCCAAAACGGTGGTATACGCGAGGATACGCTAATAGCCACTAACTCAGTTGCTTGCATACTGGTAGTCGGCGCCGGTAAGGCCATGACTGAACACCTCTCACACTGCCTTAAGCGGGGTCACCACTGTTGAGTCCTAGGTATCTGTGTGTTCGGGGCAGTGTGCAAGGAGAGATAATCAAAGACCGAAATAACTTTCATCATATACACCGCTATTTTTTAATTAGTACAAAAAATTTAACAGAGCACTAAGTATCTTTAACTGATCATATTTATGTAGCTAAAAAATAAAAACACTAAGTCCCAAAACTGTCTCAAAACTGTCCACAAAAATACGTGATAATTGGTAAATGCAATACTAATACTATGACCGACCCGCATACTATCATATTAAAATAAACCATTGATAAACTTGCCCACCGACCCCCCCCCCCTGCGCTTGCGCCACGCCCCGACGATGCGACAAATAGTGTTAAATTGCTAGCGAAAGTGAGCGTATCTAATTTCGTTGTAAAAGTTAATTGTTTGTCTACGTCTGCCCGACGCAATGGCCTATCATATCAGTTCATATCACGGGAGTATGTAGCTATGCTTCGTGCGTACTTTTTGAGTGGAAAATTCGCGAGTGCAGCTGTGTACCCATGGACATCTTATTGTGAGTGTACAAAAGTGAACCGGTCAGTGTCAAAAAATAATTAAAACAGTGCATATTGGATGCTTTTGACAACGGTGGTGGACATTTCGAAGGACAATGGATATACTTGTAAGTTTAGTAAATAATACGTATTTAAGTAAATAATAATTTAATGCGGGCGGCTCAAAATCGGTCTGTGTTCTCCACCCACCTTGAGGACGGCCTATGTCCAGCAGTGGACGTCTCTAGGCTGACATGATGATGATAAAATAATATTTGTAAATAGCAGATGATTCTAATTTCATAAATACGCCACAATTACTCTTTTCTTTGAGTCTAGAACACCTTCTTTTATTTTGATATTTGTTTGCTTTCTAATTACATACCTCCGTATTTAATTACTTGTTAAACGATAAATTTTACTGGTCCTAAGCCCGAATGAAGTATGAAGGAGAGGGTAGAATTAACAAAATTAAAAAATAACTACCTACATTTATTATTTTTCTTCATTTTATTTTCTATGGCTACCTACATCATAAGTGCGACAGAAAGAATGCGAATGAGCAGGATGCAATATTATCAATGAATAAGTGAATGGATTGTAAAATATGACTATGATTTAAGTGAGATTTTCTACAATAATCAAATGATAATAACTTTGCTCTTTATTGATATTATGAAATTCTTGCGTCACATATATGATAATAATATCTTCGCTAATCTGTCCTTAAATTTTTTGTACTAATTAAAAAATAGTGGTGTATATTGTCCACAGTAGTACAATAATTGTTATAGCGACTTGACATAATCGCGGTCGAGCAAGGACTGGCTTGCCGCGCTACGTATAATAAGCGTTACATACAAAATGCTATGTCAGCCCCCACATCAGCCTTTGGGCGGTTTGAAAACTCAGATTTCAGAGACCCATACTCGAAAAATCAAAAGAGGGCGAAAATATTTAGAATCTCTCACAAACTACAAAGAAATATAGTGTGGATATTTATTCATTAATTTTCTATGGTAAATGTTAAAAATTTGAAGTATGTCGCAACCAGATTAAAGTTATACACGCAAGTAACGCTACATTATCAAAGAACCATACATTTTAGATATATGGCTAGTTTGTGTAAGTAATAATTAAAAATCGGCCAAGTGCGTGTCGGGCCACGCGCAATGTAGGGTTCCGTAGTTGCCCATAATGACCATTATTGATAATAACTTCTGTTTCACATGGGACTAAAAACGGGCATCTTTAAGATTAAGCCAGCGCTCCCAATGTAAACTCACAGAAATAGGTATTTATAAGTTAACCGCCGATTACTCGTAAATTAGTGATGTCTACTTAGCCGTGATAGTTTTCCTTTTAAATTCGTTATATGGACTACATTTGTGATTTTTTTCACCTCTTACAAATTAATAGTTTAGCCGGCAGAGGGGGGGGGGGGGGGGCACTGGAGTCTAATAATTTTTTTCACTTCAAAGGTTGATATTTGACAAACCAATCACTTGATCGAAAAATGATTTGAGCAAACAAATAATGTTTTTTTAAACCTATCCAATGATACCCTACACAATGGGGTACTCAACCAAAAAAAAATTCAACCCAGCTATATATGTAGGGGAGATACCCTTAAAAAAAATATTTTCCTAAATTTAATTCTACAGTTTTGTTGCAATATTGTATGTCTATATTCATGTCAAATATCAGCTTTCTAGCACCAGTCGTCTTTGAGCTAGGCTGCGGACGGACAGACGGACGGACATGACGAAACTATAAGGGTTCCTTGTGGACTACGGAACCCTCAAAAGGTAAGTACATTTATTTGCCCTAGGTACATGTCTCGTTGTATACAAAAAAAAAAATTGAGGAGTAGGTAGACGTTTTTAATAAAGCGCTTACAAGAGAAATTGAAGGTCACCAGTGTCCGTAGGTATTGCCTTTCGATCGGTAAGAAAAAGCACTGAAAGATCTAAGGAAAGCGGTCGGTGGGGAAAATGACAGTGCCCACCTAAAAGCCTATTTCCTCTTCTCTATATAGGCATCGTTCTCTTTTCTTTCACTTCGTAAATAGTATTATCGATGTGTTTCATACAATGTTAACGTCGGTCATCTTCTCTAGCCAAGAAACAAGCCACTTTTTATAAACCTTCATTACTATGTGTGAACTATTTACAGGCAAGGGTTGTGCTAGGATTAAATAAAATTATATTATATTCGATAAAGAGTGGTTCAGCTTTGCACCGAAAGTATGTACTAGGCGATTTGGTGATATGGAAAAATATTAATATTGTGGACTGTATAAAGGATGGCTGATAAATCGCCTAGAAGATGGGTGAACGGGCGATCTTATGATTATTGGAAATTATAAGGAGGCACGCCTTATCTTGACAAAATGGCGGCCGCCGGCGTCTTCCAGAGTCGGGCCACAAAACAGACCACTCCCTTTTGATCTAGCTTGAAGCTGCACAGATCACTCCACTACACCCGCGGGCGGTTTTGTTCTCGTTTATATTATAAAGGCGGTAAATATTGCGGTATTGCACGTGTTCGGCGCGGCGCGGAGATTGCGTAAGCACTCGACCGATCAGCGTGACGATTGATCTTCGACTCGATCGCAGCGTCATTGAATTCCGCGACCAATTAGAGCGAGGCGTGCCTTTGGGAAAGAGAGTGATAAAAGATCGCTCGTTTTGACACTGCGGTATGCAAAGGAATTTATTAGCTAGGTGTTGACATAATTAACTATCAATAGAAAAGATAGATGGCGCTACCAAAGAGTTTAAAAAAATACCAAAGATGAGATCTTGTATACGAGAAATACACACAAATTTCACAAGTTAAATACCTGTAACTGAGAAAATATGCGAGGACTAATCAGAAATACTTGAATTTTGTTTCAATTGTGACCAATCGTGTCAGACAGTGATTTACTGATTCTATTATTTATTTATTTATTACTATAGGTAATTCCCCTATCTTCCCGTGGCCACGGGAAGATAGGGGAATTACCCCTTTATCTTACGACACCCACGCGTGGGTGTCGTAAGAGGCGACTAAGGGATAACACGACGCAAATACCATCTTTGCGTAGAAACGGAAAACTCGACATCAAACCCTATACGACTGCCTCGTTGGTCTCGCGGCATAGATGTGCGCGTGGGATCGGGTCCCGGGTTCGATTCCTGGGTCGGGCAGTATTATTGGGTTTTTCTGTCACGAAATTCTCAGTAGCAGCACAGAGTCTGGAAATGTGCCCGGTACGGCAATAGGCTCGCCCCTTATTACGTGGGACTAAAGTATATCTGGCGAAAAGTGGGTGTAGAAATACACCTCTGCCTACCCCTTCGGGGATAAAAGGCGTGACGATATGTATGTATGTATGTATAGGTAATTGAAACATTATTCAATTAACAATAGCATACTTATAACTCTATTTTCGAAAATAATTGGTCTTAATATACCATAATTGAAATCAACGCAAACACAATCTGTAGACTATAATTGAGAGATCAATATAAAGGTAATTCAGTCAAGTTTATTAACAATTAATTGAATCGGGTGATCCTTGAAGGTAATTGATTGTATGATTATTGTTAAGAGGAGCGCCATTTGTACAGCATGTATATTTGTCAGTACATAGGTATACATAGGGATGTCTCAGTATCTAATCGTGTCATATTTTTATGAGAGGCAGTAATAGCCTAGTAGGAGACCAATAATTTATTATCTATGGACTACAAGACTGCTCTGCGCAGGGTTTAAAGCTACGGCTTGCGCCAATAAACTGAATTGGTATTTAAGACTAGCAGCAGACATGCAGGTTTGCGCACAATATTTACTTTACCATTTAGCAAAATGGTAAAGTAAATATTGTGCGCAAACCTGCATGTCTGAGTGATCTCCATAATGATCTCGAAAGACGTATGTAACCTGCCAACGAGCATTTGTCCAGCATGGTGGTCGAGCCACTGATATTACAAATAAAAAGTGAGTGGAGGTGCCTGTCATTGGGACTATTTGTAGAGAGAGAGAGCAGATATTATAATTAATGAAAGATTTATTTCACTGTATCAGGTTTGGTTAAATTATATATTCATAAGACTTCGTAATAAATTTCCCTACTTGTAAGAGTGAATAAAAAAAAAACTGGTGTACTACCGCTTTTACTCTAACCATTGCTAATCCATACCATACAAATAATATACTGACAAGATAATTATATCAGCAATCAGCTTCAATTACTGTGATTGGAATTTCATACTACCAACTATAGTTGGTGCCACGAGAAGATAGACTTTTTGTAAACAAACATTCAGGGCTTCACAACCTTTTACAAACAGTTGTGTTTTAGATTTTATACTTTTTGAACAATATTTTTTTATCAATGCCAAATTATCCTACTATGTTTATAATTTATATTGTTTAATTTTACTGAAATATAAATATTTGATTTTATGTTTGAATGGTCGAATGTTCATAAATTTTCCGTTTCTTTTTGTCGTTTTACACATAATTCATTTTGTAAATTAGGGAAAATAGAGTACCATGTATGTTAATGATGGAGTACATACATGTTCCTCTATAGTTGACATGATTTTTTTTTTAATCTTGGACACTAAATTATTTGCTCAAAGTAGCCTACCTATCCCAAAATATTAAATTATTGACCAACAATTAATAATATTACAGATAACTAGCACATAAAAATTTCTAGGCATGGAGATTTTACGTTGTTTGTGAATAAAATCGTCATAATGAACTTAAACAAAATCCATTAAAAGTTACGGTAGTCTGAAAACACAATTTCTTTTTTAGCTATTTATATAAATAATTTTCTGCGCAACTAATAGTTTGCCATCTGCTACTGTGCACCTGCGTTTTCAAGATGTTGGCAGCGGGAGGAGCGTTGCCACCCTATAAACTTGTATTTACCTTAACATTTAACCCTTCTTGACAAATAAAAAAAATCATTTTGTCCTCTGATAAATGCATGTTAAGGCCAAGAATGTAACATTACAATGAACTAACTCCAAATGTTGACATTCTAGGCGTCAATACCTCAAAACATTACAAGATACTGTTGACAGCGCGTAATATCGATAAAAATGCGATTCATTGACATATTAGTTTACAATGACACGCATCAATGTACCGTTGCGCTCATTGGATTTGACATTATTTGTTTTTGACAGAACTATCGCTAAGTCACTTATTAGAAATTCTTTGTTTACAAAAAGTCTATGTTCTCGTGGCACGGACTATAGATTTAAACAGAATTAGAGCGACAACTAACGACAACAGCGAGGTAACACGTCAGTTTGTGTATATTACTATATTGGGACAATAACATAGCAAAGAGGATTTTTAATTTTATTCAAAATCAGTTCTACTTTTAAAGCATGTCATCTTCGTTTTATTCTGTATAGTCGAGAGAAATGTCTAAATCAGGGGCAAACAAGTATGCATTAATGATATGTGCATACAATTCAAATCAGTTCAGTATTCACTTCTAAAAAGAGCAACGCGACACGAAGCGTAAAGTACTATGAAAAATATTCACATCAGTAGGTTTTTGGGTTTTCTGTTTATCTGGCAAACTATTGGCTGCACAGAAAAAAATCTAATCATGTTTAGTTGTAAATGAAATTCTTTACAACTTTGATTCCATAGTATTTAGCCGTAAAATGAAAGCTAACAAAGTAACAAACGAAAATCGAATGAAATGTGCAATAAAAAATTTTTTCAATGTGTTATAATTTTGTCGTAGTCAGTAATATATAATACTTTTAATTTATATTTACTTCTTCCAATACAAGACCCAGCTCTTGTATTCTGGTCTTCCAACTTGAGACTCTACGATGTACCATAAAGTCCAATTTTCACTCATTACGGCCTTAAAATTTGGGGTTAAAAAGAAAAGACAAACTCTAACCCTGGGCATCTGAACTTGACAGTCTGATCAGCCAGAGGATACGACAATTTGTTCTGCAGTGCCTAAATTTTTTGTGGACACCTGCAGGATAATTATTGGATATATTAAAATGTATAAGAGCAATGATGCATTATTGTCAAAAATGCGTCTTTCCTCTAAAGTTCTTTATCAAAAAATTATTACCGGCACTTGATTAGACCCTGTGACAAACCCTGGCTCATCTCAAAGACTAGGGACACAGTTATTATGGAAATAGTTAGTAAAATTGCCAAAATAAAATAATAATAAAGATATAATTATTTCTCATATTATTATTATGACAAAAGTTTCAGGACCAAAGTTGAATAGATTTTAATTTGGAACAAGAAACTCTTTTACATTCTTTGTTGCCAATAGTGTAAACTATTAGATAATCAAGAAAAACCATCTGCACCTGCACTGTCGAGCCGGCCCATTCATGCTGTTTAGCACCCTTAGTATAAGCTCTAAGATAATCTATCCCATAACCCTTTAATACTGAATTTTAAGATAGTTGAATTCAAATACTGTTTGGACGTCGACGGGGTGAAGTAAGACGGCGACGGAGGGAGCGAGACGCGCGGGCAGCGCTGCGCTGCAACGGGCGGCCAAAACCAGTCTCCAGCCAGATACGCCAACGACGACACTCGCGCACTAGTTTCTTTGCCGCACTATTAGAATATTGTAAATAACTAGTAATCGTCTACTGTATTGCGTTCCTAGCGTTTACAGTCCGCTGTTTTATTATATACTGGGCTAGAATCCCCAACATATTTTGGTCCTTAAACGTCGCGTAGAAAATCGAGTATTTAAAAGTATAACGGTTATTTAACGGCATTCGAACACTCCGACATCAATTGCGCCTTGTCATCGCTTCAACAGCACTCATTGGAGTCTCGATTTGAAGATTAGAGGAGCTGTAATGGCGAGGTCTTCGTGTACAAGACGTCTTGGTGAAAATTGGATCCAGCATCAACAGTCCAATTACGCTGCGTCATTGCCTCATCGTGGGATTTACAACCGCCTTATAGTTGAGGATAAGAGTATTTGTGAGTTCGTTCCATTGAGTCCTTTCTATATCCTTTTCTTTTCCCTCGCATAGCCTTGCCTAGCTTATATTTCAAAGTTAACAAACTTTTTTTAAGTTATATCTGTTTTTTTTCACTTCAAAACTATATATTTGAGTTTACAAGTGTTTTCTTTGGTTCATATAGTGTTAGCTACATATTATTATTAGATTAGTCACATCATAGCACCACCTTATTGCATGCACCTGTGCGTTTTTATTGCGTTCCGTTATCAACTAACGGTCACAGCAGCTGTGCGCTGGACTCGTTCTCAAGGTCGAGCGCCCATACGTTTATTAAGTTATTTGTGCACAATGAACTAATTGGATATATTTTGTTTGTGACCGCTTTTCTCTTTTATTTAATATTTCGCTTTGCTTTCGTATATCAATCATGGCCAATTGATTAAAAAGCGCAGCGCTTTAAAAGCAAAGCTAATTTTAGTAACGTACTTCTCAGTTGTAAGACGTTGTCAAACATCCAACGTAAAGAGCTAGAAGTTTATGCAAATTTGAAGCCATATACGATACTTTTGATGATTTGCAGATGGAGATAGAAATACTGTCAGATAAACCGGACGAAGCCTACACGGACCGAGCTAAATTTGAGGAGCGTTACCATGCTCTGGCTGCACAGGCTCGTTGCTTGCTGGCTGACGCCGGCGTCGGTGATGGCGGGTCTGAAGCGGGCTCGGCAGGAAATAATACAGGTGCATCGTCCCATCATAACTTTATTCGCTTACCAAAAATTGATTTGCCTAGCTTCGATGGTAGTTATCAATAGTGTCTCGAGTACAGGGATACGTTTCTATCATTAATTCAAAATAGCAGTAGTATTGATCACATTAGCAAGTTCCATTATCTTCGCGCGTCGTTAAAAGATAATGCTCAAGAAATTATAAAAAATATCGATTTTAAAGCTAGTAATTATGAAATGGCGGGGAGCTTGCTTTGTAAAAGATTTGACAATAGTAGACTTTTAATAAACAATCATCTACAATCACTGTTCAATGTTGAAGCTATACCTAAAGAGTCGTGTTCATCTTTGCGTCATCTTGTTGACGGCATTAATAAAAACAAAAGGGTGCTGAAAACAGTGAATGAGCCTACGGAGTACTGGGATACCATTATCATTTATGTGATGTCAAAATAAATTAGATTCCATTACTTGTAGAGATTGGGAGGAGTACCGTAACACTGACTACTTCACCCACATTATCACAGTTTTGTCAGTTCATTAACAATAAGGCTGATTTATTGGAGACCTTGGAGGATAGTAAAACTAACAAAATAAATAGCAATAGAACTTACGCCAGTAGTAGTAGTAGAAGTTTTATAGTTTCCACTAACAAGAGCAATAATCAGCATCGACGTTCCTCTCTTAATACATTTCAATGTCCTATGTGTTCTAAAGAACATCTGTTGCATACTTGTGAAGTTTTTCGAAGCCTACTGTTTGAAAAACGCATTTTAAAGGCAAAAGAATTTAAAGTTTGTATTAACTGTTTGCGTCTAGGACATACCACAAGAAGATGTCGATTATCGCACTGTAAATATTATAGTGCTAGACATAGTACGCTTTTACATGTTGAGCCGCCTAGTAACGCCGCTTATCAAGACCCCATGCCTAATAGTGTAGTTCTCCCTGCTGACACTTCTGATCGTACCTCATTGCCTATACGTACATCAGATGATATCGTGTTAACCCCTCAAAGCATTTTGGCCACCATCGAGGCATCTCAGGACACCCGTAGAAGTATTTTGGCCACTTTCGAGGCTAGGCTTTCAAGCTAAGTAGGGCGCGTAATATTTTCGTTGAAAGAATGGTGATATTTCTATTTATTAAGTTAATAGTGTATATCAAAAGACGCGTAATTAAATAAGCTTTTGAATGATATTAATTAACACTAAATAATATACTTGAAGCCCACGCAAGAGCGGTATAAAACGCGCCCGGTATAATATTTTCCCGCCATTTTCGAGCGCGCTATTATATTTCTAACATATTCATATTTCTCGTCGTTTTTTTATTATAGGAGGTATATAAGTACTGTAAATGGTTTGAAAGGTAATTTAATTTACTTTCAGGGATAATAAATATAATGGAAAGAAACATTTTAATTTTAAACATAAAAAAATATAAAATATAAATGATTGTTAATTGCCGCCAATTTTCGTATTTTATTTCGTTTAACATATTTTTTTGTTATATATCAGATTCAAACCTAGATAAGTTTCTTTTCAACTAGATTACCAATTTAAAAAACCATATCTGATAAGATTCCGATAAGAATTATTCTTATTGGACTTTGCACAATTGTTTACTTTTGCCCGCAAAAAATAACCGCCATACCCGCCAAAATTTTCGAAATCCTATATCTCATGAATTATAGGAGTATTATATATCACATGATAGGTTTATTTATATACTCATAATAAAACAATAATTCATAGAATAAATGTAACGTTATCTATATATTTTCATTCAATAAAAAATAAATGCCGTTGTTTCGGTAATTGAATGAATATAGCCTCTTGAATTAAATTATTACACAATATTTGTTTATATTTTTGCTGTTATTTAATAACTAATTAGTCCATTCACAATTAAAACATAAAAATATCAAATATAATTATATTATTTGTTTACAATGATGTTTTGAATCCATAATTACGCCCCGCGCGCAACATGCAAAGACAGTGAAATATAAAAAAAATTCAAATGCTGACATTTAAATAATTTTCTAAGCAAGCATTGCTTTTATTTTATATTTTTGTAAAGCTTATACCACCAGGTATTCAAAATAATAAAAGGAAGCAATTTATAACCCATATTGTTATCATGACAAACAAAAATGGCGAGTAGGTAATCGATAGACGACATTGTTTACAATAGGATCAAGTTCTGCGGGTCGCATAAACTAAACATTCCGTCATTCAGTCACCATTCAAACATTACTACAAAGCTTATTTAATCTAATTTCACAAAAACATCATTTCAAATATCAATACCCGAGTGACGAGTCGTAAGTTTAGGTTTCAGGTAGCACGGCAAGTGGCCTTGCTTCGCGGGTGGTCAGATAACGACCGCGTGATGCTTTAGCGATAAATGTCAAATTAAAGCGGTACCTTGAGCGGTTATCTAGTGATACTGTGCCAACACGTACTACTTCTTCCCAAATGTTGCTTTCCACAGCAATGGTGAAAGCGGTCGGCGACAAGGGCAAGAAGTTTGACGCCAGAGTCCTGCTGGATAATGGTAGTACTGCAAACTTCATTACTCAGACCCTTTGCAACAAGTTGGGATTACCTCGACGTACCACGTACTCCACTGTAACAGGTATCAATAGTCAGACTTCCTATTATTCATTGAGTCTTATAATGGTGGTTACAAGGAAAATATTGATTGCATTATTTTGCCTGAATTAACAAAAATTATACCGTCTACTTTAATTGATATAACGAACACTCCATTACCATCAAATTTACAATTGGCTGACCCTTCTTTTAACATTCCTTCAGAAATTGAAATTTTAGTAGGTGCTGAGGTCTTTTGGCATATCCTAGGTAGTACTTCTATGGATCTAGGAAGAAACCAGCCACAATTATGTGACACTAAACATGGATGGATAGTATCAGGCCCCGTGGCTCTTCCATCGCATCTATCCTCATCAAAGAAGTCACATTTTTGTAATTTAGCAGTAGTTAGATGATGTAGGCTTTAACTTAAAAAAAAATTGGGAGCTAGATTCTGTATCTTCAATACATTCGCAGTCACGAGAAGAGCGTGACTGTAAGCAAAGTTTTATATAAAATACTACTTGCAACAATAATGCTAGTTTTGTAGTTACCATACCCTTAAAAACTGATCCTAGAGTTATAGGTCAGTCATACAGTATAGCTAAAAGGCGAATTTTATCTTTAGAGCATCGTTTTCATCGCGATCCTGTCTTTAAGGAGCAATATATGGCTTTTATGCAGGAATACGAGCGTCTGGGTCACATGACTGAGAACAGTTCATCCTATAAGCCGCATTCTGAGGGTAATGTTGATCATTTCATACCACACCATGGAGTAGTTAGAGAATCGAGTACTACTTCGAAGCTTCGAGCAATCTTCGATGCATCAGCTGCAACCGCATCTGGTGTATCATTCAATGATATCCAGATGGTAAGTCCTACTGTCCAGGACGGATCTTTTATCAATTTTACTGCGTTTTTGGCAACATAAATATGTAGTCACGGCTGACATTGAAAAAATGTACCGAGCTATTTCTGTAACTCCCTCACAACGGTCATTGCAGCAAATTGTTTTTCGAACAAGTCCGGAGCTACCTCTTAAGACATACAGGCTTAATACTGTCACTAAGTGACAGTTAGCTACTAAGTGTTTAGTAAGTCTGGCTGCATCTGCATCCAATGAGGCCACTAAGAACTCCATTAAAAGAGATTTCTATGTTGATGATTATTTGTGCAGTAGTGCTTCTATTTCCGGGGCAGTGCAGTTGGTAAAGGAGGTATTAACTATTTTAAATTCTGCAAGTTTTCATCTACGTAAATGGCAATCAAACAGTCAGGAATAAACGAAAAGCCGAAAGCCTAAACGATTCCGGTGGAAGCCTTAACTTGTCAGACTATAAGAATGCATCTTCGAAAACTTTGGGTTTATGTTGGTTATGCAACTCAGACACTCTTATATATATTCTTTATAGGGATCGATATAAGCGAATGTGTCACGAAGCGTCACATTTTATCAGTAATTCGTAAGATTTTCGATCCGTTAGGCTTCGTAGGTCCATGTGTGGTACTAGCTAAGATAGTTCTTCAAAAACCATGGATATATAAATGTGATTGGGACGATGAAGTGCCTCAACCGATACGTGAGCTCTGGTTATGTTTCGCAAATGGGCTTCCATATCTCAATACATAAAAAATTCCACGATGGGTGTCAGGTGATAATTCAGTCTCATACGAAATTCATGTTTTTCAAGATGCATCGGAAAAGGCGTACGGTGCATGTGTATATGTCCGCTCGATTACATACATACATACATACATAGACTCACGTCTGTTTCCCGGAGGGGAAGGCAGAGACTACGGAGCGCCATTTGCAACGATCTTGACATATCTCTCTTGCTTCATTCACTCCCATCAGATTCCTTATGCATGCTCTTCTGTTCAGGGTGCTTCTAACCTGTCCTGTTTTTAGGATGTCTCCAATCTGGTCAGAGAACGTCCGCCTAGGTCTTCCCCTTCGTCCTGTCCCTTCCACACTTGCCTTATATATCTGCTTGGTCAGTCTTTCGTCATCCATCCTCTCCACGTGTCTAAACCATCTTAGCATACCTTTCTCGATGCTTGTCACTACATCTTCTTTTACCCCACAACACTCTCTTATCACACAATTCTTTACTCTGTCAGTCAAAGAAACACCACACATACTTCGCAGTGCTCTCATTTCTACAGCATTTATTCTACTTTCATGACTCTTCTGCCATACCCAACTATCACTACCATACATAAGAGTAGGTACTAACACCCCTCTATGGACAGCCAAACATGCCTTTTTGGACACGTTTTGGCTATTCATAAACGCCTTCAGAGCTCCATTCACTCTATTACCTGCATTAACTCTTCTTTCAATATCTTCTACATTCTTACCATCTCTTGTAAACACCGTGCCTAAATATACAAACTCATTCACTTGCTCCACTCGCTGTCCATCGATCATAA